>CM061548.1:71997281-72597281 GCA_030864215.1 Capsicum pubescens | reverse complement strand
GCGTTAATTACTCAACTGTAGGCACTTTTATCATTTTTTTCCTTTTTATGTCCAATTAATAGTTAGTAATGTATCATAAATATATGTATCATAAGGTTAAATAATGTATCATCTCTGAAATATTACATAATTCATATAAAAGTTGAGAGAGAGGGTAATTAGGTAGTAAAGTGTTGAAGTTTATGTTTGTTTATACTTTTTTTTAATCAAAACACAACCCTAAAATGGGGTATTTTATTCATCAAAATATTTACAAAGGTCCTAATAAAAAGCCCAAGTTTAATCGGTAAAAATAGTTATTACAACAAATATCAAATATTTGTGAAAATTAAGAAAGTGGAAGGTCTTCTAGACTGTTCTTGTGCACCATCCACGTTGTCTCATTTCTTTGTACAAATGAGGAAAATGGAAGGTCATTGATTTCCTTTCTTTTCTTTCATTATTTGCTTCACACCAGTTCCATTCTTTGGATTGCTTGGCATTTCTGGCTAATGGCACCAGCTGGATGAATCAGCTAATCTATCACTCAATGGGTTGAATTCCAATGGGATTGAACCACTATTAAAGCTAGATTTATGAACTTATTTGTGTAGTACAAAAGTTAGAGTGACTGAACTTCAGTTTCATCTCCACCTCAGAATCCTTTCGTCATCCTGCCTTCAGTTTCATCTAAAACCCTAAAGCTAAATTCACTCAATGAAAACTTCTTCGACTCAATAATGTCAGATCTGGTGAGTTTGACTTCAATTATTGATATTTTGTGTCTTTCATTTTTGCTTTTCTGCTAACATAATCTTCTTTTTTATTAAAAATTCATATTTTACATTTGCTTGAGAAATTACTATGCCAAAGATTTTTATAGAAATATTATCAATTACTCAGGTGTTCTTTCAAGCCGCAGGAAATCAGATAACTCGCTTCACAAAAATATTTATCGTATCATTTTTTACTTGTTGCCTGGTGCGTTGTTGTAATGTTTTTTTCTGCCTATATTGACTGCTCCCCTTATATAACGCCCCGAGTCTGTGCCCCAGACGGCACACGATGCTCATAATTCTGAAGGACCACAAGCTAATCCATGACTGGTACCTGCTGCAATAACTGCGTAATAAATATTGTAATGATTGCAGAAATAGGCAGAAACATATGTCATAAGGTTCAAATCTGTAAACAAATCTGAATGCGGTATCAAAATACCAAAACCAAATATAAGTACAGTCTGAAAATACTCTAGTCTGGAAAGCCTCTAAACTGTTTGAACTGTGGAGTTGATGGGACAAGTTCCCAACTAACTTTGACTACTGAAAATAAACTGAAATGCTAAAATAAATAGTCACGTCTTCGAACTATGAGAAATCACCACTAACTCTGTACGCTGAGAATCTGAACTGCTAAGGGTGCTCGGGGGCCCGTGCGTCTGAAACTATGATATAAGACATCACAGCACAAAAGAAAGCATGTATCAGTACTTTGAATGTACTAGTATGCTCAGTGAGGTAGGCTGAAATGCATGGGTTCATATGCATGAACAATATTATCTAAATAACATGAGTATGACTGAATGAGAGTAAATGCATGAATACATATACTTTAACTGAGATTATGACAAATAGTGAATACTGAGTCTTAATTTTGGCTAACTGATACTGAGTTTACTGATACTGTATTTCTGATAACTGACTGACTGTATCTGACAGTCCTGATTTCTGTGGAACTATTTTAAGTTCCATACTGAGCTGAACGACTATATCCGATAGTCCTGAATCACTAGAACTAAACTGAGTTCTATTCTGAGACTGAGACTGAAACTGAGACTGTGGGAGGTAATCATCTAACCGACATCCCTCTCTAAACTGATTAGGATCCAACCTGTAACCCCAGTCGGAAGGGTGTCAATATCGTGCCACGGATAAGGACAAGTGCTGGGTCACCCTCATCTAGAAGGTACTCTGAACGAGAATGGTGGTACCCTCAACTGGAAGGTAGATCACCTCATCAACCCTCAACTGGCAGGTTGATGTCTAGACCTACGCTTGCTACGTAGTTCTGGAACGCAAGGACTGCTTCTAAGGATTCCACCCTCTACTGACAGGTGAGTCCCCATCCTTGGGTTAACTCGGTGCTGAATCCTACTCCCAACTGAATAGACACTGGACTTAATTCCAAATTGTACTAGGCTAGACTGGACTATTACTGCTCGTACTGTATAACTGAACTGAACTGGACTGATTCTGAGTTCACTGAGTTTTCCTAAGTTCTGTACTGACTGAATTCTACCAATCGCGACATGACTGATTCTACTTTGTGACTGACCATGGATCTAGATAAACAGCTAAATTGTCGGGTAATAAATACCCCCAGGACTCGATAGTATAAACTTAAAAGACATGGCATAATTCTTGAGACATGGTAAGTAACTACTTAGTCATCATTCATTCATTTGGGCATTCAAGCAAACACTTGCATGATATGAATACTTGCATACATGCTAAACATGATATAATTTCACTATTCAACTCATATGGACAATTCATCAAACACTTGTGGGGCATAATATATGCACATAATACTAAAACAATATGTAGGCAATGTGATTCAATTCCAATTACATAATTCCAAGAGTTTCAGCACGAATTCACATGACAAAGCACACATATCAATTAACTCTACATGAATCTTGCAATAAAGCATGAATATACTTTAATTTAACTTATAGAAATCATGAAATCACTCTACATGAAATTTAAAAGAGTTTCTTGGAGTCCAAGGGTGGAAGAAACCTTTGGATGAACACTTCACATACCTTAGTTAAGGAATTTCTAAAAATTGATGGTTGAATCTTGAGTTCTTGAGATATTTTGAGAATGAATGAGTATATTTGCTCTCTAAAGTGATTAATTTCATATTTTGGGGGCTGAAGGTTGAGGGAAAAATATCCAAATACCCCCAAGGACGCGGTCTTTTAATGACTGAGAACTGGGCTACCGATGCGCTGGTTGACGCAGTGCGTCGATGGCATCGACGCGATAGCTAACGCGTCGCGCCATGATCACATCAATTCACTGAAATTAGACGCTGGTAGCTGGAAAAATATTAATCAATGTGATAGTCGATGTGGCGAGCTATTTCTGAAATTGGATGCTGGTAGCTGGGGAAAATATTAATCACTTCGCGTTGATCCACTGTTTTAAGATTCCAAAGGAGCTTCAAACAATGTTCGAAAATACCTACGGACATTTCTGATCATGAATCAACCTAAACATCAACATTTAATGGACATAAAGGTTGCGAAATAAGATTGTCAACCTTCGTAGGCTAAAATGACACTAAGTCTGAGTACTTAGCTAAAATATTCTAAATTTGAGACCTCTTGACAAGCTTAAAGGATTGCATTAAGCTGGAAATTTTGTGGAGTCTTACACCTTATTAGTTTGAAACTTGAATTCTATGCCCTCCATTTTGAAGCCTTGTTATTCTTAAATTATGTATTTTAATTTTTTTCATCTGTATGATGCCTCTTGCTTCTGTTGGTACTTCTTGCATTGTAGAATATGTTAGCTTGTTTGAACCTGCAAAATAAAAAAATTGATTAGTTAAAAAATTTGTCAACTTGTTGCCTTCTCTGAAGGTATGTTCTATTACCACTATTTTTTTTAACATTAATACTTTAATTCTCTTGATTTTCATTGCAATACTTCAGGGAACATCTCAGTCTTCATATTTTTTAAGCTAATAGAACCAGACTCCAGAATCACAGAAATAAAGTTATTGTTCAATATAGTGCTCCAGACCTAATCCTAGGGCTACAACCTCAGCAACTAGGTTAGTTCCATAAAAAAGTCTTCTAGCTTCTGCAGACATAAACTCACCTTCTCCATTTCTTTAACTGAAATTAGCAGAGCTAGGGTCTATATTCTCTTTAGATACACCATCAAAGTTGCATTTAAAGAATCCAATATTTGGGGGATTCCACATCGCCATCTTACCTTTTAATGAGAGAGTATATTCCTCAAAAAGCTTCATCAGTACATGGCATGAGGATGGTAAATATCTCAGCCATGGGTAGTTGGATAGTAATCTTTCTTTTTCATATCTGTCAAGTAATCAATAAAGGAACAACATTAAGAACTAATTGAAGCTTTGGGTGTCTGTCAGCTTTCTACCACTTAAAGCTGTGTCTCTTAGTTGTAAAAAAGGGCCTGCAATTCTTGTTGTTGTGGCAGATCTTCCCCATAATCTATTATCTAATGGACACTTAATAAATAAGTATTCAATAACCTTCTTCTTATTATCATCATAACAATCTAAAACATATCATCACAGCCCCTCATTTTAATCAGAATTTCACCTATAGAAATTCTCTTTTTCCACAGTCTCCATAGGAAAAAAGACACTTAAACGACAAATCTTTAATCTAAAACTTAAAGCATATCATTACTGTAAATTTTTTAGAAGAATTGAATATCCATCAAGGCTTATTCCGCTTCTCTGAATCAATTTCCACCATTTGTACATGATTGCTTGTACATGATTGCAAACTTCTCCTGTGAATAACATTTCTAATAAACTTGCATTCCACCTTCCTTCCACAAATAACTGTCTCACACTCTTCACTATTTGTACGTCTGGCGTTGCTATAGGCAAGAAATAATGAAGAGCCCCAAGTTGTGTCCAATTATCATGTCAAATATCAACATGATCATACTTGGATTTTCACCATATTTCTTTATCAACATAGTCTCTAGCTTCAAGCATCTTCGTCCAAGTTTGTGAACTACCTTTCCATTCCACAACTTGAGAGGCATATCTCTTACAATATTTGTTCAACGTGAAAATAATCCACATGAAGTTTTGAGTTTTGAAAGTCCATCATAATTTAGCAAATAAAGCTTTAGAGATGTCAAATAGATTTCTAAAACCTAGACCTCCTTCATCCTTAGGTTTGCAAATCTCAATCCAAGCAACCCAATCCTTGTTCCTGCCTACCTTTTTAAAATTTCACAGAAATCTTGCAAAGTTTCTATGTAAATCATGTATGACACATTTAGGAGGATTTATGGTAGCCAATAAGTAAATAGGAATACTATTCAATACATTATTAATTAAAACATCCTTACCTCCAAAGAATAATATTTTTTCTTTTCATGCCTGTACTCTATTGTGTACCTTTTTGATAAGCTCTGCAAAATGCGACTTTCTTTTTGTTGAATAGCCAATAGGAAATTCACCCCTAAAAAATTTAATACATTCTTATATCTCCTGAACAACAGTGTTGGCAGCCTTAATATGTACAGAATAGACACTTTTATCTTTATTAATCTTTCGCCCTGATTGCTCCTCATACTTTTCAAGAGTGTTCATCACTATTTGAAGAGAAGTTTTATCTGCAGAGACACATAAAGTAGCATCATCTGCATAAGTCAAATTATTAATGCTATCATTCCATATTGGTATCTCAAAGCTTTTGAACTCATTATTATAAAATAAAGAATTCAACGACTTTAATTAATGTTTTAGCAGATAAAATAAAAAGTGCAGGGGTCTCCTAGTTTTACCTCTCTGGTAGAATGACAAAAATCATAAGATTGACCATCAACCAGAATTGAATATAAATTATTTGTCAACAACCTCCAAATTTTATCCATCACTTGTTTATTAAATCCCATTTTTTTGTAGAACTTTTATCAAAAAGTTTCAATTCACTCTATCATATGCTTTTGTCATGTCTAATTTAATTATCACATTAACAAGTTTTTCCTCTTTTTCTAATGTTACTAATTATCTCTTGAGCAAAAAGAATATTCTCTGTAATACTTCTCCCTTTCACAAAATCAGATTGATTCTTTAAAACAAGCGTAGGAAGATAATTTTCAATTTTGTTATGAAGACCCTAGAAATCACTTTATTAAGGAAATTACTTAGACTAATTGATCTTATATCTGAAAAGGACTGAACAAAATCTTTCTTAGGTAATACGATTAAATTAGTGTGAGTAATAGACTAAAGAAGGAAACTACTTTCAAAGAATGAGAACACCACTTTAAGAATATCAGCTCCAATAATATCCTAACAACTCTGATAGAATAATCTAGAAAAACCCTCCAACCCACTAGTATTTTTGCACTCAATTCAAAAATCACCTTCTTCACCTCATCTTTAGTTGGAACAACATTGATGAAGTTATTTATCTCATCCGTAATCAAAGAAGAAATATGATAAAGTAGAGATAAATTTTCTGAACCTTGCTCATAAGAAAATTATTTGTGAATGTATGAAATAGCTTTAGTTGCCACCCGTTCATTACCTTCTGCCCATTGACCATTCTCTTTAAGAATTCTACTGATAATCAATCTTTTTCTTCTCTCATTCACCATACTATGAAAAAATCTAATATTCCTGTCACCTTCAGAGAACTATTGAATGACAACTTTTTGCCTTCAAAATTTCTCTTCAACGTGCAAATATTTCTTTAATTCAGCTTGTGCCTTTTGAAGAATAATTCTAATACTAGATATTGAATTTTCTTCAAACAATTCTTTTTTGATTCTAATAATTTCTTCCCCTATGATTAGTTTTCTGAAAATATTACTATATCTCTTTCTATTCCAAGCAGTAAGGGCTGTTTTGGTATTCTTTATTTTTTATTTTAAACAAATGAAAATATCAACTTCTTCTTGATATGTTCAACTATTTCTCCCCACCTCTTTAAAATCTAATTAATTCATTCAAAATTTCAAAAATTTGAATAATTTTCTGAACTGCATAGATTGTCCAACACAAGAAGAGGGGAGTTGTAACTCTATTATGAATTTACTCAATACAAAACTGAAGTCACAAGGTTACAACTCTACTTTTACATCAAACTGAAACTCAATACACCAACTTCTACTGACTATCTATAAAGCCTCTACTAGTACTGACCATGGGTAGCTGGGTCATGACTCCCAACCACCCCAACTCAATACGACTGAATAAGGGAAAAATACAATACTTTTCTATTATATCACTGACTCATGGCCCTGAATCAAAAGGACCCATCACCTGATGACTGGAAGCTGCGAACTGATTGGACATAGTACATGCACTACAATCTTGTACCTACATTATAAGATAATGTAACACATAGACGTATATGTGAATCAGTACTTTGAGGATGTACTGAGTATGTGGGGGTGAATGCACACGTATAAAACAATGTCAATCTTTTTCAATCAAGTCATTCATGCAATATGCGATGACTCACATGGCTTAAACAAGTATAAAATGTAAAGCTCATAAATCATGTTGGATGAAGCGTGTAGCACAAATCTTGTGAGTCGTCATACTTTAATTTGAAATCACAAATCTCCTCTTATTCTCAATACTCAAGGGATAAAGAAACTTTACAAGATACTTTCAAATCATTCATGTGTCTCATGGAGAGTAAAACTTCATCAATGCTCAAGATCTCATAACTCTTTTCGAACTCAAATACTTGGAATTTGAAATCATATAACTTTGAAACATGCTTGAAGGCATTTCATTCACTTTAGAAAAATATCTCATTTCAGGCTTTAGGAAAATCATTCAATCTAAAAAGGAATATACTCTATTTTAGTGAAAATAACTCATCTCAAGGCTTCATGGGAAAATACCAAATCAAGAGAAAATACTTCCTTTTAAAGAGACAATTCGTATCAATGGAATACTTTAGCTAGGAAGCAACTTTGCAACCTCATTATTAGGAAAATAGCTCATAGGAGGGAAAATACTTTAGTTTTCGAAGAAGTAATTGATCTCAAGATTAAAGGGCAAGGGAGGTTCTCGTAACCGACATAAACCATGCGAGCTACATGGAGTCCAATATTTTATCCTTCTAAGGAGGAGACCCCACGTTGGGGAGAAATGTCATACTCTTGCCAGAGAGTATAACCTAGGTCTAGTGATCACTAAATGAAACTCGGCCTCGGTCCCAATTATAATCATCATAAGCTCGGCCTCAGGACCAACCTACGGTGGCACATAGTTTTGGGGTAAGAAACCGTAGTGACTTACCCGTTCGGTGCTAAGTACTACTCCCTTTAGATTATCTGCGCTCATCTCATAAAAATTCACTTTTAGAAAAATCTCATGGTTCACCACGAACCCAATAATCAAATCGATAATCTCATATGATGAAGTGGATTTTAAAGCTTTCGAACCATTAGGTCAATTCATTTCTCAATCATCTCAAAATACTCAAATCATGGGTGCTTATAGCACAAGAGTTCATAATTTCACAAGTCTCAAATAGGGCCTACTAACCCATAATTCAATCTCAAGTTAAAGCTCATCAAAAACATAATATATAGCATATAGATTCATAAATCATGTGGAAATCTGGGAATTTCAGCAATTTATCTCAAAATCTCAATGTAGTCATATATTTCAATATCTCAAACTTCACAAAGATTAGTTTCTCAATGACTAAAATCATGGGGTTTATACCCAACTGTAATCTCTCAAGAAAACATGCAAAAATCATGTCATTTGACTCTCAATTCATGAGAAATATCAAGATAATGCATTAATTAATAATGGGTGAAAACTCCCAATTCAAATTCATGTAAAAACCTCATGGATTTCAGGAAATTCATGATGTAAATAAGCTTTCTGGGCACAAAGGCGAAAGGTTTACCCTTGTTCAAAACCCTACATACCTTGAATTAGATGCTTTGGATGAACTCTCGCTTTTGGATCACTATTCGTACTCTTGAATGAGGGTTCTTGAGGCCCTTGACTTGGGAATCTTGAATCTTGACTCAATTTAGAAAATTCATGGTGGATTATTGAGATTCTTGGAAGAGGTTTTTGATACTTAGGGTTTTTGTTGAGAGAAAACTTGAGAAAAACTTCATGGAATGCTTGTAAATGGACTTGATTTGGTGTTTACACGGTTTAATAGGTTTGGAAAAAGTTCAAAGTGCCCTTTTTGATTTTTGCACGAATCTGAAAAAATTGAACTGGGAACCCGATTTCATAGGCCACCGCGATGCGCCACTTATCACGGTGGCTTACTGGAAATTGACAATTGATAAACTGGGAGTCCCCGCGACGCGGAGCCATCGTGTTGTCCTACTGGTTGGGACCTGGGACTCCTTCGCGACGCGGTACTTTCGTGGGATTCCACTGGAAATTGACTATTGGGAAATTGAGTTTCTCCGCGACGCGCCACTATCACAGAGTCCCACTGAAAATCGACAATTGACAAATAAACCCTCTCGCGATGCGCCGATCACTTAAATGATGCTGTTTTATGACTAAGACGTAAATTAGCCATAACTTCTTACCCGGGTATCGGATTTGGGCTAATCTTATATCGATAGAAAGCTTATCAAATTTTTCATGTGATAAAAATTCAAAATTAGGGAAATTCCACACGGTTCAAAATATCTCACACTTGGGAAGACACCTCTCAAACTCGTAAGGCTGGAATAACACTTTACTCAATATGCTCTAAGGCTCAAACTATGAGGGAATTTTGCGGGGTGTTACAGATGGATTTTATCTTGTCTTGTACTTGAATTCAAGGGCTTTTGAGCTTGATCTTGTGGTCTTGATCTTGAATTTTGATAAACTGGATCTTGAATACTTGAACTTTATAGAGAAATCTGCGACGTTTGATCGACGAGCTCTCTCTCACTTTTTGTTAGAATTGTTTTACCTTTTTTGAATTATGAGACTCCTATTTATAGTTGTGAAAAGAAAAGAGTCATGGTAAGTACAAACCCTTTTCAGCCAATCAAATTGAAGTAACATGGCCATACTTGATTGGTTGAAACACATCAACTTGCACATGCGATGTGTTCTCATTGGTCTTACTAGGCATGTTGCATCATTTTTACATGTGACATGATCCTATTGACTCTTCACTTGACTTGGCATGCCACATGACACCAATTGGGCCTCTAGGATATAATGACATCTTGAGCTTAGCAAAATGGACTCATTATATGTGGGCCAAATTAAAGTAACGGCCCAATAAGAATTTAATTTTAATTAAATTCATATTTATTATATCTAAATAATTTATCCAATTATATTAATGCACGATATTTTTTTGGACTAATATATTTTGAAATTAATATAATTCAAATTTATTAAGGATAAAATTTTGATGTACACAATGTCCTTTTTGGTCACTTGTCTCTCAAAAATACTTTTCAAATAAATTTACTAAACATATTTTTTTTTTAGGTATTTTATAAAAAGTGTTTCTCAAATTTGCAGTTTTCTAACAACAATTTTCTAACAGCAATTTCAAAGAAGCTCTAAGTTTGAGTATTGGAACTAGAAATGAATATGAATGATAAAATTAGCTCACGAAAATAAAAATATAATATGTCTAAATTTAACGTGTTGATGACCTATTTCTGGAAAAATTATCAAATTGATATCAGGTGGACCTTAGGATCGTTGTTTAGGTCTTAGCTATCCTAATGAACTATTTAACGATTAGCCACAACTTCAAAACATCATGACACTATGTCTTTACACTTAATTTTCTTCAATTCAAATTTTAGAATTTTGACTTTAATTTTTTGAAATTCAGTTTTTTCACTTCAAAGTTCAAGAACATTGTGTTTTGAAATTCAAGAATCATGCTAGATTGCAAGAGAAAATCCTTACAGATATGGATTTTAAGAAGAAGAAATATGAAAAATGGAGGAGAAGCATAAAGGAGAAGTTGGCTGTTTTTCTGTTTCCTTTTTTTTTTTTTTAAAGTGCTGGCTGAATTTTAAACAATTTGCAAATCTTGGTTTAAAACTTGCGTGACATTACAAAAGTTGGATACTAGTGCACTTTACCCTTATTAACCAGAGACTAGAGAGTAGAGAGCGTACTATTATATATACCCGCGCGTTGCGCGGATGATATTAAAAATATTAATCATTTCAAATTATATGATTTGATTTGTATAATCGCGTTCAATTATATTACATTAACTAAAGTTTAATTGTCATCTTAATTTTCATTAATTACAATGTATATACCCAGTAACACTTTGGAATGAACGTTAGTCATGTCTAAATGAGTGTGTTTGCATTTGCAAAATAACCATTTGGTTAAGCTGAGCTCTCTTAAAACTTAGACTTTTTCATTTTTGTAAAAGTATGTATCAATTCTGAAGATTAGGAAGTGTTAGTAAGAACAAAATACCGAGTTACAAGTTTTTATATAATTAAATGTTTAACGACAATTAGATTATTTTTTTTTTGATATTATTGACTTTTTGATCCCTTGTTTATAAACAAAAAAACTTTTGCCAATACGTTTGCATCCAAAACCAACAACAACTTGGCAAGATTCTTTATTCTGATAAAGAAATCAGCCTTGTCCAAGTAAAAAGTAATAGAATTCGATTCAGAGACCATTGAGATTTGTCTTTTTCATGTTTAAATACACCACTCAAAATATGCAATACCAATATGATTTCACATAAATTTTGAGAAAAAGAAAAATAATTATATACGACATCTAATATTTTTTGTTAACACAAACACTTGCTGACTAACATAGGATAGAACTATCAATTATTTTACTTTCCTGGAAAAGGTCAAAAAGAAAAAAGTTAAAAGTGATCTAGGGAATATACATAATTGTCACAAAAATGGATAGTGATTTCAAAGGACAAATAAGAGACAACAACAATAACATACCAGTGTAGTCCCACAAAGTGGAGTCTGAAGAAAGTTGAGTATATGCACACCTCATTTCTACCTCAAAGATGAAGTAGAGAGATTGTTTTTTGATAGACTCGCGGCTTAGGAACAAATAAGAGAGTCAAACAAAAGCTAATATTAGAGGTCAATCTCTTAGAAGTACTAAACTTAAATGATGTACAAATCTTAAATGATGCACCTCTCTACTATAAAGGTTATCCAATATTCCCGGTTAAGATAGACATAATGTGATAATTCGTAAAGCAGCTTAAGTACTTAAATTTGCAATGTTTCATAAGCTAAACTTCACAACCATGGCCAATGTCATGCCTTGAGATGCAGATTATGCGTTGTTATACATAATGTATTCGTTTATCATAATACAACATTCAAACTCCTTTTAGCCTGCTTCGATTTCAAATAGAAATAATATTTTGTAATATCCCGTACTTTTCCTAGCTAATTTCATCTAAAAAATGTCTAGTATTAGCTTCTAAATTGAATGATGGTTATTCCATGAGGAATTTTTAAGATTTTCACTTTTTGTCATGTGGGAAATTCAATAAGCTTTCCATCGATATAAGATTCGCCCAAATCTGATAACCGGGTCAGAAGTTACGACTATTTCAAGTTTCCGTCGTAAAAAAATGCCATATTAGTCAGTGGCGCGCTGCGCCACAAGAGGAAATGACATTTGGAAAATTCCAGTAGGGGTTCGCGATTATGGCACGTCGCGCCAAGGCCCAAATTCAGAATTGTCCTTTTCCAGTGTCTTAGCGCGATTTCCTCCGTGCCGCGCCAAAGTTCCAGGTCGCAAAAGAAAGGGCAACGCGATGGCTCCGCGTCGCACCATCCCTTAGTTTCCCAATTGTCAAATTCCCGTGACACGGCGCGATAGCATCGTGTCGTGCCAGGGGTCCAATTCGAGAATTTTTTATTGAAATTATAAGACGCGTCCAGGGTTAAACGGGTCAATTTCCCACTCCTATTTAAGCCCTTTAACACGTGATTCAGCCACTTTTCACTCAAAATACACTCTCTTATCTCAAAAACCTGTCAAGAACAAGCTAGGGTTTTCATAGAAGATCCAATTCCAAGTAAGTTTCTCTGTCAATCTTCACGAAATCACGAACTAAGGTATGTGTAGTGTTCATTCATGGACTCCTTTAGTCCATGAAGCCCAAGAATCTCTTTTCTAAGTTTAAGTTTATGGATTTCTTTATGAATTTCATGTTGGGTTTGGTTTGTGTATGTTGAGAATGATCAATTGAATTCAAATTCATGTTGGGTGATCAATTTTATGCGGAATTGATTTGTATAGATGTATATTCATGTGAACCTATGAATAAACTCTAGGATGATGAAATTAGAGATGAATCATGATGATTAATTATTGTACAATGATGTTTACATGTACCATGCCTACAATATGTTTGACTAAATGCCTAGATGAAGGAAAAGTGCCTAACTAGCATGATACCATGAAATCCCCATGTATGTACAAGTTATGCCTATCACATGTTTTGATGAAGTGCTTCTATAAATGTATTATGAATTATGATGTTAGTCATATGTTCAAGTAAGTTATGCTTGGCCAGTTTCCTTCCATCGAGTCCTGGGGGTACTCGTATCTGAAACATTAGCTGTGTGCTTAGAGCCATGTCATGTTTTCACGATACTCTCAGTCAAGCTATGATCCTTAGACTTTAGATAGTCTTATGACTTAGGAAATCTCCATGATCTCATGACCTCAGTCAGTTGTCAGATATCAGTAATATTCCGCCAGACAACGGAAATTCAGAAATTCAGTTCATATTGAGTTCAGTAAATCATGTTCAGTGTCCATTCAGATGGGAGTAGAAATTAGCACCGAGTGAACCTAAGGATGGGAACATACACTATCAGATAAGGGTGTGATTCTTAGAAGTCATCCTGGCGTTCCAGAACTATGTAGCCAACATAGGTTGAGACATAAACATTGTCCGATGAGGGTTGATGAGGTGGATAAGCACTGTCAGATAAGGCCCCCACCATTCTCGTATAGGGGACACTATCAGATGAGGGTCGCCCACATCTTGTCCTTACCGGTGGCGCGATATTGACACCTCTCTAATTGGGGTTACAGATTGGACCCCAACTCAGCCATAATGGCATATTAGGGACATTTCGGTTAGATAACTACTTTCCACAGTTTCATGTTATAGAATCAGGACTGTCAGACACAGTCAATCAGTTTCAGTAATGAAACTCAGATAGTTCTTCAGATTTTAGGACTGTCAGATACAGTCAACTCAGTTACAGTACGGAACTTAGATAGTTCCATCAGATTCAGGATGTCATATACAGTCACTCATGTTATCAGTTATATTCAGATTCAGTAATGTTGTTATCACAGTATTAGTGTCAGTTGTTATGTCTCATGCATGTATTCTCACGCTCATGATAGTTAGTCAATTATTATTATTGTTCATGCATATGAACCCCATGTATTCAACCTACCTCACATGCATACCAGTACATTCAAAGTACTGACGCATTTGCGCTATGGTGTCTTATACCATAGGTTCAGATACATGAGCTCCAGAGCAACAGTAGATTCCAGATATCCGCAGGCAGAGTTAGAAGTGAGTCCTCATCTTTCGAGGACATGATTATTTCCCTATTACCTCATTAATCAGTTTATTAGTGGGAGTTAGTTGGGGACATGTCCCATCAACTCCTTACTCAGACAGTTCAGTCAGTTAGAGGCTTTCTAGACTATCATTTTTCAGACTTCAGTATGTTTAGTTTTATTTTTGGTATTCTATTACCCCACACAGATGTTATATCATTCAGATCATGTTCAGTATTGAACCTTGTGGCCTTTCAGTTCATGTTTCTGCATTATAAAGTATTTTATGCAGTATACAGGTACAAATATCAGTCATGAGTTAGCTTGTGGTCTTTCGGGGTCATGAACACCGTGTAGCGTTTCGGGTACCAGGCTCGGGACGTTACACATTTGTATGTCAAATAGATGGCCGACTAACTTCTGATTGTACCGTAAAATTAGAGAGCCTTTTTCTTTTTATAGTTTGCAGCCAAGCAACGAATTAAAGTCACCCACCATCAATAACCAAAAGGATGTAAAATGCAAGCATTGAAAAAAGATTATAATACATTTACAGTAAACACATGTGAGTTATGATTAAATGACATGTTTTTGTTCTTACCAGTTTCAAACATAGAAATGAATTACTTCAACTAAAATTTAATGTTACAATATATCCAATAATCTAACATGTCGCTAGTTGCCTTTAAATTCTTGAACCACTACTTGATTATGATAAAGTATCTTTCATTTTGTCACTCAGGATAATAAGAAGTGTTCATAAGAAGAGTGAAAAAGCTTCATACCTCTAACATTTCATTCACTCTTTACTCCAAATTAAGATAAACAATAGTGTCCGAATTAGAGTACTGCAAAAAATAAATTCAGTATACTTTTCAAGGATTAATATTAAGTTTTGGAGAGTAAAATCATAATTGAATGTGAATAAAATATGAGACACACCTTGAGATATATTCGAATGTAAAAAACCTCATGTAGAAAGGGAATTTCTGTTATGTCTTATCTTCTCGTCCTTCATCTTACTCATTTTCTCTCGCAACTTTCATACTCCTTTTGCAAACACCCGTCAAATGTGCAGCCAAAGAGGGTATTATTTGTTGGTAGCAATTTCAGAAATTTATTTAGTTTATTCTAGATTTTAAGGCATGAAAGAAAAATTACAAACAGAACACATACCTAGTGTTTTACCCAAAAACAAATACTGAAGTAATCTTCTAATTGGAAGATTTTTCACAAAAAAAAAAGAATTGAAATATATTTGTATCTCTAGAGATAGAGACAAACATTGGCTGAAAGAGAATAGAAAGAGAAATATCAGAAAAGTTATGGACGATGATGCAGAGAGTGGAGAGTGTGAGAAGTTATCATCTCAGTTTATATAGGGTAGTTAATCTGCAGGTTAGTGTATTTTTTTCCTTTTTTTAAAATATATATTTTCAATTTAATTAATTTTTTTTTTTAAGTTGGATTTTTGTAGTGTTGAAACTTGTCACTTTTGCCTCTCCTATTATATATAGATAGATAGGGTGAACCGAACTTGACAGATGGATGAATTAGACGGTGACACATGACAAATGAGATAGATTGTGAGCCAACGTCTTTAACGGGTCGTTTGGTAGAGTGTATTGTAAAATATAATGCATCCATTAGTTAATAAGTATTACTAGTACCTTGTTTGGTACGTCTTTCTGTCTATGTATAACTAATGCAGGCATTAGTTATACACACTATTGTGTATTGAAGTGTGTATTAGTAATACACTCCATTTCCTAAGTATTAGTAATACCAAGACTTTAAACGCATGCATTAATTTATTAAATGACCTTAGTACCCCCTCAATTTCTCTCTCAAAATATTTCACCATTCTTTTTCCGCCATTTTAATTTGCAATAGTGAATCTTTTCAAAACATTTCACAATTTCTTTTCTCACCATTCTAATCTACAACAATGAATAGTTGATTTAAATAACTATAACATATTTTTGCTTTGCTTCGAGGGTCTTTAAATTTTTTTTAAAAAAATTGAGACTATTTCTTAATTTTATGTCTTGTATTTTATTAACTATGTTAATCCGTCGGCGTAACATTTCTGTGCAAAGACGAAAGTCTTGCAATTAATCCTAAACCTTTATATACTAGTTCAACAATACTAATTATGTTTGAGATGACAAAAGAAATTTGTTGTAAAAAAGTGTACAAAATCAAAGAAGGGTATTTTTGTAAATAAACATTGCTTTTATAGAAATTATGGAAGATGTATTATTTCTTATACATCAAACCAAACCATGTATAAGAAATAATACATGCATAACTAATACAAACATAACTAAAACAAGTATTACTAATACAAGCATTACTAATACACTATATTCTGCATTGTTCTTATACACTCTACCAAACAATAGGGGTGTGCATCGGTCGGTTCGGTTTTATGTGTTATTGATTTGATTTATCGATTTTTGATTTTTAAATATGTGAAACCAATAACCAACCAATAAAATATTTTCTTATTGGTTTCGATTTATCGTTTTTTGGTCCTTAACGATTCGGTTTTCGGTTTAACCAATAGGAAAATACTTATAAAATAGAAATAGTAACAATTAACATAAAAAAATGAAATCTTAGTTACCGCCAAAATCCTATGCAATACATTTTAGTTTACAAAAATCTTCAAACATGAACTGAATGTTAGTTCGAAAAAAAATTGAATCCTAATTGTTGGAAGCTATAAATGCTTCAAACTTTTCAATACGCCAATAACCGAGTTTTATATTGTGCCTTTGTTGCCCTGAATAGGTTAATACTTTGTGAATCACTGAATTGTGAATAAGTAGTGCATATAATATATATATATATATATATATATATATAGAGAGAGAGAGAGAGAGAGAGAGAGATATTTATATATATAACATAAATAGGATATAAAACAATAATTTAGTGTATCCTTATTAACCGATAACCCAGTAAGCTAAAATCAAAACCGAACCGTTTACCCAATAAATTTTTTTATAAAACCAAT
The DNA here is from genome assembly GCA_030864215.1 of Capsicum pubescens. Taxonomy (NCBI): domain Eukaryota; kingdom Viridiplantae; phylum Streptophyta; class Magnoliopsida; order Solanales; family Solanaceae; genus Capsicum; species Capsicum pubescens. Next base: position 72,579,967 of record CM061548.1, on the reverse strand, counting down.
AAGAAACCGTTAACCCAATAATCCAATACCAGTAACCCAATAACATTTTTATCGGTTCGGTTTATCGGTCGGTTTGGTTTTTGCACACCCCTACTGAACGACCCCTAACAGGTAGGGCTGGGCATAAAATACCGAAAACCGAATTACTGAACCGAACCGAAAAATTTGATAATTTGTATTTGGTAATTCGGTATTTGGTATGATATTTGGGAATAAAATTTTAATATTTCGGTAGTCGGGATTGGGTTTGGTACAAGATATTAATACCGTTTGGTATTCGGTATTTACCGAATACCGAATTATATATATATATATATATATATATATATATATATATATATATATATATATATATATATATATATATATATATATACATACAATATGTATAACCAACCCAATAAACAATAGTGTTAGTCATCTCAAAGAATCTTTTAGACCTTGATAATATATTCGTAAAAAGCAACAAAAATAATGCTAAATAGGGTTTCTTTTAAATATACTCTTTGAAGTTTAAACGTACATTTGCACATCTTCAATTTTAATATGGTATTACCAAATACCGTACCGAACTGAAATTTAATTTATCGATTACCAAATTACCGAACCCATATTTATAAGTATGGTATATGGTATCTACGTTCAAATACCGATTATCGAATTACCGAATCCGAAAGTTGAAAATACCGAACCGATGACCATCAAGAAATAATCTTATTCGTGAAAGGTCCGGCATGTTATTATCGGAGATCGATATTACAATAAGAGCCCATCTAGCTTCGGAAATATGAGATCGGGCATGAGATAAAGGCTGAGAGTTCAGCCGTTGTAGTATTAGATTTAGAACCTAACAAAAATGTGTTAATCAATATCAGCAAATACTTAAAAACAAAAGAAAAAGATTTTATTTCCATCAAAATAGATTGGTGTCACATATATATGGACCAAAATCATAACTGTTTCTGATGGATAAACTTAACAGAATTACAGATTATGAAATCTATGAATGGGTCCTATACATGTACGTTATGTTTTTGGATTGTGACTAAAGTCCTACACAACGAATTAAGATTTTCATGGGTCAAATAAATTATAATATATCGAAGACTCTTGTCAATAGACAAACACCATCACAATCTTTCATTACAAGCTTAGCATAATTATTTTTTTAAATAACAATTACAAAAAATAAACGATTTAAATTATCTTTTATATACCATCAAAGTTATTTTCATGAAAAAGTTTATCACGTTATATGCATTAAGATTTTCAAATTTGATTTTATCACACAAGTTTAATAACTAGATTAGAAAAAGAGTGATTTGTGTGCGAGAGGGAAGAAGATTAACAACAAAAAAAAATGAAAGAACGAAAGGTGCAAGATTACTGACAAGTGATATATGCAGTTGACGTGAAGGCTAAAGTAGAAATAAAAGAAAAACACTAAAAAAAAAAAAAAAAAGTGACAAAGTGTACATTTAATTTTAATAAAAAGTAAAAAACTAGTAAAATTTTAATTTTGTCTTCTTCTTCACTCTCTCAAAGAGACTGAGATACATCCATTTGCCACATAAGACTTTAGCATGCAAATAATTCTATTTTAATTAGGGTTGTCAATACGGGCTGGTCCAGTCCATTCGGACTAGCCCACACGAGCTTTGGAATTTGACGGGTCAGGTTGGGCTGACCCATCAACATGAAAGACTAGAAAATAGCAAGCTCAATTCATCACACTGTGGGTTGCGGACCTTCACGGGCTAGCCCACTTTTTAAAATATATATTTTTTTGTAATTTTAATTTTAATTTTAAATTGTTAATTACATAAATATTTACAAAATAATATTACATGAAGTTACTACTTGTTAATCAAGTCTCAAATTTACAAAAAAATCCTAATAATCTGTGAAATTAAATAACTTTTGATACCAAATTCAATCCAAAATAGAGATGTTGAAAAAACAAACGAAATTGTTAATGAGTAATAACATAACTAGCTGAATAGCAATATCAACCTAATTTTGTTTTGATTGATCACATTAAACCACAAAGAAATGTCAATATTTAGTCCATTAAAAGTGAAAATGAACTCCTAAAAAAACACACACATGACACTTATGGTGTGTTGATGTAATACCCGTGCTTATTCCTAGCTAGAAATCATCTCAAGGATGCTAGTACTTGCTTTGAAATACAAATCTATTTTTGTACCCATGGTATTTATGAGATTTCTACTTTCTATCACGTGGGAAATTGAGTTAGCTTTCTAACGATACCAATTTTGTCCAAATCCGACACTAGACGAGAAAGTTATGGATGTTTTACTCAGAACTGACCGAAACGCCCAGGTGTGACGTCCAAGTTGACAGACCGCCAAACAAGTGACAGACCGCCACTTTGACCATCACAGCCAAGGAAGTAGGGCCACGTTCCGTATAAGGATTGACGGACGAGTTGACGGACCGTCAGATTTTTGACAGACCGTCATCCAGGCTGTTAACTCTTATCCAGTGAACTCCATTTCTGGTCCACGTATGACGGTCGAAATGACGGATCGTCAAGTTCCTGACGGACCATCAGTAGGTCGTCACACGCCACGTTCAGTTTACTTTCAGGCCGTTTTAACAAGGGTATTTTGGTCACTTACCACTCGTCTATATATACCCAGATGAGTCCGAATTCAACCATTTTGCTCATTATTATTTCACAAACAAAAACTAAGGTTTCTCTCTAAATTTAATCTCCAAGAACAAGACCCAATCTTCTTCAAAAAATCAAAGGATTTCAAATCCTTCAAGTTCAAAAACATCAAGAACCTTGAGTCAGGTATGCGTAGTGTTCATCTATGGATCCATTTCGTTCATAGAGCTCAAGAACCACGTTTTAAATATTATTTTGTTATTATCTTGTTGTGATATGAGCATGTACATGTTGATGATTGTTCTTTAAGTTTCAAGATGATATCTAAAGGTGTTTTCATGAAGTATATGTGTTTGTTAGTTGAAACCCATGATCCTTATGTGGCTTAATATGGTGAAATTCATGAACACGCTTAAGCTAAAAGAATGCATGCAAAGTGTTTGATAATATGCCTAGGATGATAGAATTCTTGTCCCATGATTTAATAGTGCTTAAATGACAAGTTCATGCTTTATGCTTTATGATTTTCCGTGAATTCCATGTGAGTGATATGCGTTGTTGTTGTGATATGGATTGACCATGATATTGAAGCTATGCAAGTATATACATGTTGTATGAATTTTCCTTCCATGTATAAGATGTTGAGAACTATGCTTAGTGTGAAATCTCCTACTCATGATATGGTAAATTGTGGACTCTACTCTTACGATCAAGTCAGTCATATGTATCAGTTTCCTTCATTGAGTCCTTGGGGTACTTGTACCCGGAAAATATAGCTGTGTACCTAGAGCCATGTCATGTTATCACGATAATCTCAGTCAAGCCATGATCTATAGAACTCAGTCGGGCATGTGACTCAGGAAACCTCGAAAATCTCATGATCTCAGTTAATTCTCAAATAGTAGTACTAATCCGTCAGTCAATGGAAGTCAGTTACTCAGTCCATGTACCGTCAGTTAAATCACGTTCAGTCTCTTCAGATGGGAGTAGGAGTTAGCACCGAGTGAACCCAAGGATGGGAACTCACCTGCCAGTTTAGGGTGTGATTCTTAGTAATCATCCTTGTGTTCCAGAACTACGTAGCCAGCGTAGGTTGAGACATCTTAACCTGTCAGATTAGGGTTGATGAGGTGGCTTAATCCGTCAGTTTACGGGTTCCCATCGTTCTCATTTTGAGTACCTGCCAGCTAAGGGTCACTCACAGCTGTCCTTACCAGTGGCGCGGTATTGACACCCTTTCAGTCGGGGCAGAGATTAGACCCCAACTTAACTATATGCATTATTGGGGCATGTCGGTCAAATAACTACCTTCCACAGTTTCAGTCCCACTCTCAGTAAAATAACTCAGATAGTTCTTCAGATTTCAATATATCAGGACGGTCAGATACAGTCAATTCAGTTACAGAACGGAACACAGATAATTTTATTTGGTTCAGGACTGTCAGACACAATCATCTATGTTATCAGAATTTCAGTATTTGTCATGCTAGATATCAGTAGATCATGCATTAGTGTTCAGATCTAGATATCACGTAATCACGATCTCAGTTATTACGTATGCATGTTTGCACTCTTACGTTCATATCAGTCAGTTAGTTAGCATCGTTCATGCATTTAAACCCATTTGCATTTAGCCTACCTCACTCGTATACTCAGTACTCCCAGTTGTACTGACGCATTTGCGCTATAGTGCTTTCTTTCACGTTACACCATAGGTTCACAGATACGAGCTCCAGATCAGCAGTAGCAGTAGCATTCCAGTCGCAGAGTTGAAGTGAGTCTTCATCCATTCGAGGACAATACTATTTATTTCATTTATTAATTCAGTTCAGTTTTGCTAGACGGAGTTAGTTGGAGACATGTTTCTTCAACTCCTTATTCAGGCAGTATTTAGAGGCTTTCAGATTTAGCTCGGATTTGATTCATATTTTAGTTGTTTTGGGTATTCGTTACCCTATATGGATGTTATGATTTGTCAGATATTTTATGCAGTTGAACCTTATGGCCTATTGTTCATGTTTTCCGCATTATTACGTCATATATTGCAGTATACAGGTACATATATCAGTCATGGGTTAGCTTGTGGTCCCTCGGGATTATGGGCACCGTGTAGCGATCCGGTTCAGAAAATCGGGGCGTTACAGTTGAATATCGCCACATCATCTTCATCAAACATATTTAATTCCTCAAAAAATTTAATATTTATATTTGAATTATTTATATATTTTAAAAACATATTTAATATCTAAATATTTATGATGGTTCAAATAGACTTTGAATTTGAACTCTTTTTTTTATTCTTAGTACTCTATTCTATTTTTCGTTTAGCCCACGGGCCAGCCCAACCCATATTGCTCAAGTCCTCTTATACGGACCGAGCTAAAAAACCCTGTTCTTAAACGGGCTGCAAAAATCGTAGCCCAACCCTAATAATTTACGAGTTGAACCGGGCCAAGCCAACGGGCCTCCCCATATTGACAACTCTAATTTTAATTAGTTGAAGGGGGTAATAAGACTCTATCAAAGATAAAATGTGTAATTAAAAATTAAGTTATAGTTCAAGAGGCTAATTATGCCTTTTGCCTTAATCTATGTTGACATATCATAGAGTCATTATTAAATAACTACATAAAATATTATTAGTGATTTTCAAAGCATATATATTTTCTTAATGGGGAGTGTCAAGTCAAGATGATCAAGCAAAATAAGACGGATGGAGTAAGTTTTTGCTAAATTATGGAATTTCATTCTAAATTATTATTGCTCTAAATAGCTCTTCGTTAGCGTCGAACGAGACAATCAGCGATCATTGATCTTTTTTTCAATCTAAATACGAAAAAAATATCGTATAAATATTTCGTGGTATGTAAGAATTAAGTAACTTTTTAAAAAACATTTTTAAAAATTAGTTCATGAAAAACTATAAAAATAATTTATTAGTGTAAAATAAAGTTAGGATTTTTGAAGTGTCGAAGGAAAAAGTTTTTGGAGTCGTTGAGAAGTCCCAATCCAAGTACGTAAGCTTTACTTTAATTTTTTGTGTTGCTTCTTCTATGCATGAGAAAGCTACTTTTTAATCTACCTGTAATCCTGTATGTAGTACTAGGCAAATTCATAAGGGGAAAGATATTCATCAGAAAAAGTTTTTAAAATTAAATTTTTTATGTTCGATTTGATCAAAATTTTTAGAGAACTTTTTTTCTAGGAAAACAAATTTCTTAAAATGACTTTCGTAATAGAAGCAGAGAAAACAAGTTCTACAAGTTACATTTCACATTGATTGTATCATTCCCGTCATTCAACACACGTCATGTTCACCCATCCCTCCATAGCCCCCTTCCCCCTCAACCCGACAACTCCATCACCTCACTCCAATCTCTCATATTATTTGTCTAGATTATATGCAAAAAAAAAATTTATTTGCATATCGAACATGTCAAGAATGAACCTTGGGCCTAACTCAACCTCAAAAGTTAGCTCAAGAGATGGGGATTACCCAAGTCCATATAAGCAAACCACTAGTCCATTCCCCAACCAATGTGAGACTTTTACCCACTCTAACACCCCCCATGCCCAGGCCCAACTGACACTGACGCGTGGACCGGGAGCCCAAAACGGGAATGGACCTAGCTCTGATACCATGTCAAGAATGAACCTTGGGCCTAACTCAACCTCAAAAGCTAGCTCAAGAGGGGAGGATTACCCAAGTTCATATAAGCAAACCACTAGTCCATTCCCCAACCAATGTGAGACTTTTACCCACTCTAACAGAACACATGCAAGAAAATAATTGAGAAACCTACTTATTTTCCTATAAAATATTTTTTAAGAAATCATTTTCGCTGAAACGTTTTTTTTTTCATACCAAACATATTTAGTATGAAATATACATTATATATATATATATATATATATATATATATATATATATATATATATATATTGTATACATATTTTGTAAATTAGATAATCCATAAGCACTGAGCTATAATTTTCCCCTAATTTTTCTATTTATGTGTTGGTGCGGAAAATAGCTTTGATAATCCATTACATATTTACATCTACATTTTGAAACTTGACCCGAAAAGATATTATTTAAAGACAATGCAAGTATTACGCCTACGACGTTTAACTAAAAGAGAAAGAAAAAGTCAAGTTCAACGTAATTGAAGATTTAGGCATGCACTTAACTTTGAATTAGTTGGTGCATTTATTCTCTATTTTTTGTTATAAATTTAATTTCGTTGACTAATGTATGGAAACCAAAAGAAGGGCACAAATATTATATCTTAAGAATGAAGTTTTGTAATATATATAATATGGATTACGTAAGTTGTACATTCTATAGATAATAAGAGTGCGTTATTTTAATTTCCAACTGCCTATATAGATGTTATCACAATCCTTGTCAGTTTTTTAGTTGTCTAGACTTAACACCTAAGTTGAGTCTGCTCGTCATCCAAAATATAAAAAGACTGTTGCATTTGAAATAATCGGGTGTCATGTGAAAGCTAACAAAACAAATCTCAGAAGACAATACATAGAAGACATATGAGAAATACATCAAATGAGATAAAATATTTAACATGGTTCGGTCAATCGACCTACATCCACATAAGGAGATGAACAATACACTATATAAAATAAAGTACAAAATATAGAGAGAGACAACCACGTGCAATTCATTTGGAATAAAAAGAGGTCTATATAAGTGACACCGCAATACTTGTATCTCATGAATTCTCTCCCTAAACAGTACTCTCAAATCCCTTATGACTATATTGCGAATTCTGTCAAACGAGAATAAAGAAGTCTCTATTTATAAAGTCTATAACCTTTTTTTTACAAGAATAAAGATTATCCAAATATGGAGAATATATTTTCTTTTACCTAAAAAGAAACTCAATTATGATACCTAAAAAAATCCAATTAGAATTAAAAAATTACGACCAACATTCAACAGAAAACATTGAGAGTATCGGCTAAATTGGGAAATGTTGACCTTTTGGTTTTAGTGACAGAGGAAGTGGAAAACAAGAAGTATCGGCTAAACATGAATGCACGTTAAGTTGCGTCCTTGAAACCCTAAGTAGATATACCACTAGCGTATTCTAATAATTAGTCATTTCTTTTGTATTAGATATTGACTAAGATTACATTATGATTTTATTACTATAATTGCCTATTTGTGCTAACTATGTTAGGTTGAAATTGTACATGATATGACATCACGATTTTTTCCACTTTTTCTAAGATGAATTCACGTAGAAATTAATTTAATTGGTTTGCATGAATGTACTGGAAATTTGGCTGAAAAATTGTGAAACAATAGGAAAATTTGCTCCTAAATTATCGAGTTGTAGTTTATCGAAATTGAATACGGAATCTCAGAGGTGTTCAATCTAAAATTCAAGTTTCCTTCTAGGCTATTGGATGTTATTACCGTCCAATTTTTGTTTTCATTAATCTTAAAAAGGATATTTCCACATAAGATTCTTTTTTCAAATCACCCTGAATTTCAATACTTAACACCCATATCCCACAAAATTCAGAGCCAACACAAACAAGAGAAAATTAAGGAGACGACTAGTCTGTTACGCTAAAGGTAGAGGGATAAATAGAACTTCAGTATGAGCTCATCTATGATAATGTCCAAGAACCATATATAATAACAGTGACAGAGTGTGAAATCGCTCAAAAAAGATGCTGTTTTCCTCGGTATGTTACAAACTACAAGTTGGATTGAAGTGCCACGAGACTGCATTTGCTCATATGTCGTCATATAGATTCTTTTCATTGTGTATCTATATATGACATGTATGTGGCTGTCGTCTTAAGTGTTGATTGTTGTAATCTCCTAGTAATTAAGTTTGTAATTATCCTCAGTTCTTGAATCTTGATTGCGGTAGTTTTTTGCTTTTAAGTTTGTTACTATCCTCTTCTTCTTGACCTTTGACTACTATAGTCTCTTGTTTTTGGATTGTTCTTATCCTCAATTCATGAATCTTGATTATTGTACTCTCAATGTTGTATTAAATAGTCCCTAACTTTTGAATATATAAACATTTCTCATTGCTTTCAGATACTACTGAACTTGTTTGATAGGCAATCTGAATTGTATTCTTTTGATTTTGAAAACAACTGAAGATTTTCTGTACGTGACTATTTAAGGAAACATTTGCCACAGTTGAGGTAAATATTGCTTAGCCCGTTCTCTGCGATTGTGTTTTTGATGCCAACTATTTAACGGGATCTTTCCATACAACAATTTTGTGCTCTTTAAAGTTGTCTTAGTGTCATAGATGATTCTTTTTTTTTTGTTTTTTAGGTATGTGTGCATGTGTTTTGAGGGTGGGGTAGGGTTCATTAGACTTGGAATAAAGAATCCATGTGGGGTGCGAAATGGTTGAGTGGCTAAATAAGTTTTAAGGACAGATTTTTCCTTCGGGTGATTTCTGTATGTTTATTAAGGTCTTGATTATTTAAAAGTTTAGTATCTTCTTGATTCATTTAGTTCTTAGACAAGTACTAGAATTATATTACTCCCCTACAAGTATGGTTATTATTACTCTCCTCTCAATTAAGGCCTCCTCAATTAATCCGAGATTCTAGTCGAAAAGCTTTACTTTGAAGGTAAACCATTTCCTATTAAAGCAATTTCATTTTCAGGACTTGAATTTGTGACCTCTAATTAATGATAGAGAAGTAATTACCTTGTCACAAACTTGAAAGTACTTTGCATTCAAAGACGAGTAACTGTGCAAGTAAAACAGTTCCTTTTCTGGATTGTTAAGGTTTTGATTGAGATTGAAAAGACGAGTGCTTTCATGTGTACATGATAACATTAGAACAAAAATTTGAAGGTTAATATACTCTTAGTCTAATACAATGTCTTTTTCCTTCGTATTTCGTACCCTTAATCTGTGCTCCATTCGTGGTTCGCTCCCTATTTTAGAATTTTCAATGAGTTGCATTGTAATCTCTTTATTTCATTGCGAAATAATGAAGTACTTTTTTCTTCTTCAAGTTATCCATAGGAGAAGAACAAGAAAGTACCCAAAGATAATTTTAATGAACTTGCGAACACTTTAATGAATTGGATCAACATGAATTTATTTAAAAATATCAAGTTGAGGTGTCTATATGTGCACTCTCAAAGTAGAAATGCTTACTTTCCCGTTGATACCAAGTTTGAGTGCTTTGTTTAGGTATTATGCCACTATTTTTAGCATACAATTGGAATGGAAAAATCTGTAATTGCACATTTACTATCTCGTTGGCGATATCATGAAGATACATTATTTTTGTTTTCCTCCCTCGAAAAAATAAATAAAAAAATTATTGCAATTTGTTGTTTTAAGTTGGCAAAATGACCTTTTGGACCCCCGTACTATGTCGGTTTTATAAGTTGGACACTTTTACTTACATGTTTGTCATCTGGACCCCTGAACCCACTAAAAACCAATATTTCAAACCCTTTGACCGTTGACTTTGCCTATGCGGCATTAAAGTGCTTACTGGGACTTGGAGAGTGTAGTCACTCGATTGGAGTGCGAATGGGGGTCAATTTTTGACCAATTTTATATTAAAATAGTTTAAAAAAAGGACTAAAACCTTTTTTTGCAGTTTTTTAATTTAAAAATATTTAAAAAAAAATTAAAAAATAGTAAATTTAAAAATAAAAAATAAAAAAGCCCCCCCCCCCAAACCCCCTCTCCCGTCCAGCCACTACCCTACCCCACCCCAATTCTCGTCCCTGCCCCCCACCCCACCCAGCCCTATCCCAGTCACCCCCACCTAACCCCAACCCCCGTCCCAGCCCCCACCCCACCCAGCCCCCATTCCGAGCCCCCCACCCCCACCCCACCCCAGCCCCGTCCAACCTCCCACCCCACCCCACCGCCATTCACCAGTCCCCCACCCCCACCGGCTGCCATGGCCATTGTAAAATCACAATTGCAATTGCAAAGTGCAACTTCTCAAGCCTAAAGTACAACAATTCACACAACATAAAAAGAAACAAATCAATACAATCGAATAGAACTTTGAGAATTTTTTTTCCAAATAAATCAACACAACCAACAAGAATCAGAAGATGAAGATAAAGAATCAACAAGAAACAAACAAACAAATGACGTGGTTTTCTTTCTTCTTCCATTCTCACTTCTCAATTTTTCCAAACAAACAACAAGAATCTAATAACAAGAATTTTTCTTCTTCGATTCTCACTTCTCAATTTTTCTAAATTTTTCCAAACAAACAACAAAAATCTAATCACCAGCTGCTACAAATTGAGTAATCCTGAGATCATCATCATCTTCAACAACAACCAAAGCTCAAACACAGACAAACAGATGAGCGAAAAACTTCAAGAACAGCCAGAAATTGTGCAACAAAAGAAAAAAAATAGTGCTTTTTTTGGCCTCTTAGTGCTTTGAGCATTTCTTTTCAAATATTTCAAAGAGTGAGAAGAATAAGAAGATTAAAATGATGAAGAAAAAGAAGAAGGAGAAGAGGAGGGAGAACCATAAGAAAAAGAAGAAGAAGAAACGCAAATCAAAAAAATGGGGAAGAGAGAGGAAGGGGGAGTGGGAGGAGTTTATTTATTTATTTATTTTAATATTTAATATTTTTTATATTTTAAAATAAAAATAACGTGGAAGCTGATGTGGCAGCTGACGTGGCGAGAGTGTATTACACTCACCAAAAAAGTGTTTAAAATGTTGCTTTTTAATGGATTCAAGGGTCCAGATGACAAACATCTAAATAGAAGTTTCAACTTACAAAACTGACATAGTACAGGGGTCCAGAAGGTCATTTTGCCTTTTAAGTTTGTTACTATTCATGAGTCTTAATTACTGCAATCTGTGTGTTATTTAGTATTTCCTACTTACCCCCTTTTCCCCAGTCAGTTACCTTGATTGCAATCAAATATTACCTCGTTCTCTCCGCTGTTTTTCCCTTTTCCTTGCTATTATTAATGGTTATAAAGTCCCTTTTTCTTTCCATCTTCGATTTTCTCTCTTTTTTCTTCCCATAAAAAGTAATTGAATATTACCTCGTTCTCTCCGCTGTTTTTTCCTTTTCCTTGCTTTTATTAATGCTTAAAGTCCTTTTTTCCCTCCCGTCTCTGATCTTCTCTTCCTTACCCCTTCAACCGTTTAGGGTTTTGCCTTGATTTTCTTACCAAAATTAAGTTTTACTTTTTGTTGTAAGGAAAATAAAAGTAATTATAAATACTTTTACTTTTTTCTTAAAAGAAAAATATAATTCTTTTTTATATTTGGCTAACCTCTTTCTTAGAGGAAAGGTTTTAGACATCTATAAATATATAAAACCCTTTTTTCATACCATAACACAATAACATCCACAATGTAGTCATCAAAAGTCTTGATTAGGGGGAGATTTCTCTCAACATGTTTTATGTTTTTTTCAATAGGTTTTAAGTTTTTTCAATATTATTTTTAATACGTAGGTCGTTTGACCAAACCATATTAATAATATATTTTTAGTATTTATTTTTCGTTGTCATCTGAATTATCACCATATCAGTTTGCAAACTATTAGCTTTCGCATGATGCCCTCGCAATTTCGAACCCACAAGTGGTATCAGAGCCTACGGTTCAAAGGTTCAAAAGTTTGGCGAAACGAGATTAAACAGGTTCAAAGCGGTTTCAAAATCAAGTTGCAATTAGTTTGGCGATAATGACGATTTTGTCTAACGACATGTGGAGACAATTGTCAATCATATTTCAATAATTCCGCTGTCACATATTTGAAAATAAAGCTCACTTTTAACCTTGCAAAAGGGCTCTAATATTTTTAACTCGAAAAGAGCTGATATATTTTAACCCAAAGAGGCTCAATTTTTAAAGCATGTCAAACAACAGTGATATATGAAGAATATGTGAAGAACGAAGATTATACACAAGAAGATGGAGGATCAACAATATTTTACAGAAAATCAAGCGCTCAATTTTTAAAGTATGTCAAACAACAGTGATATAAGAAGAATATGTGAGGAGCGAAGATTATACACAAGAAGAAGGAGGATCAATAATATTTTGCAGAAAATTAAGCCAAAAATGGGAGATTTGTTAGGATTCTTGTCCTGATTTTCTTACCAAAATTAAGTTTTACTTTTTTTTGTAAGAAAAATAAAAGTAACCATAAATACTTTTACTTATTCTTAAAAGGAAAATATAATTCTTTTTCCATATTTGACTAACTTCTTTATTAGAGGAAAAGTTTTGGACATCTATAAATAGAAGACCCTTTCTTATATCATAACATAATAACATCCACAATGTAGTCATCAAAAGTCTTGTTTAGGGGGATTTCTCCAACATGTTTTATGCTTTTTTCAATAAATTTTAAGTTTTTTCAAAATTATTTTTAATATGTAGGTTGTTTGACCAAACTATATTAATAATATATTTTTAATATTTATTTTTCGTTGTCATCTGAATAATCACCATATTAGTTTGCAAACTATTAGCTTCCGCATCTCTCGATTTCGAACCGAACACAACCTTCGTCTTTTCATTTGTTGAAACCGAGTATAATGTGAGTTATTTGTTTCTGAACTTTTGTGAGGAAAAAATATATTGATCTTTTTGTTCATTTTGATCAAGGATTGATCTTTTTTAATCTTCTAGTTTAGATTGATAAAAAAAAGATTGATCTTTTAGTTTAGATTGATCAAAAAACAGTATAGATCTTTTGTGAGGGAAAAAAATATTTGTTTCTATTGTCATTTGATTTGGTTTGAATCTGTTCTTACCCCTTTTGTTCCTTTTTTTTTTTTTAATTTCAATATAATCACTTCAAATTAGTCTAACTATGATGAACTTTCTGAATAGTAAAAGCTCAAAGGGTTCGAGGATGATCTTAAATAGAACAAAATAGATTCAAAGGATTCATATAGCCAATCCAAGGAGAATCTTAGTAGCTTAGTTGGTTAGTTACCTGAACTTCCACCTTGTTGGTGAGGGTTCAATTCCCCACATTGTAATTCCCTCCCCCATTCCCCTTCCCCTACCCCAAATTAAAAAAAAGTGTTAAAATATAGCCAATCCAAGAAATTTGGTACTAAGGCAAAGTTGATTGTTCATTGATCATTTAGTTGATTACTAGGTACTGTTGATGCCCCTTTCCTTCTTGAAGGACCCTAGCTTGAAACTAGATACAGCTCTAGGGCTCGAGAGTTTGAATTGCTTCTCAGTTTATCAAACATTACCTATTTAAGGGAACATTTGCAACACTCGAGCTAAATATTTCTCAGGTAAATGTGATTTCTAGTACACCTTTTAATGGGGTTTTAACCTATTGCAAATTTTATTTTCTGGTACTTGGCTTAATGTGATACAAGATCCTCCCAGAATACAACAAATGCATCTTTTTTGGGTGGGCATGGGGTTGACTTTGAATGGGGGATCATTAGTCCCAACTCCCATGTGTATATGTGCTCTGCGGGGTGGGGAAAGCTTGGGGTGCATGAACATTTTAATGATAGATTTTCCCTTTAGGTAGTCTCTAGTATACTATAAATAAGTCTGGTACTAAGTAATAAGTTATTTAATGTCTGTCAAATTAAATTCTTTTTTTCCTCCTCCGAGTTCATTCGATTCTTAAAGAAGTGCTGCAGTTATATATCTAGAATACATGCTGGACAAGAAGGTAAGGAGAAAGGAAAGTGATTTTCTTGCTAGCATATGATTGAGGTCCCATGAAATAACAGAAAAATCTATTAATTAACTCTAATCCACTACCATTTTAAGTAACTCTAGATATTTTGAAAATTCTGTGATATATGAAAGTACTTTCCAATGATAGTGAGGAATATGTTGGCATGTATAATATAATCAGAATAGATGATAATGGAGGAACTACATTATTTATGTAGCGTAATTAAAAATCTTGCTTAATGATACCCAAAGGGGCCATTCTATGTGTCCACTTCCCGGTCATTCTTTGTACCAAAACTGTAGCTGAAGTTCTATACATGGTTCACCTTAAAGGCTCAGTTCTCAGATAGTTGAATCATCCAACCAATCATACTTATCATTTCCCATTGCACCTCAGATGGAGAGCTACAAATCTGATGCTGATCACGTGACCTCCAATGGAATTCTAGATGCTTCTACTAGTTCAACTCCTGCTGATATGCCAACAGATGTACGTTCAGCCGAAAGCATAGATGGTAGTGGAGAGATAACGGCAGAAGTGGTCAACCCAAATAGGCAGACCATTGTTCCAGTAAGGTCGTCTCCTCACTTTACTAAGGTTTCAAGTGTACTCATCCTTTCTAGTTTGGTTGTTCATATTGTTTATAACTGATTGATTTTCAAAAGCTTAATTGTTATATTTCTTATGGAAATGGTCCCAGCAGGTTGTGCACTTCCATGCTAACTGAATATGTGTTTTCTTTACCTTTCCAATAAACTAAGTTCCACATTATGCAAAAGGAAAGGACAAAAAAAACCTTTAATTGAAAATAAATAAATCATAGACGAGCCGGGTTAGCGTTTTACCCTGACTCAGCTCAACAACTGGAGTGGCAATGCCAATTCTTTATGCCGACTTACGTATATATGAATATGAATTGGAATGATGTGATTTTCTAGTTCAGGTTTGTTAGGATCGAGAACCCGATTAATGCGAAATCTAGTTCAAGTGTGCCAAGCTCAACCTCTTCCTGTTCATACATATCATACTCTTTGTTCTTGTTACAAAACTAGAAGTCAGTCTCACTTCTGAAGTTGTCACGACCCAAACCGTCACCCTAGTCGTGATAGTCATCCCAAACCAATGAAGGCCCGAGATGACCCCTTACCGTTATATCATTAGCATAGTAGTAATTGAGGATGCGAAAACAAGCCCATGTAAGAAGAAATTCAACATTTTTAATAAAGTAATATCCATGTCTTACGAACACAATCCAAAACAACCCACACCTTCTACGAAGCCTCTAACTTTATGGCTCCAACTATACCATAAAACCAAGAAATACCAGTATAGAAACATATGTGAAAAGTACAAATGCCTTTCGGATGATGGAGGGATCACCACATATCACTAGTTGTCAAAGAGAGAATATGAAAGCTCTAGTGCTTCACAAAACCATGAAAAATGCCTACGAACCTACATCATGAAATGATGTAACATCCAGGGACGGTCAGTACGACGAGTATTAGCATCCAACCCAGGGAAAGAATAAACCATTCTTTTACCAAAATCAATCATAAACACGTATTCATCATCCATAATAATAGCAAAGTAAGGGACAAGGGACAAGGAACGTAAAGACATGATCATTTAAAATTTAGTCCTAAACTATGTAGCTTTTCATTGACCTCTAGTAACCCACGGGCTATATGGGTCTAGTACCCTCAACCAGTAGGGCCCCAATCCATATTAGCCGCATGGACTGGGGTTTAGGATAAAGTCACCAATAGATGATAGCCTCCCTAAAATAACTGTATACTACTGCGTGAAGCAAGCACACAACGGTCATCCTTTATTCAGGAAAAAACCTCCCAACGTCGGCAAACTTGGTTTCGATTGTTGGTCATAAGGACTACACCTTCTCGGTAAAGCTATACAATTTCATTAATGCCCAATTAAAACATTATGTAAATCTTTAATCATGGAGTCTTTCGTTAAGACATTTTCACATTAGTATCATCATACCAAGACTTGCAAGCCATTCATATTATTCCATGCCATACCCAATAAAATATTTAGGCTTAAAATTTCAATTCAAAATTTATTACCGTGGCCCCCAAGGGCATTTAAAAAATCATTAATCCTTGTTCTCATTTTTATAGAACCCATCCTTTAACCTATAAAATAAACATCATGAAATTCTTACTTAAAAACTAAACTTCAAAAGAGGTTGAGGCTCATATCTTTATCATGCAAAAACCCATAACCGTTATGAAATGAAAATGATAAACTTACCCTTTTCATAAGTCACACTTCAGTTTACAAACCATCAATTACACATGAAAAATCATTAAGACAAGGGAAAAATAATATAAGTATGTGACAACCAAATCCCTCAACCCCATCTTTTAAACAACCATTAAAATATGTGATTAATAAGAAATAACGCAAAATAATGACAGTTAAAGTAAATGAGTGTTCAATATGCCTTTTTGATGGAAGACATTTGGAAAAAGCTTGAATCTTTAACCTTGAAGCTTTGAACTCTATCTTGAAATTTATATGAAGACTTACTTGAGTTAGATTCGTTTCCCATAACCTTGACGATGAAATTGGTGAGAAAACATTGAGAAGAAATTATAGTCTTTGACCCTTCATGAAACTTTAGATTGAGAGATTAGGGTTTTTGGGAGAGAAGATAAATTAGGAATTTGGGAAAATGAGAAATCTAAGAGTGACATATCAGAGGATGAAGAGGATGCGGAAAGAGAGTCGAGTGATATCCCAGTATAGATACCACTTCCTACACCACTAGCTGCACCACTATAGATAGAGCCTGCCGCAGTGCCTATCATTAATCGGTGGGGGGTACCTTGGGATGCATGAGTTATATAAGAGAGATAGTGACATCACCCCTGACACTCAGAGATCAAAAAGGGGTTTCTAATTAGAGCCCAAGCTGAGAACTATAGGCATGTCTGAGATGCCTGAATTTGAGGCTTAATTTGGGTAATACCATTTTGAGTGGATGACCAGAGCTTCAGAATAGTATAGACCATCGTTGGTTCGAGACTTTTATGTTGCTTATCAGATAGATCTAAAGTCGTCATATCTACTGGGGCGATAGTGGATAGGTGGTGACCCATTGCTGACTTTGATGATTAGATGTGTTCTGGTAGATATCTCTACACAAACCATATTTAGATTCTTTTAGGGTCCATATTTGCAACTGCCGACAAATACCACTGAGATTGACTACTACATAGATGAGATGTGGAAAGTGAATACAAAGAGATTTGGTTTAGAGGATAAATTGACCCATTTTCGGTGGATGGCCAAAATTATTGGTACGGAGCAGGAAGAGGCTCCTTGGGTGGCTGGAGGTGTTTGCTCTTCGTCATGGATTAGGAAGGGCAGTTTGAATTTTTTGGCAAAGGTTTGATGAATGCTTGTTCGTCATAGATTGAGTCCCATAATTGGGGAAGGTTTACTGAGTCTGGACTTAGCCCCCTTGATTTTAGGCATCATAGAGGGCTACGAGATAGATGCAGCCAAGTTTATAGCAAGAGAGATCCACGATCGGGTGGTAAGCACAGAAACAACCCTGACATTCCCATGCTTACTAACATAGATATACTTAGATGAGGGAGTGCCAAATATCCCTAGAGTTGATTAGTTCCTCCAGGTATGAAGAACAACAGATTTGGGTTTAATAGGATGCTATTAATCCCATCTCTAAGGCAATAAAAATTAGGGCAACTTTACTTTGGGTGGTATTTTAGGCCATAAGGCTTGGTATTGATACTTTGGGGTTCACCGATATTGGTCACACCCCTGCTGAGACTGCCTCTTTGAGCCTTAGTCCTTGATAGATACTATGGGTCCTTATCAAACCTCGACTCTACCTCCTTTGATAAGACCATTTACTTCCAATTCAGCTCCCCCTGGCTATGCTTTAGTCCCACAAACATTTTTGATGAAGGTGCTTAGAAGATTGAGCACCATGGAGAAAAAAGTGAAGAATATGAAGGAAGGGGTTCAACCATGGAATCAAGAGTGAGATCCAAAGTGAGATGAAAGACATGTCGACCCGGTTTGATGGGTTTGAGTGGCGGATCATCCAGAAGTTAGAGAAAGTTTAGTCCCCAGATCTGGCGGGTGTACATGAGGAGTTGGCCGTTCTTCGAGCTGCTATAGAAGATATGCATGCCATACCCTTTCCTACAATGCCTATTATTGAGGAGATTCTCGAGGAGGAGGTGCTAGATATTTGGGGCATAAGAAAGGAAAAAGCTGCTGCGGAAGCTGGTGGTGCAAGACCAAAGAAAAAAAAAAGAGGTGTAAGAGGAGTAATATTGAGATGGACAAGGTGGCTAGTGTTGATTCTGTGTGCAACTACTAAGCGAGGGTCTATGAGATGGCGATAAAAGCTGATAGCTCCCGAGTTATTGCGAGATGGCTGCAGATTCGACTGATTTGAGTAGGATCACTGCTCTAACCCCAAAGGAACCATTAAGAGAACCGACCACCATTGGTACCACTATTGATTTGAGCATCCCAACCACTACCGAGACTACTGCTGAGGAGAGCGAGGCCTATTCTGAGGCTCCCCATGCTAAGGCATTATGAGATAGGGCCTAATGCGACCAGGTATGTCTTCCTTCCTTTTACTTTAAATTGTAGTCACGCCCTGTCCACATTGCATCATCTTTTGGTTGGGCATGAAGGTGTATCACAACTGTCGTGAGTTTTAGTTGCCGTGCTTTTTTTCCCATCGACCGTAGTTTGATTGAAGAATCGACATGTCTAGGAAAATTATGTTGTGATATGTTTTGTTTCATGTTGTTTTATGTGTTTTTATGTTTAACTAGGAGAAAATGATTGCCTAAGGTAGTTGATGTATTTTGTTTTGAATAACTATTTTCAAAAAATGATACCTTTGAAAAATTAGTTTTAAAGCTATGTGATGCCCATGTATGTGTGACCATTATGGATCTCGTTATAGGCATTAGGATCAGGGATAAAATATTCAAAGATAACATTTGCATGAAATGGATAGGTACTATCTAATGATGCAACCCTTTTCCATGTGCGTGTGAGATGCTACTTAGTTCCCTTTATGTGCTGAATCCAAAACTTTCCCGCTTAGTCTATCCTAGGTTGTAGGATAGTCAATTAGGAAAGAATCATAGGCCGCTTTTGAAATTAGTCCACTGTTATCCTAAAATGACCTCCCAAATATGAATAAGTATCCCTTGATCCTGATATTGTGCCTGATAGACTATTTTTCTTATTTCACCTTTCACCTTCCCATTTCATTACAATGAACCTGTTTTGGCCTTGGTCATTGTGTAACTTAACTTAGGTAAATTGCCTAAGTTGAGGGTGTCTATCATAGGGGTGGATGATCTTAAGTGGTATGAAGAAGGGTAAATAAGAGAAAAGAAAGTAGGGCTGGGTGTGGTAGAAAAGCAAAAAGAAAAGAAAGATTGAAAAAAAAGAAAAAGAAGAATAAAAAGAAAACACACACCCAACCAGAATGATTTATAAAATAATAAAAAGGAAGAAATAAGGGTGGAATAAAATAAAATTGGTTAATAAATGGAACCCCCTAATGTAAGTGTAGTGCCAATGAGGCTTAGTCACTAAATTTCCATATGTACCATTCTAGCCCCAAAGCCTACATTACAAGCTGAGTAAAGTTCTATAGTGATTCAAACCCAACTATCTGGAAACTAAGGTAAAGAAAATAAGGGCAAGCCTATGGTATTGTGTGAATATTGTTGGAACATCTTCGTGAATGTGAGTGTCTCATAGTTGTCCCTATATTACCATGCATGATTCTATTAAGTGATTGGGACTTTTTTGTTGTAAGGGTACATCTATTGTGTTGCTAGCTGCTTATTTATTTTGGTAGTGTAACTTGTGTATATGTTTGATTGTTTGTTGCTAATGTAATTCCATATCTTGATTCCTTTGTTTCATATTATTGTGCTGCTGTGATACACACAGTTGGTTTTGAAAAGGTTAATATTGGAGGGGGTAACGTTTTGGTGCTTAAATTGGAATTGACTTCCATAGTTATCTTAGGGCTTTCTAAGTTAAGCATTGTGGTGTTGTTTTGTTTTATTTATGTTGTCTGAGGATATGTAAAAGTTATAAGTCGAGGGTGTTGATGTACCATGGTTACATAGCACTTTTGATGTTTAAAATGGTGAAAACATGAAAATACTTAGGCCCTTTTGTTAGATATGATGTGCATTTTATGTGTGTTGTAGGTTAATTAGGTTGGAAGTGGAGTGGAACAAAATCAGATGAAAATGCACTGAAAGAGTCAAAGTGTTGACTATACTATGAGTTGTTTAGACACTCAACGACTCGTAACCTAAATCGTGATGACTCCAATGAGGGTTGCTGATTGGAGATTGAAATTGAGGCTAACCATAAATCATTAGGAGTGATAACAAGTCATGGTGTGAGTTATTCTGATCAAAGAATCAAAAGTCCTTAAGGTTGACAATTTGAGGTCCCAGTGGAAACATGTGAAGACTACGAGTCATTAGGAGTGACAACGACTCGTATTGAGGAGTCGTGTTGAGTAGGGAGAAAAAGTAATAAAAGATGAAAATTCATTAGAGTGACAAGGACTTACAACCAATGACATGTTAGGCCTGACAACAAGTCATTACCATTGAGTTTAGAAGAGAGTAATGGTAGTAGCTAATGAGTCAGTCCAGACGACTCGTTACCAGAGGCGTGACCACTGTCGACTTAGTTTTCCTATTTAGTTTTGGTTAGGTTTTCTTTGTTATTTGAGAAACTATAAATACCCTTGAGGTACTCTTGTATTAAGTTACAGACTTTATACTCTTAAAAATATATTTTGATTTCAAGATTAACTTTCGATCTTGGAATTCTCTTGTTCTTGATTTTTGGTTTAGTAATTAATTTGAGACTTTGAGTTTTATTCTTCATTATTGTAAGACTAATTTAACGATTTCTTTATTAAACTCTATGGATTGTTTTGCAACTATGAGCGGCTAATTCTCTTAACTAGGGTTGTGGGAACCCTGGGAGAATAACAAAGTAGGAGAATAGTGAAATTCAGCTAGATCATATTTTACACGTGTATTGTGATCTTCTTCAGTTTATCTGTCATCTTAGTGGTGGCCAACTCTAAGAACTTGATTGTATTCGATAGTCTTCACAAAAGAGATTGATATTGGGAAAAAGGGATTACGACAGTGATTTAAGGTTGTCAACCCTCGTCCAGTACCTTTAGACCTACAAGGTGATAGTTAAACTAGGAAAAAATACAAGGGTTAATACGACGACACTTTGATACTTATAAGGCAAATGATGAGATTTACCTAAGAGTCCACAAAATAGTTGGTTATACTTATCTTTTTCGATCTAGCATGTGTGGTAGTAAGATAGTTGGATTAAGCATAAGAAACTTACAGAGTTAGAAAGACAGGGGGAACGCAACCCTAGTGTTCGTTTCAAAGTGTTTACAACCAAAATATTCACAAGTTGTTACTTTTTACTGATTACCCCAAACCCCTATTTACTTTTCCACACTTTTGGATACTTTAATAAGTTTGAGATACGAGTTCGACCTATTCCCTAAAGGATCGACCCCAATCTAGTTGGTTTATAATTTGGCAGCGACCGCATTGTATATTTTTTGAGGTATAATTTGGTAGACATCAACCTCAATCATGCTTCATACAGTGGTTTTGACTACAATTGCCCAAAATTATAAATCTCATCCTTCAACTACAACATCCTAGAAGGTGAGAAAAATCCGTCTAAGAACTATTTTTGCAAGTCATTCCAATTAGTGATGGACCTTTGAGGTAGTTCCCCTATCCAGAATGTTATTTCACTAGTTAGAGAGAATGGGAAAAACCTGAGTCTACAAGCTTCCTGACTCACCCCAGGTAAATTATGTGAAGTGCAGATCCCCATGAAATTCATGATGTGCATATTTGCATCATCAATTCGCAAATCCGCAAACACACCTTTGAGATTGAGTAGATGAATCATAGCACTTGTAATATCAAACTTCACCCTTTGGGGAAGTTCAGGAGGAATGATGACTCTTGTCTCGATAGGTTTAACATACCCTAAGTCATCCTCCAGTTCATCATATGCATGTAAATACTAACAAGTTAGGGGAATTTGAACCTTATATCTTCTATCTCTGTCAAGTTTTGCTCGATGCTCTGCTTTCTGATCTATCTCTCTTTTGGAGCTACAAGATAGGTAGCCACATTCCTTCTCGTAATCACTTCAGCTAGTAATAAAACAGTGGTTTGTTTAGTTGTCTCTGGAGCACCAAGCAGAGGTACATGATTTAACTTAAGTGGATCATCTTGAGGCAACTCATGATGATCTTCATGATCCTGTTCCAAAATCCTATGATTCCATCATTGGTTTGTTTTAAGCTCTGGATCAAATAGGATCAAGGGATCGCCTTGACTCCTAGTACTAGGCAAACACCGACGAACATCCCTAAAAATAGAAAAGTAAAACCCAACAACCTCAACTACTTTAATTAGTCAATCAGTAATCAAATTCCCTAGAAACAACACTAAAATTTGATGTCTCCCAAGCTACACCACCAAATAAAGCACAACACGATCACTGTATAGTAACCTACCAAAGAGTGGGGTCAAACGCACAAGAAGTAGGTTGAATATCTCTTGTAATTTTTTTGAAGGAGTCAAAAAATATAGGAAAGTAATGTGGTGGATTTGGTGAGAACAATATCAATTAGTAAAAAGTTTTGGTTTCTTTGGTTGAAGTCAATCTGAGATGAATACTAGGACTGTGTTCCCCCTGGATTCCTAACTCTGTAGAATTATCGTGCTCAATCTATCTATCTCAATACTCTGCATGCAGAATTTGACAAGATATGTGTTACCAACGATCTTGTAAATTCCTTTGGTGAATTTCACTCTTCACTTTATGAGTCTCAGAGTGTATCTTTACTAACCCTTGTCTTTGATCCCAGATTAAATATCTTCTTTTAGGTGTCAAGTTAATTAGACAAGGGTTGGGATCTATGGATTTCTATTGTAATCTTCTTTTCCTAATCTCAGCCACTCTTGTAAAGGTGTTCTCAAATACATGCAAGTTCTTAACCTTTGCAATAGTTAAGAAAGAAAACAAATAAAAAAAGATCACAATACATGTATAAACACTGATTCAGAAGGACCTCACACTTACTTTACTTCGTTATTCTGCCAGAGTTCCCACAACCTTAGTTAGGTGGTTCAACCTCTCATATGTACAAAAATTTCCATGGAATTTACAAAAGAAAGCATAAGATTATTCTTACAATAATTTAAGAAGAAAATCCAGATTCATAAATTAATAATCAACCAAATAGTTAAGAACAAGGGATACAAAGATCAAAAGTCGAATCTTAGAATCAATATATATTTGTGCATATAAAGAGTGCATAGAATAATACAAGAACATCAAAAGGTTATTTATAAATACATCAAAACACTAAAAATCCAAACCAAAATGAATAATAAAAACTAGGTTGGTGACCACTTACGGACCTACTTACGAGTCGTAAGTGGTACTTATGGGCCCCTAAACGGGTCATAAGTGTTAGAAAATCTTCATACTGCAGGAAGGACACCTACGAAGAAAAAGTAGTCCCTTCGTAGCTATCATACAACACTCCAAACTTTAGGTTCTCATATCTTCCCCCTCTGATACTTACGTGTCCACTTATGGTGGTCGTAAGTGGCACTTACGGTCCATAAGTGGCCCCTCTTTAATGTCTGAACAAACTTCATCTTTTAGCCTCTCAGAACATGCCTCCTCTTATACCTATGAGGCCACTTATGGTGGCTGTAAGTGGCACTTATGACCCATAAGCGGGCCTGTAAGTAAGTCCTTCTGCACACTTGAACAATTTTTCTTCTTTTAAGCTCCAAAACCTGGTTTCATGCAAAATAAACACAGAAAAACACATCATATATGACAAAATGGACCTAAGTACTTACATATTTCTGGTTTTAAGCATCAAAAGTTCCATAAAACTATGACACATCAGTTACCAACTTTTCAAATTCTTTTTCGAGTGCATCATCGATATCTACTACATCGCCCTAAACCTCATCAACTACAGGCATAGGGGGATCAATAGTTGCCTTCCCACTCCGAGTGGTAATGTCTAAAAAGTGACTGTCGTTCTTTATATTATGCATAGTATTTCTCGAAAGAGTGCCTGATTGACGTTGATTCAAAGTACCCGACATTTGACTAAACTGCTGCTTAAGCTGCTTAATCGCGGTAGCATGCATTTTTATTTTCTAGATCAGTCCCAAAGTATCTACCTTAATCTCCTTAAGTCAAATCTCTTGATTCTATGGACCCTTAATCAACTTAGTCAGCAATGCTTGCATCCTTGAATCAGTATCAAGGTTCCCTGGTGGAACGTATACACCATTTTTCTCCTTATAGCCATGTTTTTCCTTCATTCACCTTCTCTTTTTTTGCTCCAATCCCTATATCTATCCCCATAATAGTTCCGACCTTTATTCACTTGCCTTGAATTCCAAGAGTTCGGATTGGACCCTTGGCCCACGGCTCGGAAACCTACCATCTCTCGATCTAATTACTTGGCTTCCTCCTCAATATCAAAATCACACGACCTAGGGGATTTACCATGTGCACCCACAACATTCATCTTTTCCAAATTTATCATTTCAAATTACTTGTTCATTAACCCAAGCTACATCCTCAGCTATGCAACCTCTATAGCTACCGTATTATCTATAATTCTCTTCTCACTGGAAGTATCAATAGTATAGGTAACGACTCCTATTTATGCCTCCCAAGTATGCCATCCTCGATTGGTATTAGAGACCCAATCTAATATTTCTATAGCTAAATCCCAATGAAGGATCATAAAAGTCCCACTAGTAATAGTATCAACAACAACTTTAGTATTGACATTCAGGGCCCTATGGAATATCTCAAGCAAATTCCTCCCTGAAATTTTGTGATTTGGCACCAATATCAACTTCTTATTGAACCTCAACCATGTCTTGTACAATGTTTTGGAATGCAACTGCCTGAAATTATAATCTCGTCCTTCAATTGTAGAATTCTCGAAGCCGTGAAGAATCGGTCTAAGAACTATTTTCCTAACTCATTCCAATTAGCGATGGACCCATGAGGTAGTTCCCTTAACCCTAAAGTCGCTTTGACTGTTTGAGAGAGTGGGAACAAATTGATTCTCAGCGCTTCCTAAATCACCCTAGGTAAATTGTCATGTCCCGAGCCAAGGCCCTGGACGCAAAAGGCACCCCGAACCCAAAGGCTTAAGAGACCCCTTAGCATACTATCATAAGCCTAATTCACATGTAAAGAGGAAATAAAAATAAAACATGGGAATTCTCATATTCATACTTATTATATCATCTCATACTAAAACAAAAATCTAAATCTACTGGTACGAAGCCTAAACTGATGACTTATTCTATCTTAACTGGGACAAGGCCCCTAGTCAGACTAAGAAGTTGAAAGAAACTGAACATATAAGTAATTTCCTTCCAAACAAGGGAGGGTAATCGACTATGAACTCTGATAGAAATCTACTACTACACTGGACCACAGGACCAAGCCTCAAAACCTACATTATAAGACAATGCAGTTGCCCGAGGACGGTCAGTACTTGGAATGTATTAGTATGTAGAAATAACCTAAAAACAACATATATTTCATATAACATAGATAAGAGCATTTGGAAAATAGTTAACATGATAGATATCAAACCACATGGGCATAAATAAAGTAACAACTGTAGTCAATATTGTGCAAACGTAGACAAAACTCTTTGATTTAGTCTTGGTCTAGGTGGTACCCAAACATACATTATACCCATGGGATATATGGGTCCGCTATTAACTCATCATCTAAGCCCCCAATCTGAGTTTGCAGCAAGGATCAGAGTCTTAACATGATTGTACACAAACCCCCATGATCTATATTATGAGAGATTAGAGTCTTTACATAATTGTACACAAGACCCCATGATCTATATCATGAGAGGGAGGCCATGCGATGTGACCCCTATTGCAATCCATCCCCTCCGTGGTTTTGGGACCTCCATATGTGCAAGGCAGTAGCCTATCACAATGTACCTCGTAATACAAGCCTGCCATATTATGCTCCTTTTGCATCGCACAGGTTCTTTCTATGCCTAGAAATGCCCCCAATCTAGTCATACCCATCCTAAAGGGGTTTAACTTCGATATAAGGGTATTATGGAATCATTTGATTCTCTAATCAAGCATAAAAAAGTTTAGAGTGTTACGTTATCCCCCCTGGGATCATTCGTCCCCAAATGAGGACTAGGAAAATACTAAGTACGATTTAAAGACTTACGTGAAATAGAATGGTAAGATGGGATTAATACCTTCCATAGTGTCATCTGATCATTTGAAAAGTGATGGATACCTTGCACACATATCATCCTTTGATTCCTAAGTAGCTTCTTTTATCTCTTGATTTATCTACAACACTATAACCGAAGATATCTCCTTACTTCTCAACATTTAAACTTACTGATCCAATATTTCTATGGGAACCTCTTCATATGACAAAGAATCCTTTACACTAATTTCCTCATCGACAGAATGAGAGAATAGTCTTTAACACTTTTCTTAAGCATAGACACATAAAAGATAGAATGAACCAAAGCCAAGTTTTCTGGAAAATCTAACGCATATGCAACACTATAAATCTTTCCTATAATTTGATAAGGACCTATATAGTGAGGATTGAGCTTTTCTTTCTTCCCAAATCTCACGGCTCACTTTATAGGGGAGACTTTTAGAAATATCCAGTTATCAACCTCAAAATCTAACTCCCTTCTCCTCACGTTGGCATAAAACTTTTGGTGACTTTGGGAAGTCCTAATCCTCTCCCTAATGATGTTTACCTTTTCTATTATTTGATATATAAGATCAGGTCTGAATGACTGTGTTTCACCCACTTCATACCAACCTATCACTAATTTAGACCTCTTACCATAAAGAGCTTTAAAATAGGCTATTTAGATACTAGAGTGCTAATTGTTATTATAGGAGAATTCTATTAGAGGCAAGTGATCTACCTAGATAGATTTAAAATCAATACGCAGGCCCATAGCATGACCTCTTAAGTTTGAATTGTACATTCCACCCGACAATTCATCTGAGGGTGAAAAACTGTGCTAAGGGTCACTTGGGTACCCATACCTCTCTGAAAGATTGCCAAAATTGATTAGAGAACTGTGTACCTTGATCAAATATAATGGATACTAGGGATCTATTCAACTGATTATCTCCTGAATGAACAACTTCACATAATCCTCCCTCAAATAGTTAGTCCTCACAGACAAAAAAGTGAGAGAATTAGGTTATTCTATCTACAATGACCCAAATGGAATCGTACTGATTTTGGGACCGTGGAAGATCAGTAACAAAGTCCATATTGATCATCTCCCATTTCAACTTGGGCAAGGCTATATCTATAGAGGTACCACCCGCCCTCAAGTGCTCAACCTTACTTGTAGATAATTTAAGAACTTAGCTACAAATTTAGCTACATCTCTTTTCATGTTATTCCAATATATAACTCCTTTAGTTTATGATACTGTTTAGTGGAATAGGGATGGACTACATACCTGCTCGAAACATGTGCTTCAGTCAAAATTATTTCTCAAAACCCATTAACATCCTAAACACACAACCTCCCTTGGTACCTTAAAATTTTATCTCCACCAATCTTAAAAGCCATACCTCTTATTGGACAACATCTTTTTTAATTTGCATCAATATGGGTCACTGAATTTCTTTTCCTTAACATCCCACAGAAGGATAATTTAGCCACCTCTCGAATGAACAATTCTCTCTTTTTGAAATTTAAGAGTTTGACTCCTAAATTATTAAGTTAATGAATATCTTTAACCAGACTCTTTTTTTCTTCCTCAATATGAGAAAAAATTCCCACGGACAACCTGCTAAGAGCATCGACAAGAATATTAGCTTTACCTGGATGATAATACAAACTCATATCATAATCCTTCAATAGCTCAAGCCACCACCTCTACCTGAGGTTCAACTTTTTCTGAGTGAACACGTATTGTAAGCTCTTATGATTAGTAAAAATGTCGATATTCACTCTATAAAGATAATGACATCAGATCTTAAGTGCGAACACCACAAAACCAACTCTAAATCATGGGTGGGTTAGTTCCTTTCATGGACTTTAAGATGCCTAGATGTATAAGCCACTACCTTACCTAGTTTCATAGGTACACAATAAAGTCCCCCAGGATGCATTACAATATACAACGAATCCCTCTGTACCCTTGAAAAGAGTAAAAAACAAGTCCTTTAGCCTCTCAAAACTACTTTCACAATCTTCAGACCACAAGAACTTCACTTTCTCTTGTGTTAATCTGTTAAGTGAAGCATCTATAGATGAAAAACTTTCGACGAACCTCCAGTAATATCTCGCCAGACCTAAAAAGATTTGAATGTCGATTGGAGTCGTAGGTCTTGGCCATTTTCTTACAACTTCAAACTTTTAAGGATGAACCTTAATCCCTTTACTAGAATCAATATGACCTAGAAAAGTTACTGCACTAAGCCAGAATTCACACTTAGAAAATTTATCATACAACTCCTAGTCCTTAAGGGCATGAAGAATGATTTGAAGGTGATAAGCATAATCCTGCTCGCTCTTGGAGTAAACCAAAATATCATTAATGAAAACTATGATAAACAGAGAAATTCGTAATGTCCATATCGTGTTTGGAAAGTTATTTTAGAAAGGTTAGCCTCCTTAACCTTCAACTAATGATAACCCAAACAAGGTCCATCTTAGAGAAACACCTGGCTCCCTGAAGCTGGTTGAAAAGATCATTAATTCTTGGGAAAGAGTACTTGTTCTTAACAGTGACTTTATTCAACTGTCGGTAGTATATATACATACGGAGGGAACCATATTTCTTTCACACGAAGAGTATGGGAGTAACCCATGAAGAGACACTAGGATGAATAAAACCTATATTAATAAGGTCCTTTAACTTATCTTTAAATTCTTTCATTTCCACAAGATCCATTTAATACAAAAAAATGGAAAAAGGTTGAGTGTCTAGCAACAGGTCAATACCAAAGTCTGCCTCCCTATCTGGAGGTATCCTAGGGAGGTCATCAGGAAAGACTTCTAGTAATTCGTTAACCACTGGGACTGACTGGGGAGAAGGACTTTTAGTGCAAGAATATTTGACCCAAACAAGATGATAAAAATAACCTTGGATATAAGCCTACAAGCCCTAAGATAATATATAAATTTCCCCTTGAGTGCCAAGGAATTTCCCTGCCATTCTATGACGGGTTCATTAGAAAAACTTAATGTAACTCTTTTAGTTATACAATCTAGCGTAGCATAACCAAAATACAGACAATCCATCCCTAATCGCATTAAAGTCCACCATGTCAAGATCTATAAGGTCTATTATAGTATCTTGATGAAGAACAATGACTATACAATTATTATAAATTCTTTTAGCAATAATAGACTTAACAACCATGGTCGAGACTAAGAAGGGTTCACAAATATTTTCAAGGACAAACCAAAACTCAGCCATAAAAGGAGTTATATAAGATAGAGTATACCCGGGATCAAGTATCATATAAACATCATGGGAGAAAATTCATAACATACACATAACAATGTTAGGCCAAGGCCTTTGAGTCCTTGCTTAAAGCTAAAGCATAAAAACATTTATGAACCCTGCCTAAACTAGAAGCAATACCCTTAACTAGAGGGCTAAAGAAGTAGCTGGGGCCTTAGTGCCCCCAAGACTTCCTTTAGCTGAGAAACAATCTCTCTGTAACTGGCCTGACTGGCCGCAAGTGTATCATAACCTACTCTCAAAATAATACTTCCTCGTGTGATTCTTTACACACGATCTAAAGTGAGGGTGTGACCTAAAAGGCTAAGTCATACTCCCCTAAGACTAAGTACCCTAAATTTGTGGTCAGTTACTCAATTGGAACCACTGCTCACCAGAAGGTCTGCGTGCAGGTGCACTAGTTGATGATTGAATATTGCCCTAAAATTTCAAAAAAAAATTACTATTAATGTTTTTGTCTTTAGGTCAAATTTTGAGTATTTGATTTTATTTTTTTCTTGTGTTTTGGTGTTATATTCTTATTTCCTAACACCATTAGAGTCTAAACCTTGAATTTGATCTCAATCAGAGGTGAATTGGAGGGTTTAGCATTGTTTAGAAGCTCAAGTTTGAAGGTTGAAGGTGGAGTTAAACTCTGGAATTTTGGGTTGAGAATCTGAGTAAATTGATTGTTGGAATGTTTTTATAAGGTCTAAAATATCATTTTTTAAAAATTTCGTGGCATTCCAATCAACGGTTTAAGAGATAGAGAATTTTGAAATTTTGGTGTTCTTTAGGAAGATTGAAATATTTATCTTGAATTCTTTTCAAAAAGTGGTTGTTTGATCCTCAAAATTGAACAAAAAAAGTGTACAAAAGTGTTTGTACAAGAACCTTTTTGAATGTCAAAAAGAATATTCCAAAAAAGAGGACAAAGGGGGACCACAAGAGGACAAAAACGATACTTTAAGTGAGCTGGTGGCTGACTTGCATTTGGAAGGCCTTGGACTTGCGTTTGGGATGATTCCACACATCCAAAGCAGGTCCAACCAGTAAGGTAACACCCTCATGCATCCATACTACCCTCAACCTGCGTCCAACTTTCTCCCACACCTCAAAAAAGTCCACCCATGTTTCGTATGCGTCTAAGGTGCGTCTAGGCAACCCTAACAGATATCCAACACATCCCCAACTCTCTTGAACACCTTATCAACTTCAAAACTAAACCAAATCAGGTTCAAAACCATTTCTTTCATCTCTTAATGACTCCTTTCATATCTTTGATTCTTGAAACTAATTAACAACTAAACCGTAATCTACTTAGTTGTTCAATTAGTTCTTGTTTGTTCTTCTTTTATGTCCTGATTTCTTTGTGTGATTTTTGTTGTGTCTTTCTTTGTTGAGTCGAATATTTTACCTCTAAGAGAATCATCAATTGTTGTTTCGTCCCTTTTCTCAAATGTGCTAAAGAACTATGGGTGGTGCAACAGTAAAAACTGTATAGGAAACCATCATGGATTGGCAATAAGAATTGAATAGTTGGAAAAAGGATGGGTCACGCTTGAAAGGGAACATGGAAAAGGTGACATGTCTTACTACCCAAACCCCACCAAATGTACACCAATCACCACAATTCCACCAACAAACACCCCATTATCAAAGGCCACATCCGATTCCACCTCAAGAACATGTTCCCTCTACCCAAACCACTGTAAACCATGTTCTCGAAGACATTGTTCAACTAACCCAAATCCAAATTGAAAAGACTAATTCCAACCTTCATTTGTGTAGGTTCATGAACAAAAATTATCAAAGGAGGATGTAAGGAGAATGCCATATGAAAATGAGCTTAAAAGTCTAACGGAATTGTTACCAAAGAATTCCAAACTTGAAAGGTGCAAGGACAAGTTGATAAAGGAGTTGGATTGGATAACGAATCCTCTTCAAGAAAGGGGGATGATAAAAGATCAATAGGCTCCACTTCTTTGGGATCAATTCTTCAAGGATCACATCTACGGATTTAAGACTTGGTCGTTCTAAGAGGTCAAATACATGAATGGGGGATTGTTTGGAAAGAAGCTATATTTAGTTATATCCTCCAAGAAAGGAATAAGTGACACTGCATTTGGATGATAGCTTGGGCTTTGAGAGAGTATGGGTGTCCATTTTGATGTTTTAGAGCTTTGGGTCACTTTTGGGCACAATAACTTTTAGGGTCACTTTTGGGCCTATTGTGTAATAAATAACTCATGGCTTTAAATAGCTAGTTTTATTTCATTTTTAGGTAGTTGATTAATGATGAATTGAAATACACTTAAGAGTGTTTAGTGGTAACTTGTTGGGAGGTACATTGAATGTGAGAAACATGGGTTGCTCGGGTCCATTCTCGTGAGGTCCTTGTAAAAGGTTGGTGCTTGTGATATTTCGATAGGAAGGTCTTCGGGTTTGATATACCCTTAGGTTGTCCTCACTTTATCTCATTGAGTCAATCTATCTATCCCTTTATTTTTTATCTTGTTTATTTGTTTTTAGTGTTTTCCTTTTTTTTGTGTTGTTTCTGAATTCATGTTTACGTCTTATATCATTCATAAATTGACCAACCCTTGTGGCCTCATTAGATTAAACACCAGATGCATCCCACTCAGCTAGAGCAACCAATTGAGTAATAATATGAATTGATTGGAAAAATTCTGCATTAGTCACCTCACTTTGAGGAGGACTAGTAGCAACTGAGGAAACAACAGAATAATTAGGGATAGGACCCTGAGATCAAGTGTGAGCTCCAGGTGTAGGGCATACCCCATCAACATCATCCCCAGATGTGACAGAAGAATATCCTTGTGCTCCAGATCTTTGAGGCATGATCGGAAAAAAGAACAAACAAGGATTAGAGAAAATTCCAGGACTTCACTCCAAGCTTAAAAATAGAATACCAAGAAAGTGAAACATTCCTAAATGCCTTATAGCCTCTCTCTTATGAGTGTGGTGAGCTACACACCCCTAAAAGAGACTCTACTAGACATGTCTTTGTGGACTCCCAATTAACCATGAACCTAAAGCTCTGATACCAACTTGACACGACCAAGTGAAGGCCTTGTCATATTGGACATCCTAAGTCTAACCAAGACCAGGGACCACCCTTAATACCTAACTCAACTCGTCCAGCGCATACCCTAAGTCGGATGAATTTTGAACATATAACAAGATAGCGTCATTGCAATGTCTAAGACTCTAGGACAGGTCTATGACTGTGACCACCCAAACGAGTCCATCCATTCATTATCCAATCGTTAACCAATACCAAACCAAACCATAATCCAAAACCATAACCAAGCAAAGTTCCATAACATAACATAAAAGGATGGAACAACAAATAATACAGTCAATCGGTATCATCCCCAATACCAATGCCAATACTAAGGCTAACACCAATACTGATCCCGCCCATGCCAACCCATAGTAGTTACACAAAAGCCTCTAACAAAAAATTAACTAATATCCAATTGGGACATGCGCCCAACCATGGACAAAACCAATATCCATAAATAAACCAAAGTATGAAATAACATCCATGAATTGGAGCTTTCTAGAAAGATAGAAGCTCACTACTTAAATCCAATAGTTGATCTTGAAGTTCGATCACTATACAGGAGTAGTAGAAAGGTCAGTTCCTACATCGCATGGGGATACAACCGCTCGAAGATGGGTCAGCGAGTGAACGCTAGCATAAACTCGAGATAAGGATAAAATAATGTCATTTACCAAAACCAAGTAAACCAACAACATGCAAACAAACCATACATATATATATAACCATACCAGGAAAGGGAATCAAGTTTAGCATACATTTAAAACCATTTACCTAGGTATGTGTAGATTAATCATCATTAACCACCCATGGGATATATAGGTCCAGTGTAAATCCCTGAATGGGCCCTGATGCGTGTAGCTGCACGAACCAGAGATACCATTAGAGTAGGGGATTCCTAAGTACCCTTACCGTCCATGATACATATGTATAGTGTACTTAAAGGATTCTCATATACCTCATAGTATCATATGAGATCACTATGACCTACCTATCATGTCGGTAAATATGAGTTTCCATTGTTCATTCATTGAACTCCCACTTTCATGATTTCCAACCAAACAAACCACTATTATTAACCGAGGCTATACATAATGGTATCATCATACCGACTATAACTTGCAAGTATTGTCCTTAGCTAAACCTTTTTGAGATCAAGGGAGCCAAACCTTTTTGAGGTCAAGGGATTCCCATATACCCATACATAACATTATCCAATTAACTTGAGGGAGTCCCATGTACCCTACAAGTGTTCAATTATTATGATGACTTGGGGGAATACATTATACCTAGCAAGAATGATTGTTAAACCCAAAGCCATTCCATTTTGACCATTACAAACCATGTAACCTTTTAGAGTTCCATTACCAAGTTTAAAAAATGCATAACTTCCATTAAAAATACAACAATTTAGTGAAAACATTCTCATAGGGATTTTATCAAACATATTTGGGGCATAGTATTTTCAAAACCAAAGCCAATTACCAAATAACCATTCCCATGCAACCAAATATCCAAAACGACCATTAAAGCATATAAAACATAATTAAAACAAGAAAAAACCATACCAAAGTATTTATAACCAAAACCCCAGAAATTATATTTGAAAACACAAAACTATACAATAATCAAACCATGAAAACATTGTATAAAACCATGCCTTTAGTTGAAACTAACAATGAGGGAAGAGAACATGCCTTCAACAAAGAAGATGGTGGAGAGAAATCACCAACACAAGCCCCAAATTAATCCTTACGATGAAACCCTGGCTTCCTTTTCCCATGAACTTTGGAGAATATTAGAGAGTGTTTTTTCTAAGTGTTAAAGAATAGAATAATAGGGAAAATGGCCTCTCAAGTGAGATAAAAGTCGTGGGGCCTTATTAGGTTAAGTGTGTAAATGTTTAAATTTCCCTCACTTAAATTACATAAAATTCCTGACCCATCCGAATCATACCCCCTATATGAGTGGTACCCATGTAACACCCCACATTTCAAACTAGAATGAAAATCCATTATTCATATATGTAGATGTTCCAAAAGCCTCGAATCCTATATAAATTTAGTGTGTTAATTAATTATGTAGTGTGGGAATTTATTTTAGCATGAATTAATATCATAGAGGTCCACTAACTCTAGGACAAGTTGAAAGCTTTCCTATCGTTCAAGTTTTAGTGAGTGTCACAACTTAGGTCAACTTCAATCAACTATAACTACTTATATATATTGAATTAGTGGAAATACTATATGTCAAATGAAATCTCTTTGAATTATCCTTCCAAGGATACTAATTTTGCCAAAATCCAATGCCGGAGCAAAAAGTTATACCCATTTTACTCCAGCATGTCAACCTGGAAAACTGAGTGACGACATTCGTGATAACTTATCACATGTGTGACGACTTATCATAAACATCGTCAGCCTTAGGGAAAATCTAGCCCTCAGTGACAATATTTCTGATAAGTTATCATAAGTGTGATGACTTATCACGAATGTCGTCAGCCTTAGGTTGAAACCAGCTCCCAAGTGATGACATTTGTGACGACTTATCACAAATCTGATGACATTTCAGCCTTGGTCGTCAACCAAGATTTTCAGCAATTGGGAAGTGGTTTTGTAAGGGTATTTTGTTCTTTTACTTCACCTCCCACGAATTATAAACCTCAAGGGGCGTAACTTTCTCTTATTTTTCTTTATTTAAATATCTCAAAAACCCTCTCTTACACTTTCAACCACAAGATTAGGGTTTCTA
Source organism: Capsicum pubescens (assembly GCA_030864215.1). Taxonomy (NCBI): domain Eukaryota; kingdom Viridiplantae; phylum Streptophyta; class Magnoliopsida; order Solanales; family Solanaceae; genus Capsicum; species Capsicum pubescens. The sequence goes on along the minus strand of CM061548.1, from coordinate 72,544,126 downwards.
TTAAAATCATCTCCTAAAAGCAAGATTCAAGCCCTTTTTCCGAGATAATCAAGAATTTAGATTCTCAATCCAAGAACTCTCCAGCAAATCATCTAAGTTTCCTATCTAAGGTATGCGTAGTGTTCATCCATGGATCCCTTTCATCCATGGAGCTCAAGAATCATGTTTTAAATTATAAATTGTGATTTTCTTGTTGTGTTATGACTATATTCATGCTGATAATTGTTGTTTGGATTTAAGGTTGTATATTGATGTATTTTTCATGAAGCATGTGAGTAGGTTAGTTGAAACCCATGATTTTGGATGGATTAAGATTGTCAAATTGATAAGTACACCTATGCCCAAAGTTGTGCATGTAAGGTGTTTGATAAAATGCCAAGAATGATAGAATCCATGTTTTTATGACTTAATAGTGCTTAAATAACAAGTCCATGTTCTATTCCTTATGTTTCCACATGAATTACATGTTATTGATGTGTGTTGTTGTTATGATATGGAATGTCCATGATATTGTGGTATGCAAGTATACCCATGTTATATGTATTCTTTTTTATGTATAAGGTGTTGAGAACCATGTGTAGTATGAAGTCCACTACTTATGGTATTATGAATTATGGATATTATATATGATCAAGAAGTATCATGTGTGTCAGTTTCCTTCCATCGAGTCCTGTGGGTACTTGTACCCAAAAAATATAGTTGTGTGCCTAAAGCCAGTCAGTCTTAAGATAATTCAGTCGTTCTATCATCAATATTTAGTTACAGAATTCAGAATTCTTAGACAGTTATAGAACTTAAGAAATCTCAGTAATCTAAGTATCGTTATCATTCCAGCTTTAGTTCAGTACTTAGCTCAGATATCAGTAGCATTCAAGAAATCAATTCAGAACTTAGTATTATTCAGTCAGATAATAGATTCAGTAGTATTCCATCAGATAACAGAACCAAGTGAAACTCAGCAACATCTTGAGTTCATTTCAAGTACAAGTTCCAAGAATCAGTTTAGAGTCTTTTAGTTAGGAGTAGGAGCTTGTACTAAGCGAGTGCAGGGATAGAGGTACCCCATCAGAGAGACAGAGTTGTTAGGAGCAATACCTGAACTCCAGAACTGCGTAGTCAGTGTAGGATGTAGGAGTCACCCATCAAAAAAAGGCTTGTCATCCGTCATAGAGGCTTGACTATTATACTACCTTAGGCTTGACTTTCTACGAAGGTCACTCGTCAGATAGGCTTGACCAGAGAGGTCTTTACCCGTGGCCCAATATTGACACCCTTCTAGCTGGGGTTACAGGTTGGACCCTACTAGTTCAGACTCGGGGCATGTCGGTTAAGTAAGAACTCCCACAGTTACAGTTTTAGTATCAGTCTTTAGAGTAGAACTCAGAAATCAGGACTATCAGATACAATCATTAATCTCAGTAAGGAACTCAGATAGTTCCACAGATTCATAGACCACCCGCTAGATATTCTTTGTCTAACATAAAGTTATTTAGTATCAATACTTACAGAGGTCACCCATCAGATAAGCTTGATCTGATTCTCAGATTTAGTTGAGTATTCTCAATATCAATTCCAGAGATCACCCGTTAGTTAGGCCTGATCTCAATCTTAGTCATTCTTAATCATTATTAGAAGATTTAGACTTTCAGATACAGTCGCTCATTATCAGTTATATCGGTTAGGTCGATCATCATAGTAATATCAGTTAGATTAGTCATCATAGCTTATGTTATTTGTATTCAGTTTCAGGACTGTTAGACACGGTCAATTAGACCAGTTCTTCATAATTCAGACTATCAGAAATAGTTGTTCATCTATTTAGTATCTATGTATCAGTAAACTCATGTTGTCAGCATGCAGACTCAGTAGTCAATATCATCACAAGTTCAGTCATAGTTACTTATGGATGTATGTATTCTCTTGTTCATATCAATCATCATTATTCATGTATATAAACCCTTTGCATTTAGCCCACCTCACTCGTATACTCAGTACATTCAGACGTTCTGACTCATTCGCGCTACAGTGTTTTATTTTACCAGAGCAGTAGTAACATTGCAGATTTCAGTAGTCAGAGTTAGAAGTGAGTCCTCATCCTTTGAGGACATGCTTATTTCTCTATCTTCTTATTGATTAGTTTATTATTCAGAGTTAGTTGGGGACATGTCCCATCAGCTCCCTATTCAGATTATTCAGACAGTAGAGGCTTTCATACTAGATTACAGACAAGATTTAGACTTCAGTATTTCAGTTTTGTTTTGGTATTGTGATACTACTTTATTCAGACATTGTTATTATTCTGATTATGTTTAGTATTGAACCTTATGGCCTTTCAGTTTATGTTTCTGCATTTATATTTATATATTATGTAGTGTACAGGTACAAATATCAATCATGGGTTAGCTTGTGGTTCCTCGAGGTCATGAGCACTGTGTAGCATTCCGATTCCAAAAATTGGGACATTACAAACTTGGTATCAAAGCCTAAGGTTCAATAGTATCCTAGAAAGTCTGAAAGCCACATCTAGTAGAGTATTGTACATGGGTGTGTTGCACGCCACATTTATGTGCAGGAGGCTATAAGATGTTTCAGGAACAGTTTCCCTTCTTTCATACCTCAGATCGTGTTATAAAAAGGTTCTCTAAGAAACTTATGTGGATTCTCATCATGTTCCATTCACGTCAGCTTTACCTTACTCTTAAGGTAACAGAAGTAGTGTCACCCAGAGTCCTATAGATAGATCTTTCTCAGACCATCCCCATAAATAGTTTGGGATAATGTTATCTATAGTTGGGCAGAGTATGTTTCATGGGGGTTAGGTGTATAAAATGTAAATCAGTAGGCTTGAAACAATGTATGCAAGAGTTTAAGTTTAGTGGTCTGAATTTATATGTGTTGTTGATGAAGGCATAGTGGTAATTATCATGGTGTGGAGAAAATATAAGTTTTAGAGAGGTAACATTTGAAGGCTAGGATGAGATTAGCATGTTTATTAAAGAATTATGGATATTCATATTATGCTTTAGAGACTAAGATTGAATCTTTGAAGAATTTAAGTTGGTGGATTTTAGACTAAGTATGAAGGTGTGGATGTAAGTTAAAAGATGTGATATTAGCAGCCCATGACAGTAGTGGGTGTTATGTTTATGTATAAGTGGCTAGACATGTTCAAGAGATTTCAGTAGGCTTGAACAGTACATACAAGAATTTAAGTTTGATGATTGCGGAGACTAAAGGAAGTTAAGAGTTGTACCCCAAGGGATAGTATTAGCAGTGAACTTTATACTTTTAGGTGCAGAGTTATAGGATGAGTTATCATTTAGGTACATTATTGTATCACAGACCCTAGAGTAGATCGATTGTAGTTCAGTTCAAAGTTTAGCAAAGTGTTCCCAAACTTATGATGATGACTTGAGGCTAAGGTGGAAGGTTTAGTTGAAAGAATGCAGAAGTAGTGCTTCAGTTAAGCTTAAGTTCTTAGAATGAGTTAGTCAGTAAAGCTAGCAGTTCAGTTTAGCAGTCAGATAATCAGATTCGTATAGTTTGTTTTCACATCTTTCCATCTAGTCATACTATCAGAAATCTCAGTAAGATAACTATTCCAAGATAGAGTACCTTAGTAGTTGCGAGTATAACTCAGTTCATGCATCATGCATTATCTTTAGCTCTCAGATATTTAGATATGATCCAATTCATAGATGCCTTGTGCACCACCTCAGTAGTCCTCAAGTATTCTAGTGATGTAAGTGTTTTTAGAGGGATATAATGTCCCAAGGGGGAGATGCTTTATAACTCCTCAAAGTTATCAATTCCGTAAACCCATTCATTTTCATGCATAGATTCCTATTACGAGTTAGCATCAGTTATCATTGCACAATCATTCATGCATTCAAGAGTAAGTTTAGTCAGACCTCCATGCATTAGATATGCATGTTCAGTAGAGAAAGTTCATCTTATCAGTGTATTCAGTCATACGTTCATGAGAACAACTCATTCAAGTATCCATGCATCAGATATGCATGTCCGTTATGAGGATTCAACTTATCAATAGTCTCATCCGGGTATTCTATACATCAGCTATGCATTCATACTCTAGTAGAAAATTCAGTGTGTCAGTAATTTCCATCATATAGTCATGTTTTAGATATTCACGTCGCTTAAGTAAGTTTAGTTGATCATTACTCGTAACTTATCAATCGACATTTGAGGATGAATGATTTCAAGGGGGAGATATGTAACACCCCATATTTTGGACTAGAATGAAAATCCATTATTCATATGCGTAGATGTTCCAAAAGCCTTAAATCCTATATAAATTTAGTGTGTTAATTAATTATGTAGTGTGGGAATCTATTTGAGCATGAATTAAGATCATAGAGGTCCCTTAACTCAAGGACAAGTTGAAAGCTTTCCTATCGTTCAAGTTTTAGTGAGTGTCAAAACTTAGGTCAACTTCAATCCACCATAACTCCTTGTATATATCGAATTAGAGGACCTACTATATGTCAAATGAAATATCTTTGAATTATCTTTCCAACTATACTAATTTTTCCAAAATCCGATACCGGAGCAAAAAGTTATACCTATTTTACTCCAGCATGTCAGCCTGGAAAACTGAGTGACGACATTCGTGATAACTTATCACAAGTGTGACGACTTATCACAAATGTCGTCAGCCTTAGGCAGAATCCAGCCCCCAGTGACAAAATTTATGATAAGTTATCATAAGTGTGATGACTTATCACGAATTTCGTCAGCCTTAGGTTGAAACCAGCTCCCAAGTGACGACATTTGTGACGACTTATCACAAATCTGATGACATTTTAGCCTTGGTCGTCAGCTAAGATTTTCAGCAATTGGAAAGTGGTTTCGTAAGGGTATTTTGGTCTTTACCTTCACCTCCCACAACTTATAAACCTCAAAGGACATAACTTTCTCTTATTTTTGTTTAGTTAAACATCTCAAAAACCCTCTCTTACACTTTCAACCACAAGATTAGGGTTTCTATTAAAATCATCTCCCAAAAGCAAGATTCAAGCCCTTTTCCCAAGATAATCAAGAATTTAGATTCCCAATCCAAGAACTCTCCAAAAAATAATCAAAGTTTCCTATCTAAGGTATGTGTAGTATTCATCCATGGATCCCTTTCATCCATGGTGCTCAAGAATCATGTTTTAAATTATAAATTGTGATTTCCTTGTTGTGTTATAACTATATTCATGTTGATGATTGTTGTTTGGATTCAAGGTTGTATCTTGATGTGTTTTTCATGAAGCATGTGAGTAGGTTAGTTAAAACCCATGAATTTTGGATGGATTAAGATTGTCAAATTGATAAGTACACCTATGCCCAAAGTTGTTCATGTAAGGTGTTTGATAAAATGCCAAGAATGATAGAATCCATGTTTTTATGACTTAATAGTGCTTAAATGACAAGTCCATGTTCTATTCCTTATGTTTCCACATGAATTCCATGTTATTGATATGTTTTGTTGTTATGAGTTATTGTTGTGATATGGAATGTCCATGACATTGAGGTATGCAAGTATACCCATGTTATATGTATTCCATTTCATGTATAAGGTGTTGAGAACCATGTGTAGTATGAAATCCCCTACTTATGGTATTATGAATTGTGGATGTTATTCCTACGATTAAGAAGTATCATGTGTGGCAGTTTCCTTCCATTGAGTCCTAGGGGTACTTGTACCCAAAAAATATAATTGTGTGCCTAAAGCCGAGTTAGTCTCAAGATAATATCAATTGTGCTATGATCTGTAGAACTCAGTTAGTTACTGAATTTAGAACTCTTAGACAGTTATAGAACTTAAGAAATCTCAGTAATCTAAGTATCGTTATCATTCTAGCTTTAGTTTAGTACTTATCTCAGATCTTAGTAGCATTCAAGAAATCAATTCAGAACTTAGTATCATTTAGTTAGATAATAGATTCAGTGGTATTCTGTCAGATAACAGAACCAAGAGAACTCAGTCAGCTCAGTCAAGTAAGAAACTCAGCTACAACTTCAGTTTTGTTCAAGTACAAGTTCTAAGAATCACTTTAGAGTCTTTCAGTTGGGAGTAGGAGCTAGCCCCGAGCGAGTGCAGGGATAGCAGCTCCCCATCAGAGAGGCAGAGTCATTAGGAGCAATCCCTAAAATCCAGAACTGTGTAGCCAGCGCAGGATGTAGGAGTCACCCATCATAAAAAGACTTGTCATCCGTTAGAGAGGCTTGACTATTATACTACCTTAGGCTTGACTTCCTACGAGGGTCACCCGTCAGATAGGCTTGACCAGAGAGGTCTTTACCCAAGGCACGATATTGATATCCTTCCAGTTGGGGTTATAGGTTGCACCCCACTAGTTCAGACTCGGGGCATGTCGGTTAAGTGAGAACTCCCATAGTTACAGTTTTAGTATTAGTCTTCAGAGTAAAACTCAAAAATCAGGACTGTCAGATACAGTCATTAATCTCAGTAAGGAACTCAGATAGTTCCACAGATTCATAGACCACCCACTAGATAGGCTTGGTCTAACATAAAGTTATTTAGTATCAGTACTTATAGAGGTCACCCATCAGATAGGCTTGATCTCAGTATCAGATTCAGTTGAGTATTCTCAATATTAGTTCTAAAGATCACCCATTAGTTAGGCTTGATCTCAAGCTTAGTCACTCTTAATCTTTATTAGAAGATTTAAACTGTCAAATACAGTCGCTCAGTATCAGTTACATCAGTTAGGACGATCATCACAATTATATCAATTAGATCAGTCGTCATAGCTTACATTATCAATATTCAGTTTTAGGACTGTTAGACACAGTCAATCAAACTAGTTCTTCATAATTCAAACTGTCAGAAATAGTCATTCATCTATTCTGTATCTCAATATTAGTAAACTGATGTTGTCAGTATTTAGACTTAGTAGTCAGTACCACCACGAGTTCAGTTACAGTTACTTATGCATATATGTATTCTCACGTTCATATCAGTCTACATTGTTCATGCATATAAACCCTTTGTATTTTGCCTACCTCACTCGTATACTCAGTACATTCAGACATACTGACACATTCATTCTATGGTGTTTTATTTTATGCCATAGGTTCAAAGGCACGAGTTTGAAAGCAGCAGTAGCATTGTAGATTTCAGCAGTCAGAGTTAGAAGTGAGTCCTCATCCTTCGAGGACATGATTATTTACCTATCTTCTCATTGATTAGGTTATTAGTCGGAGTTAGTTGGGGACATGTACCATCAGCTCCTTATTCAGATTATTTAGACAGTAGAGGCTTTCAGACTAGATTACAGACTAGATTCAGACTTCAGTATTTTGGTTTTGTTTTGGTATTGTGATATCACTTTATTCAGACATTGTTATTATTAAGATTATGTTCAGTATTGAACCTTATGGACTTTCAGTTCATGTTTCCACATTAATATTCATATATTATGCAGTGTACAGGTATAGATATCAGTCATGGGTTAGCTTGTGGTCCCTCAGGGTCATGATCACCGTGTAACATTCTGGTTCAGAAAATTGGGGCGTTATAACCCACCACTCATACCTAAGGTTTACCTATTGAACCCAACACTGTCCAAGGTAAGACTCACCCCAAACCAAGTCGTAACCAAAGCATACGATGTGTACCCTTTACCTTTACCTCTGGCAGAATAGAATTTAAATAGGATTAAACAATGCCTACCATATGAGTCCATGGTATGAATTATACCCTGGCTTATGGCTCATGGTGAGCCACTCATACTTATATCTAACTTATTCTACCAAGTATAAGATTAAATAAAGTAAACAAACAAACCGTATCCACCAATACGATTCATACCACCTATGTCGTATCCATTCCATAATCCAAATCTAACCCACCAACAAACACTGGTCAGCATATGACTAAACCCTACCACTCGAATTCCAGTGTATGAGTCATTTCCCCTAGTCATATCCTTTTCAGAGACCCAAAATCCAGGAAATTTTCTAAGGGCCAGAAACCCAGGGTATTTCATGAGTGCATATAGAAATCAAGAAAAAAATGAGTGAGTAATGGATTATTCGGTAAATATTAGAGTCTCATATCCAAAGGAGGGTCTACCAAAACCAACCTCTCTATCTTTAAGGTCAGGGTAAGGTCTTCGTACACTCTACCTTCTGAGACATCTCTTTTTGGGACTAGATTTGGTATATATTGTTAGTGAAATTTGTTATCCCCTGATTTCATGGCCTTCCTCTTTCTCAAAAATAAAAAATGGAATGATGATTTTCTTTAAGGCGAGTGAGTAGGTGAGGTGTTGTTAGTTTTGATTAGTATTATCTGTGATGTTACACAGTGCATACAGAAGGCAATAAATATTCCTATAGAATTATTTCTTTTGGCTCTGGGCTTTAAAAGATGTAGTGTGTGGTTAGATGATTGAGAGAAAGAAAAACTTTTAAGTAAATATTGTCCAGCAATATTTCTTCATGGATTAACTTAAAGGTTGATAAGAACTTATTTCCCTTTTCTTTCTTGCTAGGTCATTTCTTTAGGGCTTAGATAGATATGGAAGAGGTGACTTGAAAAGTATATCTAGGAACTGTGTGATGAAAAGAACTCCATAAAAGGTAGATATCCATGCCCAACAATTTTCAAGTGCCTCAATATCATCTCCAGAGATAATACAAAAGCAACCATTCTCAATATAACTAGTGCAGATGCTCAAACAGTTGGAACTTTACAAATAGTGCCAAGAACTAACAATGAGAGAATGTTGCCTCAAGCAAACATCAATCCTGAGAAGATCACAACAGTTGTTGTGAATGACATAATCTCAGAGATAGATGACATAAATGAAAAAGAATTTTTTGTTGATGTTAGAAGATCCTTATTACCCAACGAACAACCTATCACTAGAATTGGGAGTGAACTTGTAGCATTACTCTTTGAGGACATAGATAAATACAATGATATCAGTTTCATTGTTTATGTTGGGAAAGGACCAACTTCTTATGCAATGTTGCTGAATGCTGCTTATAGAGGCATATCCAATTATGCAGTTGCTAGCTTCGATGCCAAAAATATATCTAAGAATAATGTGTCTATCCATTGTGAATGTCTAGTTATGAAGCGTTTAGCTTCGATGCTATGGATACACTTGAGAACATGGTGGTTGCTCATAGTAAAATGACTAGTTTTGCAGTTGCTAGCATAGGTGTTATGAATGCACCTTAGAAAACTTTCACGACCCGAGACTACCCTCTAGTCATAACACGATGCTTGGAACCACAAGTGATCCCAAACTAACCCCTGAACTAGCATACTGTTGAGCAACTGATTTATAATATATTAAATAATTGATTATACTATGCAAAAATATAATCATGACAAAATATGAGAAGAATTATAATACTGATACAATTTACAATCTGATAAAATAGAAGAGAAAACTTAAATTATATGACTGGCTCTAACTGACATCTATGAAGCCTCTACTATACTGACTATAGATAGTTGGGGCATGACTCCAGCTACCAATAATCAATACATATGAGTAATAAAGTAAAGTACATGAACAACATTTGACTAAAGTGTAATGCCCCAAATCTGGTACTCGGAATGCTACACAGTGCTCATCATTCCGAAGGACCATAAGCTAACCCATGACTAATATCTGTACCTGTATACTGCATAAAATACTTTATAATATGGAAACATGAACTGAAAGGCCATAAGGTTCAATACTAAACATGATCTGAATGATATAACATCTGTGTGGGGTAATAAAATACCCAAAACAAAAATGAACATACTGAAGTCTGAAACATGATAGTCTAAAAAATATCTAACTAACTGAACTGTCTGAGTAAGGAGTTGATGGGACATGTCCCCAACTAACTCCAACTAATAAATAGATTAATCAGATAATTGGGAAATAATTATGTCCTCGAAAGATGAGGACTCACTTCTAACTCTGTCTGTGGATATCTGGAATCTACTATTGCTTTGGAGGTAGTCTCTCTCAACCTATGGTATAAGACACTATAGCACAAATATGTCAGTACTTTGAATGTACTGGTATGCATATGAGGTAGGCTGAATGCATGGGGTTCATATGAATGAACAATAATAATAACAGACTAACTATCATGAGCGAGAGAATAAATGTATGAGACATAACAACTGACACTAATACTATGATAACATGATTACTGAATCTGAATATAACTGATAACATGAGTGACAGTATCTGACTGTCCTGAATTTGATAGAATTATCTTAGTTTCATACTGTATCTGAGTTAACTATATCTGACAGTCCTGAAATCTGAAGAACTATCTGAGTTCTATTACTGAGACTGATTGACTATATCTAACAGTCATGATTCTGTATCATGAAATTATGGGAAGTAGTTATCTAACCGACATGTCCTTGATACGCCACTATGGCTGAGTTGGGGTCCAATTTGTAACCCCAATTAGAAGGGTGTCAATACCATGCCACCGGTAAGGACAAGCTGTGGGTGACCCTCATCTGATAGTGTCCCCTATACGAGAACGGTGGGGCCCTTATCTGACAGTGCTTATCCACCTCATCAACCCTCATCGACAGTGTTAATGACTCAACCTATGCTGGCTACATAGTTTTGGAACGTAAGGATGACTGCTAAGGATCACACCCTCATCTAATAGTGTGTGTCCCCATCCTTGGGTTTACTCAGTGCTAATTTCTACTCCCATCTGAATGGACACTGAACATGAGCTGAACTTTTGAATTCTGTTGACTGACGGAATACTACTAATATTTGACAACTGACTGAGGTCATGAGGTCATGGAGATTTTCCTGAATCATAAGACTGCCTGAATTCTAAGGATTCATAGATTGACTGAGAGTATCGTGAAAACATGACATGGCTCTACGCACACAGCTAATGTTTCGGGTACGAGTACCCCAGGACTCGATGAAAGGAAACTGACCAAGCATAACTTACTTGAACATATAACTAACATCATAATCCATAATATATTTATAGAAGCATTTCATCAAAACATGTGATAGGCATAACTTGTACATACTTGGGGATTTCATGGTATCATGCTAGTTAGGCATTTTTCCTTCATCTAGGCATTTAATCAAACATATTATAGGCATAGTACATGTAAACATCATTGTACAATAATTAAACATCATAGTTCAATTCTAATTTCATCATTCAAGGTTTTAATCATAGGTTTGCATGAATCTATATCTATAATAATGTAACCCACATAGAATTTATCACCCAACATGGAATAGAATTCAATTTTTCATTAGCCACTTGAACAACAATAGCCCAATCGTGAAATTAATAAGAAAATCCATAAACTTGAATTTAGAAAAGGTATTCTTGGGATTCATTGATGAAAGGATTCCATGAATGAACACTGTGCATACCTTAGTTTGTGATTTTGTGAGAATTGATGGTGAAACCTTCTTGAAATTGGATCTTCTATGAAAACCCTAGCTTGTTCTTGAGAGAAACTTAAGAGAAACTAGTATAATTTGGGTCAAAAGTATTTGAATCACGTGTTAAAGGGCTTAAATAGGGATGGGAAGTTAACCCTTTCAACCCTAAATACGTCATTTAATTTCAGTAAAATTTTCCCGAACTGGACCTTTAGCGTGATGCGGTGCTATCGCGCTGTGTCACTGGATTTTTAAAATTGGGAAATTGAGGGATGGCACGACACAGGTACATCGTGTTTCCCCTTCTTTTGCGACCTGGAACTTTGGTGTGATGCGGAGGAAATCGCGCTAAGACACTGGAAAAGAACAATTCTGAATTTGGGCCCTGCTGCGACGCGCCATAATTGAGGAACCATACTAGAATTTTTCAAATGTCATTTCCTCTTGTGGTGTGGCGCGCCACTAACTAATATGGCGGTGTTTTATGATGGAAACTTGAAATAGTTCTAACTTCTGACCTGGTTATCGGATTTGGGCGAATATTATATCGATGGAAAGCTTATTGAATTTCCCACATGACAAAAAGTGAAAATCTTAAAAATTGTTCATAGAATAACCATCATTCAATTTAAAAGCTAATACTAGACATTCTTGAGATGAAATTAGTGAGGAAAAAGTATGGGGTATTACATAAAGTCCTTGAAGTAAGAGAACTCATCACCTCCTTGCTAGAATCTGCAACTGTCTAATCATGATATGTGAGTTACAACTGGTACCTACATTATGAAACAATGTAGCCACACATACATATATGTAGATTAGTACTTCTGGAATATACTAAGTAAGCGGGGGTAAATGCAATAATTAAAATTGATTTTATATGTAATAGTAAATCATGCATGCTAAGTGTAAGTAGAATAACCAAGAGGCTGAAATAAACTGATAACTGAAGTGTCTTAAAAAATGTAGAACAACATAATATTATAATATGGTGAATCACTACACTTAGTTTCTTAAATCTTTACTTTTATAGTATGAGTAGAACTAAAGCTGAAAAGTAGTAAAACATAGGTACTGCATGAATACAGGATCTGAAACCATGGGGTGGAAACTAACATAACTCAAGTGCCTGAATATACAAATATATTGAGCATGAATTCATGAAAACTATAATATCTGAGAATGTAAGACCAAGCATATATATACATTTCTGAAATACTGAAATCTGATAACTGAATAGCTAAGAATCTATATGCTTTGGTCAAACAAACCTTAACTGAAACTATACTGAATATTATACTGAGAATGTGGGAGCTAGCTATAACCGACATGCCCCAAAACTATTGTTGGGCTTCAACCTGTAACCCCAGTTGGAAGGGTATCAGTACTGTGCCACAAGTACTAATGTTTGTTGTTTGGATCCACTAATTTGATGTCCCAAAGGACTAGGGTGTCATGCCTAACTGATGGAGGACCCCTCAAAGTCTACGGTGGTGCCGTAGGTATGGAACTTAGGGACTATTACTAATGTCTCATGCTTAACTGATGGGGGAGACAAATGACTCATGCCTAACTGACGGGGGAGACGCCATCCCTACGTTCACTCGGTTCTAAGTTTTACTCCCAACTGAAAGACAATGATTACTAGACTAAATAAGCTTAACTGAGCAAACAATTGATCATAAATAACTGATTGAATGATAATGGTCATGGTATATCTGAATTCATTCTGAAGATACTCAAATTATGTAAATAAATAGGTACCGGGTGTTCATAACCTAACAACACTGAATAAAAATAACAACAAGGACATATGAAGCTTTAAAAACCATCATGTAGGATCATTGCTCAAAACCCAACATTTAGAGATTTCATCAAACACATTGGAGTAATGAACTTGAATATGGGAATGTGGTATACATGTGAAAGAAACATGAGTGCATGACTAAATTCATAAGTTGGGGATTTACCATAAATCAATGGAGTAGGACATGGATACTTGCAACTCAAAGAATGAATGGATTAATTCACTTGGAAACACTTGTAGACATAGCAAAGTTCATAATTCAATATTATAATATGAAATTCAATTGTATATTCATGGGGATCGAAACTTAAAGCATGAGTAACCTAATTTTTCATAAAAACATCCTTGGACATGAATTTAGTCAAATTGCTAAGGAAATCATAATTTAAATTCATCTTGAACACATGATACTTTATAAAAAAGGGACATTTCATATCTTTAATTAATGAAAAGTTTTTTGGGATCCATGGGTGAAATGGGACCCATGGGTGAACTCCCATATACCTTAAACCCTTAATCTCAGAAGAGAAACACCAATCTTGATGCTTTATTGAAGGTTCTTGGATTTGGGAACTTGAATTCTTAGTTTCCTTGGAGAGAAATTAATTGAATTTGTTCTTGGGGAAAGGGGAGGGTTTTTCTTGAGAGGGATTTGGAGAATAAGGGCCAACAATGACCTAAAATATGCCCTAAATAGTGTTATGAACGATTAGGTTGAGGTAAGAAAAGATCAAATTACCGCTCAATAATTTAAACCAAACATTCTGGAGGCAACTATTTCACCGCGACACGGTCTTATCGCAGTGGCTTACTTGTTCTGACGAAAATGATCATAATATTTTACTTGGGTATCAAATTAAGGCAAAATTGGTATCGTTGGAAAGATAATTCAATTATATACAATTTGGCAGGTCTTGATATTAAATTTCCACGAATATCAAAGTTATACATGTTCAAAGTTGGCCTTTTTAGAATCGAGTACCAAACTTTGGATGAATCAAAGGCTCTTAGCTCAACTTTGTTCTAAGAGAGTTCTGGAGGCAACTATTTCACCGCGACACGGTCTTATCACAGTGGCTTACTTGTTCTGACGAAAATGATCATAATATTTTACTCGGGTATCAAATTAAGGCAAAATTGGTATCGTTGGAAAGATAATTCAATTATATACAATTTGGCAGGTCTTGATATTAAATTTCCACGAATATCAAAGTTATACATGTTCAAAGTTGGCCTTTTTAGAATCGAGTACCAAACTTTGGATGAATCAAAGGCTCTTAGCTCAACTTTGTTCTAAGAGAGTTCTATGAAATTTTTTCACCTCATAAGCACTTTACACACTAGGATAAAGATTATGAGACATAAATTCAAATTATAAATCAAGAACTGGCATAACACCCTCATTGTGACACTATAAGAGTGCCATCGCCATTAGCACCACGACCCGGCACTATCGCGATGAGCTGTTGGAATCGTGATCCAAACATGACCCAATCCTCGCCCAAAAAATTCAAAACTCCTGCGAGACATACTTATTATATCCGTGAACATGAATTAACTCAAAAATTAACGTCTCAAGGTTAGAAACACCAAAAATAAAAATCCTCAAAGTTTAGGGGTCTTGAAAATGACTAAGTCCCCAACACTTAGTGAAAATTTCAAGCCTTAATCCCTTAAGCAAGAAACTAAGAGATGAATCAAGCTAGGATTAGTACGGGGTATTACAAACATAGTGGCTACTCATGCTTTTCAGTTACCTCCCTTTGTCCCCTCATCTAACTTTGATGTTGGAGATGCCCGAACTTAAACATTCCATTTGATGGTGAAGGAATTTTTATTCACAGATTAGATGTTTTGAGTTGGTGGAAAAGAGGTTGTTAGTGTTGATATTAGTTGGTCACAACCACATCGGTTGTTAATATTGTTGCACTTGGTTTTGTGAAGACTTATTCCATTATGCTCGACAATGTTACTCTTTTGAAGAGACTAAGGTGACTTTTTGATGAAATTAATCAAAAAACTTGAGTTAGCAATTGTTTCCACATTCTTGCAAATTATTTGTTTTTGCGGTCTGTTGGATTGTTTTGCCAAAACCTCTTAAAAGAAGGGATTATCTCGTAATCAAAATCATTATTTGAATGAAAAAAGCGACCCTTTTACCCCACCACCACTATGTGGTTAACCGTATTTTGAAACACACAAAAAAATCATTGGCTTATCTTTCTATCGAGCCGTGAAAAAGATGCGCCTTCAAAAGATGAAGATAAAAAAATACATTTATTGGTACAAGAGTTTCACCTTACTTCTTATCACATAAGATTTGTTTTTTTCTGAAAGTTTGCACCTTTTTTTGCTAAGTCAATGCTTTTATATATAACTACTAGGGATTTGTTTGATTTATACCATCTTGGAGATGGTTAATGGTTATTAAATTATACTTGGCGAATAAAGTATTACCATTACTAAAGAGTTGTAGTGGGTTACTCCTCAACACAGGGACCTGTTCCCAGATGAACTCACACAGCAAGAACTTAAAAGATGAACAATAAAAGAGCATGGAAAGATAAATTGTTGACACATGGTTATTAAGTGGAAACTCCTTGCTCAGGGGAGAAAACCATAACCTGCCTCCAGGATTTCTAAGCTCCACTATATTCAAGCAACTTTTGAATACAAACTCTAAGGATTAACCTCATAATCCTTTGTCTCCTAGCAATAACTCTATTACAAGGAAACACAAGTAGTAACTCTACTGATTCACCCTCCAGCTAACTCTAACCTGAAACACCAAGCTAACTCTATCTTGAAGAATTATCTAACTCTAGATGATTACAATTAGAAAGGTTTTTACCTCAACACCTACTACAAATCATAAGAAAATATAGGTAAACGTGTAAGAATATAGTATAAAGACTCAAATACAATAAAGACATAAAATACAACTGTATGAGCTATCGGTTCCTTGTTGCAAAAGGAGTCATTAATTTACAGCTTTAGAAAGGTATTTTATTGTATTAATATGGAAGTGTTGGTTTTCTTGTTGAGAAAGATGAGCAATATATATCATGAAACAAAAAAACCTAGCAAAGATCCCATTGGTTGTGGGAAGAAGGTAGCAACAGCTTTTTCCACCAACTTTCATACTTTGTGTTAGCAGAGACTATTAACCGTGGTTGTGGCAGGTGATCCCAACCTATTCCCTAAGTTGTAACATCTTTGCCATCATAAAATATCCAGGAAATATGTCCCAATATACAATTTGTCAATCATCAACACTAAGGACTTAACAATAACCCCCTTTTAGGTGATGAAAAACCTATGCAAGCATTCAACATCTTTAAAACATCCACACACAGCACTGTTTACAACTCAACAATACACCATAAGCCACAAGGCCTTGCCAAAATAGTTTGACCGACCAATTCCCTCTATCACTAATACCTATAAGTATCTATGCATCCTACACTTTTATTTCCCCTGTCTATTAGCATCAAGTTCCCCCTGAGTGTGAGAACCCTTATCTTCTTTACCATAGTCCAGCTATATCCCAGCCTTTCTAATGTAATACAAGTTGCATACCCCACTTTTTCTCTTTTGGCATTATTAAAAAGGTTTAGAATTATGCCAAGCATAGATAAATATAGATGTTAACTCATGGATATGGAGGCTACACTTACATAAGTAGGGAAGAGTAGAGAGAGAAGAGAGAAAATAACACCAATGGAACTCATGCATAGATCGGGAGAAAATATCAAGAACTATTTAGATAGAGGCCCAAGAATAATAGAAAACACCATTTCCAAGATCAAAGGAGAAGAGTCCATAAGAACAGTCCACTGAAAAAGACCCAATCCCACTTTACACACATAGACAAGATAAGCATACAATTATTTTCATTTTTTTAGTTTTTCTTATAAAGAGTATGTAGTACATGACCATCAATAGTGAAACCCCCAAATAAATAGAATTATACCAGTAAATACACTCTTTGCTGCTATCAGTGATAAGATTGTGGCCACTATTTTAGAATAGTGTAGGATACTAACTTGAATAGGTACCTGGTCCCTACATGATTATTTGAGCACACTAAGTACATAGCGCTTAAGCTATTTGTTTTTCTCCTTATCTTTTCTTCACTGTCATAGGTGTATATCTGGACCAAATATAAGAATGAGTAGACATAAATAAATCATCCAACCTAGATACCTATTTGCCAAATTATAGCCACAATAGAAGGATGAAAAAGTGTAGCAAGAAGTTAACTTAGTCTCATCAGACCCAACCTTGCCAATTTTTTTCAAAGGGCTCTCTTCCAAGCATTTTGGTAAATATGTCAGTCTGATCTTTAGTATTGCAGAATACCATCTTGATCAATCCCTTTTCCATATTATCTTATAGAAAGTAATGTCTGACATCAATATGTTTTGTTCTTTTATGTTGAGCTAGATTGTTTGCCATATTGATGGCACTAGTATTGTCACAGTACAAGGAAACACAATCTGAGAGAATGCCAAAGTCTTCAAGTTACTGCTTGACCCATAAAAGTTATGCATAACATGATACAATTGCAACATATTCAACTTTAGCAGTTGAGAGATCCACTGAATTCTATCAACCAAGTACCCAGCATAATTAGCATCATCATAGACAACCAAGTCAAAATTGTCACTAGCAGGATAAAAAAGAACTAGTTCAGGAGTCCCTTTTTAATATCTTAGGATCCTCTTGGCTGCCTTTAAGCGAGATTCCTTTGGACTTGCTTGTAACCTAGAACATATTCCAAAATTGAGATACAATATCAGGTCTGCTAATATTTAGGTAGAGAAGAAAACCAAGGATCTCTCTATACATAGATTCATTTATGGAGGGACTAGGTTCATCCAGGTCCAATTTAGAAGGGGTGCCTATTGGAGTGTCAATGGGCTCTGCATCTTCCATATGAAACCTCTTGATCAATTCTTAAATATACTTTTATTGCCATACAGTGGTTCCAGATGCACCCTACTTAATCTGCAAACCAAGAAATAAGTTTAGTTCTCCCATCATGCTCATCTCAATTTCACTACTCATTAGTCTGGAACAATCATCACAAGGGGAGTTGGTGGTTGCTCCAAATATGATATCATCCATATATACTTAAACAATGAGCAGATTTTTTCCTCTTGCTTTTTGAAATAGTGTGTTGTCAATTGTTCCTCTTTAAAACCTATTGTCAAGCAAGAATTTAGGCAGTCTTTCATACCAAACTTGGGGATTTGTTTCAAACCATAGAGGGCCTTACCAGTTTAAACACGTGATTTGTAAAATCAACATTTTCAAAACCTAGAGGCTGCTTGACAAATACTTCTTCCTTTAGAAGGACATTTAAGAAGGCATTCTTAATATCCTTCTGGAATAGTTTGAACTCCATGTAATAGGAAAACACAATAAGAATTCAAATTGCATCCATTCTTGTAACTAAAGAAAATGTTTCATCATAATATATGTCTTCTTCTTAATTGTAGCCTTGCAAAACTAGCCTAGCTTTATTCCTGATAATGTTCCTATGTTTATTTGTCTTGTTCCTGTAAACCCACCTAGGGCCTATGATAGTTCTATTTGAAGACTTTGGGACCAGATACCAAACTTTGTTTTTTTCAAACTGATGGAGTTCTTTTTGCATAACATTGATCCAATTTGCATTCTTTAGTGCTTACTTTACATTCTTGGGTTCAATTTGTAGCATGAATAAATAGAAAGCACAAAGGTTATCGACTCTGTTCCATTTTGGCAGACCAGAGTTTAGAGAAGATGTAAGGTTGTCAAGAGGATAGGAGGATTGATGCTACCATCTAGACTTGAGAGGAGTAGGTTGACTATAACTGGAACTAGTTCCCATTTAGGTATCATCCTCAAGGGACTGATCATTTCTTTTATTGGATGGAAAGTTAGGATCTAAAGGAATGGATTGGAATATGTACTAGTCTATTGATCTCCTATATCTTTATCTTTAGTTCCTAATTCTGGACCTTGAGACAGAGCATCATCATTTCTCTTGTGCCTTTTTTGGATTATTTAAGGAATTTCCCAACTCATCATCATCATCATTTAGAGAATTGCCCTTGCTAATATTCCCAACTTCATCAAATATGAAATAAACACTCTCTTCCACACATTGTCCTCTTGTTATAGATCCTATAAGATTTGTTTATAGATGATTAACCAACAAATATTCCTTTAAAACTTCTAGGATCAAATTTTCCAAGATTCTCCTTGCCATTATTTCAAATAAAACACTTCTAACAAAAAGGTTTGAAATAGATTAGCTTAGGCTTACTTTTGGTTATAAGTTCATAGGTGGTTTTGTGCTAAATAGATCTCACAAGACATTTGTTGGTCACAAAACATGCTGTATTGATTGCTTCTTCCCAGAAGTTATGAGCAATTCCAGTATCTATTAGCATGGTCCTTCCAACGTCCATAAGGATTTTATTTTCCTCTCCTTAACACCATTTTTCTGAGGTGTTCTGGGCGCAGAAATTTTTTGACTGATTCCCAGATCAGTGCAGAATTCATTAAACTTGGCATTCTCAAATTTTTTACTATGATCTGACCTAATTGCTGCAATCTTCTAATTATACTTCACATGCACTTGCTTAGCAAAGGCCTCAAACACATAAAATGTTTCATCTTTTAATTTTAGGAAGAAAATCTTGGTGAATCTAGAGTAATCATCAACAATGACCAAGATGTACTTTTTACACCCTCTGCTGGCAAGTTTTACAAGTCCACATATATCCATGTGGAGAAGTTTCAAAGGTTTGGATGGGCTCACTTCTCTCTTAGGCTTGAATGATGATTTTGTCTACTTTCCTTTTGCATATGCATCAAATACCGTGGTGCTGATAAACTTTAAATTTGGCAACCCTCGAACAATGTTCTCTTTGACTAATTTGTTTAGCAATTTACAGCTAACATGCCCAATCCTTCTATGTCATATATCGGCAATATCTTCTTGTACACTAAGGCATAACATGTTTTTGGAATCACAAGAGATTAGATTAGTAAAATACATATTCTTGTTTCTCCATGTTGTTAACACTTCTTTGCCATCACTGATCCTGATGATAGTGCATTTGTATGGCCTATATCTGACTTTAGTTCCCTTGTCACAAATATTAGAAACAATTAGCAAGCTAAACTTAAGTCCATAAATGAAATGGACATTATCAATTGCCTTATTCAAACTGTTCCCAACTTTCCCAATTCCAACAATGTAGTTGTTGTTGCCATCACCAAAGAAACACTATCTCCTTCATGGGCTTGAGTGAGAGGAAGTTTTCAATTTTCCCTATCATATTCCTTGAACAACCACTATATATATGTAAGACCCTAAGAAATTATCTCTTAGAATGAACCTTAGGGCGTGTCAAGTGAGGTGTGATTTTCGCCCTAAAAGATTGACAAGTGACTTCCTAAGTGAGTATAGTTTTAACCATTTATAATTTCCCTAATTTTGACTTTTTATCACATGAGAAATTTGATAAGCTTTCCGTCGATATAAGATTCGCCCAAATTCGATACCCGAGTAAGAAGATATGGCTAATTTAAGTCCTAGTCGTAAAACAACATTATTTTAGTGCTTGGCGCATCACGGAGAGGGTCTATTTGAAAATTTTCAATTTCCAATGGAACTCTGTGATAGTGGCGCATCGCGGAGGACCCCAATTTCCCAATAGTCAATTTCCAGTAGCTTGGCGCGATTGTGACGCGTCTCGCTGAAGTTCCAGGTCTCAACTAGTAGGACAACGCAATGGCTCTACATCGCGGTGAATACCAATTTCCCATTTGTTAATTTCTAGTGAGCCACCGCGATAGTGGTGCATCGCAGTGGCCTATGAAATCGGGTTCCCAATTTATTTATTTTTAGCTTCGTACCGAAGTTAAAACGGGCACTTTGGACTTTTTCCAAGCCTCTTAAACCATGCAAACACCAAATCAAGTTCATTAACAAGCATTCTATGAAGTCTCTCTCAAGTTTTCTCTCAACAAAAACCCTAAATATCCAAAACCTAAATCCAAGAATCTCAAGAATCCACCATAGATTTTCTTAATTGAGTCAGGATTCAAGGTTCCCAAGTCAAGGGCTTCAAGAATCCTCATTCAAGAGTACGAGTAGAGTCCCAAAAGCTAGAGTTCATATAAAGCTTCTAATTAAAGGTATATGGGGTTTTGAAGAAGGGTAATACTTTCACCCTTGTGCCCAAAAACTTATTTAAACTATAATTATCTGCAATTTATGAGATTTTACATGAAATTGAATTGGAGTTTTTCACCCATTGTTATTGGTTACAAGCTTTTGATTTTTTTCTTGAATTTAGAGTCTAATGGCATGATTTTTTTACATGTTTTATTGAGAAATTACAGCTGGGTCTATATCCCATGATTTTAATCCTTCAGAAGTTAATAGTTGAAATGTTTGAAATATTGAAGTATATGAGTATGTTGAGATTTTGAGATAAATTGCTGAAATTTCCAGATTTCTACATGAGTTATGAATCTATTTGCTATCTATTATGCTTTTGATGAGTTTTAACTTGAAATTGAACTATGGGTTATTAATCCCTACTTGAGACTTGAGATATTATGAACTATTGTGCTATAAGCACCCATGATTTGAGTATTCTGAGATTATTGAGAAATGTTTTGACCTAATAGTCATTGAGTTTTGAAATCCACTCTACTACATGAGATTACAAATTTGACTATTGGGTTCGTGGTGAACCATGAGATTATTTCTAAAAGTTGATTTTTACGAGATGAGCGCAGATAATCTAAAGGGAGTAGTATTTAGCACCGAGCGAGTAAGTTACTATGGTTTCTTACCCCAAAACTACGTTCCACCATAGGTTGGGCCCGAGGCCGAGTTTATGATTATTATTGGGACTAAGGTCGAGTTGATATTGGGCCTGAGGTCAAGTTTGTTTAGTGATCACTGGACCTAGGTTATACTCTCTGGTAAGAGTATGATGCCTCTCCCCAACGCGAGGTCTCTTTCTTAGGAGGACAAAATGTTGGACTTCATGTAGCTCGCATGGTTTATGTTAGTTAAGAGAATCTCCCTTGACATTTAAACTTCGAGATCAGTTACTTCCTTGAAAACTAAGGTATTTACCCTTCCAATAAGATATTTTCCTAAAGTGAATGAAATGCCTTCAAGTATGTTTCAAAGTTATCTGATTCTGTATTCCTAGTATTTAAGTTCAAAAGAGTTATGAGTTCTTGAGCATTAAAGAAGTTTTACTCTCCATAAGGCATATGAATGAGTTGATAGTATTGTTTAAAGTCTCCTTTAGCCTATGGGTAATGAGAATAAGAGAAGATTACCAATTTTAAAGTTAAACTATGATGACTCACGAGATTTGTGTTACATTTTCCATTCTACATGATTCATGATTTTTACATTTTATACTTATTCAAGCCATGTGAGTCATTACTTATTGCATACATGATTTGATTAAAGAGTATTGATGTTGTTTTATATAAATGCATGCACCCCCACATAGTTAGTACATTCCCAAGTGCTGATCCATATATACGTCTATGTGCTACATTGTTTTATAATGTAGGTTCAGGTGCTCAGTCCCAACCTCATCAGTGATTTTCGAGTACCTTTATCTACATTTATTCAGTGGTGAGTCCTCATGGTTCAAAGACCTATATTTAGACATCTCCATATTTTGAGAGACTATGTTGTTATTTCCACTTCATTTTGAGTCAGTTGGGGACCTGTCCTAATGGCTCTCTAGTGCATGGATTAGTAGAGGCTTTGTCAAAATAGTTATCAGATTGTTGTTCTGTAGAGATTTCTGGTATTGCTTGGTCGTTGGACCAAGCATTTTCTCTGTATTTCCTTTCATATGATATGACTATGCTAGTGTTTGAATTATTTCATCTTACAATGAGTGCCATTAGTAGAAACAAGCTCAAAGGGTTAGCTTTGGGCTACTTGTAGCCTTAAGCACCATGTGACATCCCGGGAGGTGATTTCGGGTCATTACAAACTTGGTATCAAAGCCTAAGGTTTTAAAGGAGTCCTAGGGAGTTTGAGAAGCCACGTTGAGTAGATTCTTGATCATCGGTGTGTAGCGCACCACATCTATGAGAAAGAGACTACAAGATGTTTTAGGAAAAGTTTTTTCTTTCTTTTGGATTCTATCATGCCTACAGTTGTGCCTCTCATCTAATAATTTGTGATCTTTTATTTCATAAAATGCCTCTTCTAAGAGAAAATGCCTACAGGAATGATGATGAGCAACCCACACCTATTGATCCTTTGAATGAGACTTTGTCTCATGCCGAGTTTTGGGCGGCCTTTCGGGCGTTAGTCCAAGCAGTCACCATCAATGTTTGGGTCAATAACCAGGCCATACGATCCATTATTTCCTGTGGATGAATCCGCCAGAGTTTTATGAGTCTAAGGCAGATGAGGACCCATAGTTGTACCTTGAGGAAGTGAGAATGATCACATAGGTGATGCATGTTTCTGAGGAAGACAGTGTTGAGTTAGCATCCTACAGGATGAAGGACATTTCTTATGACTGGGTTTTATCGTGGAGAAAAGGTAGAGGTGAAGATGTTGCTCCTATGACTTGGCAGGTGTTCCAAGATGCATTCTTGGACAAGTTCTTTCTGCTTGAGATGAGGGAAGCAAAGATTGAAGAGTTTATGAACTTGAGGTAGGGCTCCATGATTGTTAAGGAGTATTTCTTGAAGTTCAATCAGTTTGCCAAGTATGCTCCTGATTTGATTTCTGACACCCGGGCTAGTATGAGAAAGTTCGTGACCGCTGCTTTTGGTTTAGTACTGAAGGAGTGTAGGACTGCGATACTTCATAGGGATATAGATTTGGTTAGGTTGATGATTCATACCTAGAAGATAAAAGTGGATAAGATTAGGGAAAGAGATCGAGTGAGGGGTAATAAAAGGGTTATATCTGAGCAACATGAGTATAGCCAGCCTAGGTTCTATGGAGGGAACGACCTTCACTTTCAAAGGTGTCCATCTATGCTAGTACCTTCATCAGCTAGCGCTCCCACGCCTAGAAGCAGGTAGGAGCAAGGGGACAGATCTTTTATGTCTAGGTCGCAGAACAGTGTTGGTAACAGGCCCCGCTGTCCTTCTTTGCTAAGTGTGGTAGGAGTCATCTCGGTGAGTGTTTCGTGGATCTAAGAGGTTGTTTTGGTTTTGGAAAGTAGGGCCACAGACTTAGAGATAGTTCTCATGATAGACAGGGGAACAAAGATGCCCGACCTCAGGCACAGGCTACTAGTGCACCAGCTCTTGTACCCCGTCCCGTCCCTGCTCAGGGCGCTTTATCTAGCACTGCTGGCGGGTAGTGCTAGAATAGGTTCAATGTTTTACCATACCATTAGGAGCAGGAGGCCTCTCCCGATGTTGTTACTAGTATACTTTGCATCTTTTGTTTTGATGTTTATGTGTTGTTGGACCCCGGGTCAAGTCTCTCTTATGTGACCGCACTTGTAGCTATGAATTTCAAAATGAGTCCCAAAAAAATCCATAAGCCTTTCCTAGTCTCCACACCCATCGGGGACTCAGTTGTTGCTAAACAAGTATATAGAGATTGTCCTGTTACTATTTTTCATAGAGTCGTACTTGCTGATTTGATAGAGTTAGACATAGTGGATTTTGACCTTATTCTGGGTATGGATTGGCTTCATTATTGTTATGCATCTATAGATTGTCATACCTGTGTGGTTAAGTTTCAGTTTCCAGATGAACCAGCTTTTGAGTGGTTTGGGAGTTCGGTATCTCCCAAGAGTCATTTTGTCTCCTATATCAAAGCTAGAAAGCTAATATCCAAAGGTTGCATCTATCACCTAGTTAGAGTCAAAGACACTAAGTCCGAGGCTCTAACAATCCAGTCAGTTGATATTGTTAATGAGTTTCCAGATGTTTTTTTGGAAGACCTCCCAGGGGTACCTCCCGATAGAGAGATAGAATTCTGGATTGACCTTCTTCCCGACTCTCATCCTATTTCTATTATGCCATACCGTATGGTACCTGATGAGCTTAAGGAGTTGAAACAACAACTCAAAGATATTTTAGACAAAGGTTTTATTAGGCCGAGTATTTCTCCTTGGGGCGCACCTGTCTTATTCATGCGAAAGAAAGATGGTTCTTTGCGTATGTGCATTGACTATTGTCAGCTTAATAAGGTCACAGTAAAAAATAAGTATCCTCTTCCGAGAATTGATGACCTATTTGATCAGTTGCAAGGTGCAAGTTATTTCTCCAAGATAGACCTTAGATTTGGCTATCATCAACTTAAAGTGAGGGAATATGATATTTCAAAGACAGTTATTCAAACCCGCTATGGTCACGTTGAGTTTCTAGTCATGTCCTTCGGGCTAACCAATGCCCCAGCCGCCTTCATGGACCTCATGAATTGAGTGTTCAACCAATATCTCGATATATTTGTCATTGTTTTCTTAGATGATATCCTTGTGTACTCCTATAATTAGAATGACCATGCGAATCGTCTTAGAATTGTCTTGCAAACCCTCAGAGATCACCAGTTATTTGCCAAATTCAGTAAGTGCGAATTTTGGCTAAGGTCTGTAGCCTTTCTTGGTCATATCGTTTCAGTCGAGGGTATTAGAGTTGATCCCCAAAAGATAGAAGCTATAAGAAATTAACCTAGACCTATCTCTCCATCAGACATTAGGAGTTTCTTGGTTCTAGCTAGTTATTACAAATATTTTGCTTAGGGTTTCTTGTCGGTTGCATCTCCTATGTCTAGATTAACCTAAAAGAAAGTTAAGTTCCAGTGGTCAGATTCCTGTGATAAGAGTTTTCAGGAGTTGAAGACTCGACTTACTTCAACCCCTGTGTTGACTTTGCCTGATTGTACAGATGGTTTTATGGTGTATTATGATGCCTCTAAAATTAGTTTAGGTTATGTGTTGATGCAAAGAGGTAATGTTATAGCCTATGCCTCTAGGTAGTTGAAACCGCATGAGAAAAATTACCAAACATGATCTTGAGTTAGCTGCTGTGGTCTTTGGTTTGAAAATCTGGAGACATTATCTTTATGGTGTCTATGTTGATATGTTTATTGATCATAAAAGCTTGCAGTATGTGTTTACTCAGAGAGAGTTGAATATTAGGTAGAGGAGGTGGTTGGAGTTGTTGAAAGACTATGATATGAGTATGCTGTATCACCCGGGCAAGGCCAATGTAGTGGAGGGTGCCCTTAGCAGATTGTCTATGGGTAGTGTTACCCATGTAGAGGAAGGTAAGAAAGAGTTAGCTCATGATGTGCATTATTTGGCTAGATTGGGCGTTAGGTTGCTTTATTCAGCTGAGGGAAGTAATTTGGTGCAAAGTAGTTCCGAATCCTCTTTAGTTTTGGAAGTGAAGGAAAAGTAAGACAAGGATCCTAGTTTGGTCAGACTGAAGGAGTCAGTTCAGGACCAAAAGGTAGAGGTTTTCTCCTAAGGTAGAGATGGCGTGATGAGACTGCAAGGTAGATTATGTGTTCCGTGTGTTAATGATCTGAGGTAGAGGATTATGGCTGAAGCGCATGGCACACGGTATTCTATTCATCCCGGCACTGCCAAGATGTACTGCGACTTGCGGGAAATGTATTGGTGGAGTGGTATGAAGAAGGATATAGCCGAGTTCATAAAAAAGTGTGCAATGTGACAATAGGTTAAGGTAGAGCACCAAAGACCTGGTGGTGTGATGCAAGAGTTTGGTATACCCACTTGGAAGTGGGAGGTAGTGAATATGGACTTCTTGATCGGGTTGCCTCTTTTGCATCATCATCATGATTCAATTTGGATTGTTATGGATAGGCTGACTAAGTCTGCGCATTTCTTGCCTGTGCTTACATATTATACAACTGAGGATTATGCTAGATTGTATATCTGAGAGTTATTCAGGCTATATGGAGTTCCCTCGTCCATTATTTCAGATAGTGGCACTCAATTTACTTCTCAATTTTGGAGGGCATTTCAGCAGGGTCTTGGTACCCAAGTTCTTTTGAGTTTCGCTTTTCATCCGCAGATAGATGGTCAGGCTGAGAGGACCATTTAGACCCTAGAAGATATGTTGAGGGCGTGTGCTCTTGATTTCAAAGGTAGTTGGGATGAGCAATTTCCATTGATAGAGTTTGCCTATAATAATAGTTACCATGCTAGCATCGAGATGGTTCCATTTGAGGCCTTTTATGGTAGAAGATGTAGATCGCCCATAGGTTGGTTTGAAGTGGGTGAAGCTTCCGTGATTGGACCTGATGCAGTGTTTGAAGCAATGGAGAAAGTTAAATTGATTAGAGAGAGGTTAAAGATAGCTCAGAGTCGTCAAAAGTCATATGTCGATGTGAGGAGAAGAGATCTTAAGTTTGAAGTGGGTGATTTAGTGTACTTAAAGATTTCACCCATGAAAGGGGTGAAAAGGATTGGTAAAAAGGGAAAGCTTAGTCCCCGTGATGTTGGCCCGTATAGAGTTTCAAGCTGTGTTGGAAAAGTAGCCTATGAGGTTGAGCTGCCCATAGGGTTGTCAGATGTTCATCCTGTTTTTCATGTCTCCATGCTTAAAAAGCATATTGGTGATTCTGTTGTAGTAGATCCTTTAGAGAGTGCTCATATTCAGAACAATCTTTCATTCGATGAGACTCCCGTTGAGATCCTAGATTTTCAGATCCGTAGACTGAGGAACAAAGAGGTTCCCTTGGTCAATGTGTTGTGGCGGAACCAGTCAATTGAGGGCGCTACTTGGGAGGCAGAAGCAGACATGCGAGCCAAGTATCCGCAACTCTTTTCCGCGAGTTCAGATCGATCCAAAGGTATTATTCTTCCTTAATTCAGCCATTCTAATCTAAAGTTCAGCTATGTATTTACTCTTACACGAGTTCATGCAATTTTTGAGGCATTTAAGAGATTAGAGAGATTTTGAGCCGTTTAGCAAAAATTTCTTCAGCTGTGTGTACTCTATTTTTCCTGTGTTCCTAGTCTAACCAGCGACATTCGAGGATGAATGTTTCCAAGGGGAGATAATGTAAGACCCCACGAAATTATCTCATAGAATGAACCTTAGGGCGTGTCAAGTGAGGTGTGATTCCGGTCCTAAAAAATTGAGAAGTGACTTCCTAAGTGTGTATCGTTTTAACAATTTAGAATTTCCCTAATTTCGACTTTTTATCACATGACAAATTTATATGCTTTTCATCGATATAAGATTCACCCAAATCTGATACTCGGGTAAGAAGTTATGACTAATTTAAGTCCTAGTCGTAAAACAACATTATTTTAGTGCTTGGCGCATCGCGGAGAGGGTCTATTTAACAATAGTCAATTTTTAGTGGAACTCCGCGATAGTGGCTCATCGCGGAGGACTCCAATTTCCCAATAGTCAATTTCCAGTAGCCTGGCACGATTGTGACGCGTCACACTTAAGTTCCAGGTCCCAACTAGTGGGACAACGCAATGGCTCTGCATCGCGGTGACTACCAATTTCCCATTTGTCAATTTCCAGTGAGCCACCACGATAGTGGCACGTCGCGGTGGCCCATGAAATCGGGTTCCCAGTTTATTTTTTTCAGCTTCGTACAGAAGTTAAAAAGGGCACTTTGGACTTTTTCCAAGCCCCTTAAACCGTGCAAACACCAAATCAAGGTCATTTACAAGCATTCTATGAAGTATCTCTTAAGTTTTCTCTCAACTAAAATCCTAAGAATCCAAAACCTCTTTCAAGAATCTCAAGAATCCACCATAAATTTTCTTAATTGAGTCAGGATTCAAGGTTCCCAAGTCAAGGGCTTTAAAAACCCTCATTCAAGAGTACAAATAGAGTCCTAAAAGCGAGAGTTCATCCAAAGCTTCTAGTTCAAGGTATGTGGGGTTTTGAACAAGGGTAATCCTTTCAATCTTGTTCCCAAAATCTTATTTAAACTACAATTCTCTGCAATTTATGAGATTTTACATGAAATTGAATTGGGGGTTTTCACCCATTTTTATTGGTTGCAAGCTTTTGATGTTTCCCTTGAATTTAGAGTCTAATGGCATGATTTTTTACATGTTTTCTTGAGAAATTGCAGCTGGGTCTATACCCCATGATTTTAATCCTTCAGAAGTTAATAGTTGAAATGTTTGAAACATTGAAGTATATGAGTATGTTGAGATTTTGAGATAAATTGCTGAAATTTCCAGATTTCTACATGAGTTATGAATCTATTTGCTATCTATTATGCTTTTGATGAGTTTTAACTTGAGATTGAACTAAAGGTTATTAAGCCCTACTTGAGACTTGAGATTTTACGAACTATTGGGCCATAAGCACCCATGATTTGAGTATTATGAGATTATTGAGAAATGTTTTGACCTAATGGTCGTTGAGTTTTGAAATCCACTCTACTACATGAGATTACAAATTTGACTATTGGGTTCGTGGTGAAACATGAGATTATTTCTAAAAGTCGATTTTTACGAGATGAGCGCAGATAATCTAAAAGGAGTAGTATTTAGCATCGAGCGGGTAAGTTACTATGGTTTCTTACCCCAAATCTGCATGTCACCGTATGTTGGGACTGAGGCCGAGTTTATGATTATTATTTGGCCTAAGGCCGAGTTTATATTGGGCCCAGGGCCCGAGGCCGAGTTTTTTTAGTGATCACTGGACCTAGGTTATACTCTCTGGAAAGAGTATGATGCCTTTCCCCAACGTGAGGTCTCTTCCTTAGGAGGACAAAACGTTGGACTCCATGTAGCTCGCATGGTTTGTGTTGGTTAAGAGAACCTCCCTTGACATTTAAACTTTGAGATCAGTTACTTCCTTGAAAACTAAGGTATTTACCCTTCCAATAAGATATTTTCCTAAAGTGAATGAAATGCCTTCAAGTATGTTTCAAAGTTATATGATTCCGTATTCCTAGTATTTGAGTTCAAAAGAGTTATGAGTTCTTGAGCATTAAAAAAGTTTTACTCTCCATGAGGCATATGAATGAGTTGATAGTATTGTTTAAAGTCTCCTTTAGCCTATGGGTAATGAGAATAAGAAAAGATTACCGAATTTAAAGTTAAACTATGATGACTCACGAGATTTGTGTTGCATGCTCCATTCTACATGATTCATGAGCTTTACACTTTATACTTATTCTAGCCATGTGAGTCTTTACTTATTGCATGCTTGATTTGATTAAAGAGTATTGATGTTGTTTTATATAAATGCATGCACCCCCACATAGTTAGTACATTCCTAAGTGCTGATCCACATATACGTCTATGTGCTACATTGTCTTATAATGTAGGTTCAAGTGCTCAGTCCCAACCTCATCAGTGATTTTCAAGTACCTTTATCTGCATTTCTTCAGTGGTGAGTCCTCATGGTTCGAGGACCTATATTCAGACATCTCTATATTTTGAGAGACTATGTTGTTATTTCCACTTTATTTCGAGTCAGTTGGGGTCCTGTCCTAACAGCTCTCTAGTTCATGGATTAGTAGAGGCTTTGTCAGACTAGTTATCATATTGTGGTTATGTTGAGGTTTTCGGTATTGCTTGGTCGTTGGACCGAGCATTTTCTCTGTATTTTCTTTCATATGATATGACTATGCCAGTGTTTGAATTATTTCATCTTTAAATGAGTGTTATTAGTAAAAACAGGCTCAAAGGGTTAGCTTGGGTCTACTTGTAGTCTTAAGCACCGTGTGACGTCCCGGGAGGTGATTTCAGGTTGTTACAATATGATCCAGTGGTGGTTGCTTCCTCTAGCTCTTCCCTGCAATGCCAATTAGTGATCATTATTGGTAACCCATTTTAGCTTGAGGTCCCAGTGAGGTGTTAGAGGAAATATTAAGTTCCTTCTTGTCCTGCCAGGCAAATTTACACTTCTTTCCTTTTTAAGGAAAGATTCTTTCATCTCCTTTAGAGTAGCAGCTCTTATAGGACATGACTTCTTTGTGTGTCCATTTTTCTCGCAGTGAAAACACAATAAATTGTCCCTGATTGAGAGATACTTGCTATATAGATTGTAGGCAGGGTACACACTATCGAAACCAACCCTTTTTTTTACCATTTGACCCTGAACTGACAAGACTTGACAAGGTCTTAGATGATGTGGTCTATTTTATAGCCTTATAAGCTCAGCCCTTATTGTAATCATGTCTCTCTCTAGTTCAACCCTTCTCTCCAGTGAAGTAATCATTTTATTATTACCCTCACTTAGTTTCTTTTCCACAATCTGATACTACCCCCTAGTCATAACATGGTGCTTAGAACCACAAGTGATCCCAAGATAAACTATGTACTTGCATTATGCTTGCGCAACTGATTTAAAATGTATATAGAAGCTAAATTTTCTGAGCAGAAGCATAATCATGAGATAATCTAAATATATGATACTGTAAAAGTTTTCAACAAGATAAATCTAAAAGAGAAACTTGAATTATATATAATGACTCTAACTGACTATCTATGATACCTCTACTATACTGACTATATGTAGTCAAGCATTACCCCAGCTATCCCAAATCAATACATAAGAATAAGGAAATACAAGAACTACAACTAAATTGAGTCCTCAAAGTAAGAAAATTCATCACTTTCTGGCTGGAAGCTACAACCTGTTTGACCCTGGTGTGTGGGCTATATCTGGTACCGACATTGTGAAATAATGTAGCCTCCGACACAAATATGCGGTCAGTACTTTGGAATGTTCTGAGTATGTAAGATATGTACTAATCATAAGGACACTTAAAATATATTTTAAGGTTGAGGACATAATCTACTTACTGAAATATGCATTTAAAACAAGTCTGTATGTAAAAACTATAATGTGTAGTGAAATTTCTAAATCATGAGCTAAAATATTTTTGTAAACTGGGTAGTAGTAGAAGCATGAATACTATTTGTAAATATTAAGTTAAAGCTGAATATGCTATAAAATTGTACAGAGTATCATGTATGGATACTGAGCATGAATGCATGAACATGTAAAATCAATGCAAGACCAAGGATAAACATGTACTAAAATGATCTAAATAACTGAATAACTGATATATGGACACTTGGTCATGCGAACCTAAACTGATATAGTCTGAATACTAAACGAAAACTGTGGGAGCTAATATTTAACCGATATTACCCAATCTGAGTTGATCAGGGTCCAGCCTGTAGCCCCGGATGGAAAGGTGTCAGTACCTTGCCATGGATACTGGCACTGGCTTCGTGAATCCACTAGTCTGATGTCCTGAATGACGAGGGTGTCATTCCTCTACTGGCGGGTGACCCCTAGAGAGTATCAGTCCTTTACTGGTGGGTGACCTCTCATAACCTATGCTTGATACGTAGTTCTAGAACTTAGGGACTTCTACTAAAGGTCTCAGTCCTCTACTGGAAGGTGATCCTTCATCCCTTGGTTCACTCAGTACAAAGTCTTACTCCCAACTGAACTGACACTAGTATCAATAATTGCTTAACATGATTCATTACTGATAATGCTCAACATGACAATGTTATAAAGCTCATGGTATAAATAACCTAAAATCTTGAAAAATGTGTTATATATGATCATCTAGGTATCGAGTGTTCATAACCCACCAACATGGAAAAATATGATTAAATATGATAATTAAAGATAATGACATGATAGGAAATTTCATGACATAAACTCAAGAATCCAACAATTTCATCAATGTAATGAATTATCACGATTAGAGTAGGAAAGAATGCTTGAATTTATGAGGAAAGACTTGTTCATGGTTGAATTCAAGAATTACATAAAGGAATAATGGAATTTATAATTTTCATTGAACCCTAAATAAAAAAGGGAATTAAACATTAGAATTGGGGAAACTTTGGGACTCAATGGGTGAAAGGAGTCCATTGATGAATATCCCACACACCTGAAGTAGAAGCTTTGATGAATTTCTTTAACTTGATCTTGTCTTTGCGGAACCTTTGTTTTCTCTTGAGAAAGAAGAATAAATTGCCTCTCTTGATTTTTCTTTAGGTGGAATTGAGGATTATGTCATGAATTAGGGAATTTGGGTCTTTTATACCACCCCTTAGGAAGCCAAAACAACATGGGTTTGGATTTTAAGGGAGTAGGAAAAGACATAAAAGTCACTGGAAAAATGTGTTGTAAAATAGGTTCCCAGTCATTACGACTCACCCTATGAATCTTCACGTATGGAGATGAGTCTTAGTCTGAGTCGTAACCTGAGGTCCTGGGATTTTGGGTCCTTTCTGCTATGACTATGACTTCTATCCTATGACTCGTTATGACTTACTATGAGTCATTCGGCGGAGTCATAGTCTGAGGCTTGACTTTTGGATTATACAAAGGTCAGGTAATGGGTCCACATAATGACTTATATGGACTAATTATGAGTCATGTGCTGTACTCATATCCACTATGCTGAATTCTGTGTTGACCACTATTGTGACTACGAGTCGTAGTCATTTATTACGATTCGTGGAGAGGTGTCATAGTCACTCGATTGGAACTGAAGGTTCTTTATGTTGTGACTATGACTACTCGTAATGCCTGATTATGGGTTGTCATGTGAGTTGTAGCCATTGGCTACTGACTGACACTTCAAGGGAAAATTACACAACTGAAGGTTCTTTATGTTGTAACTATGACTACTCGTAATGCCTGATTATGGGTTGTCATGTGAGTTGTAGCCACTGGCTACTGACTGATACTTCAAGGGAAAATTGTACAACTTTTTTCCATGATATCGGATTAAGGCGAGACTTGCAACATTGGAAAGCTAACTTAGTGGCCTATGTTTTAAGGGGTCTCAAGCTTGATTACATTTCTCTTCTAGATAAATTTTAATTTGTGACTTTTCATTTTTTTTCTTTTGACTGGACTCTAGAAACTTCAATCATTTTTTCATTTAAGGACTCATTTTCAACAAACAGTGATTGACTAGTAGCCTAAAGTTTACTTACTATCACATTCATTTCAACTACTTCATCTTAACATTTTTTAAGACTTAATTTAAAAGGTTCTTTTTCTTTAGTGAGATCATTTATAGTATCAATTAGCACAACAGCAAGATACTTCATCTCAATAAGAGAGTAATTTTTGAGATTTACTTTGATGTCTAAGAGTGTTACCTTATCATCTTTATCTTCATCAGAATTTTCCATCCAGGAAAAAAGGAAGTCGAACACTTGAACATCATCCTCCATCACCATTATGGAGATATCTTCAAGCTATTTAGAGTCATTATCATCAAGATAGGAGTTAGTGTATCTATA
This sequence comes from Capsicum pubescens, assembly GCA_030864215.1. Classification (NCBI taxonomy): domain Eukaryota; kingdom Viridiplantae; phylum Streptophyta; class Magnoliopsida; order Solanales; family Solanaceae; genus Capsicum; species Capsicum pubescens. The sequence continues at coordinate 72,509,612 of CM061548.1, read as the reverse complement.
ACTTACATAGCCACTCTATTAGCTTCAACTTTTTTGCTAAACCTTTCTTGAACCTATTTCCTGCCTTTTTCCTTCTCGTTGTTTTTCCTGGCATATTTTTTGTATTCTATACTATGCATAAGACAGTCTCTGATGTAGTGTCCAGGCTTTCTACAAATGTATCATTTTCCTTCCCATCTATGATGTACTTGCTAGATTCTTCTTTCCTGGGGATGGCTCCAAATTTCTTCAAGGCCTTGATAACTCTCTTAGCAATGTAAGCAGTCTCTTCATCCTTAATACTTAAGGTTTCATTAGTATCCTTCAGCACCAGTTCCTTCTCAACCTTAGGCTCGTCCTTTAGATTCCCATGTTTATTCAACATTTTATATGTTTTAAGGTTGCCAACAATCTTATCCATAGCCATCTTATTCAGATCTTTGACTTTAGTGATTGCGTTTATCGTGCTCTCCCATATTTTTGGAAGAATACTCAGAAGCTTCCTAAATTGCTTGTGAGTTGGAATATCCTTACCTATTAATGCCCAAAGAATACCCCAAGACATCACACGATGCCTAGTACCACCCATGATACTGCATAATTTGTGAACAACTAAATGAAATGCATAAAACTATAAATAATAAGTGGAAAAGATATCATTAACTGAACTTGTTCATTACAAAACTGTTTAAGAATATTTACTTCAATAGATATACAAAAGAAAGCAAAAAATAGATAAATTAACTCTGACTAATTGTGTATGAAGCCTCTACTAATACTGACTATATGTAGTCAGTACATGACCCCCAGCAATCCCTAATAAATACGATTGAATAAAATTATAATACTAGAACTAGAGTTGACAGGAGTCCTCGAATCAAGAAAACTCATCACTTGCTGGTTGGAAGTTATGTTTTGTTGGGTCATGGTGTTGTAGGCTAAACTGATACCTACATAATGAAGCAATATATCCACAGACACATATATGTGGTCAGTACTTTGAAATGTAGGGGTGAATGCAATAAGTAAAACTAAAGCTGAACATTCTTTCAAATCATGCATACTAAGTGAAAAAGGATTCACCTTAATCATGAATAAAACTGAAAGCTGAAATATCATAAAACATGAATAATAAAACAACATATGAATAAAGCTTGAAGTTTCTAAAATCTTTACTTTTATTTTCTTGGTGGAAGATTCTTATAACCGACATAAACCATGTGAGTTATCATGGAGTCCAATGTTTTACCCACATTGAGGATAGTTTTTCTACCTTTGCCATCAGAATAAAACCTTAACTCAGAGTGATCACTATACTTATCTCATATTGGGTAAAGAAGGGTACACTCTCTGGTCGGCCCCTAAATATAAACCTACAATGACACGTAGTTTTGGAGAATAGGATGTGTTAAACCCACATTCCCTTCTGGGTGCTAAATACTAATCCCAAAATATATGCTTAGATACTCATACTTATGAAATCCACCTTAAAATAGTATATGGGTTTTTTAACTGAAAATCAACTATGTTTCTCTTACTTAAATCATATTCATGAGGAAACTTGTGGATTTCATGTCTTATCTTAGATCATAAGATCAAGCTAAGCTTTAATCATGTTGTAATACTTGTAACTTGATCTTATAAGCTTAAAATTCTAATAAACTAGGTAATTTATGCTTGAACTTTAAATCATTCTTTATCTCATAAATACTTAATATCAAAATATCAAACTCAATGCTCAAATTGAAATCTTTTATCAATTCATCAAGCTTCATGTCAAAATAATGAAATTCATCTCATAATAGTAATCATGTAAGTAATAGTATGAGTAAAGGTATATTCTTGTGCAAAATAAACTTTAAATCATATGATAAAGCCATAATCTAAAAAAAAAAACAGGGAAATTTAGGTATGAGCCCTAATTGAAATCACATAAATTCAACTTTAAAATAAAAGCTTTTGGGAACAAGGATGAAAGGTTATCCTTGTTCAAACTCCACATACCTGAAATTCTAGATTTCTTTATTTCTTGAAGGAGAACATCAATTTGGATCCTTGAAAGTTGAACTTTGGGAAAAAACCCAAATTTCTTTTCTCTTGAGAGTGGAAAGGAGAATAAATGTTGAAAACTGACTAATGATGTAAAAATATCATTTATAGGGTGATTTAAATTATGGGGGTAGGTTTTGAGGTGAGGAAAAGACCAAACTACCCCTAGAGAAACCAAATAAAAATATGCAGGAATTTTTAGTTGACAACTAAGTTGACAAGTGTCAACATTTAGATGGACATGGACACTTTCTAGTTAAGGTTGACGACTTAGCTGAAAACTTGTCAACAAGTTGACAGCTTGTCAGCTTAGTCATCACCTTCTCTAATGATTTGAGGTGTTTCCTAGTTAAGGCTGATGACTAAGTTGACAGCTCATCATTTAGTTGATAGATCATCATTTAGTTGATAGCTTGTCAACGGAAGTCGTCACCTTCTCTCAGACAGGCACTCTAATGTAAAATTAAGCATCTTTCTACTCCGACATCGGATTAAGCTAAAATTTGATGTGATGGAAAGAAGACTCAAAGATCTATAATTTGATATATTGTAGAAAACCTAACTCGGTATATTCTAGTATTAATGTCCATTAGAAGTTGGCCGAAGTTGAAACATCTACTAAAACTTAATCGGTAGAAAAGTTCTCAACTCATCTTTGAGTTAGGAAATCTTTGTGATCTCGATTCATATACAAAGATGTTCCCACACTATAGAATTGATCAACACACTTATTTTGATATATAAATAATTTAGTTTGGGTCTATATACATAGGAACTACGGTTCGAAGTATAGCTAAAAAATATGGGGTATTGCACACCCAGACAATACAGCTTATTGGTTACTATAGTGAACCTTGTGTGCATCTCTTGAATAGACTCTACCTCCTTTATAGTGAGAGTCTCATATTTATTTGTCAGTATTCTTCATAGTGAAAGTCTCATAGTTATTTGTCAGCATCTCAACTTTGGACTGTTTCACCTGAGTAGTTCCTTCATGGGTTGTCTGAAGATAATCCCAGATCTCCTTAGCAGTTTGGCAGGAAGAGATCCTATTGTACTCATCAGGAACAATACTATATACTAGAATCTTCTAAGCCTTATAGTTTTTTCTCTATCTTCGTCCTGTCAGTATCATCAAACTCCTTCTTGGTTTTGGGAACTTGTGAGATCACATTACCAATCTTCACTGCATTTGTAGGAATAAAAGATCCATCCTCAATGACATCCCAAAGCTTAGAATCTTCATCCATGATGAAGTCAGGCATTCTTGTCTTCCACCACTCATAATATTTACCATTTATACTTGGAAACTAGTGGTTGACTGGCCTTCTTTTAGATTTAGAGGAGCGAACATTTTTCAAGATTCTTCCAAGGTGTTAGCCTTTTGATGGAAGACCTGGCTTTGACACCAGATAAAGATTTGCAGTGGGTTGCTCCAAACTCAGGGACCTGCGCCCAGATGAATTCACATAGCAATAACTAGAAAAATGGACAATAAAAGTCCGTGGAAAGATAAATAGCTAACACAAGGTTTTTACGTGGAAATTCCTTACTCAAGAGAGAAAAACCACGACCTGCCTCCAGGATTTCTAAGCTCTACTATATTCAAGAAACTTTTGAATACAGACTCCAAGGATTAACCTCCTAATATTTTTTCTTCTAGCAATAACTCTATTACAAGGAAACACAAGTAGTAACTCTACTGCTTCACCCTCCAGCTAACTTTAGCCTGAACAATTACCTAAGTCTAGATGATTACAAAGAGAAAGGTTTTTACCTCAAAAACTACTATATATCATAATAAAATATAGGCAAACATTTAAGAACACGATACAAAGGCTCAAATATAACAAGGCAATAAAATCCAACTATATGAACTATCAGTTCCTTGTTGCAAGAGAAGTCTTTGATTTACAACTTTAGAAAGATATTTTGTTGTAAGAATATAGAAGAGTTGGTTTTATTATTGAGAAGATGAGTAATATATATCATAACATAGGAAAACCTTGGAGAGATCCCATTGGTTGAGGCAAAAAGGTTCAGCGGCTTTTCACATAAACTTTTATACTTTATGTCAGTTAAGATATTGATGGTGATAGTGGAAAATAAGCCCAACCTGTTCTCTAAGTTGTAGCAGCTTTATCATCACACAATCTCTAGGAAACAGGTCCCAATATACAATTTATCAATCATCAAAACTAAGGACTTAACAATTACAAACCAAAGTTTTGTCTATCATATATAATTCCTAGGATGTCTATCCAAAAAACATCCTTTACAAACAGTGAAGGAACTACTAGTATATGCAATCTTCCAAAAGTTATTTCCTAGCTTCTTTTTTGGCTAGCAAGTATGTTACATTATTTTTTTCCTTGAAGGTGTACACGATTATCGGATCTCCCAACTTGTGGATCAATTCCCTATATTTACAAAAGAATCATAAGTGGATGAACCATTGGACAATATTTTAATTACCTAATAAATTGTGGAATCTGTTGTAATCTCTTAATGTGTGAGATTTTGTTTTTTAGCTATTATTAATCATGGAGTTGTTAGTTCAAAGATAAAATTGGTGGCATAGGGTGTGCCTCTAATGTATGTATGCTATAATCCAGTCCCCTTTGCAGTTTCTAATCCCCCCTCCCCCCCTCCCGCCCGCCATTCCCCTTAATTTGAAGGTAGAGCCACCAATGTTAAATACGTTGATGTCTAAACAAATTCCTTAAGCTATGTGTCCACTGCATAGAGAAATTCCTTTAGCCCCCTCTATCAGGTGGTTCCCATTTAACAATGATAGTGGTTCTTATGCCAAAAATTGTATTATAAATTCCTAATATGTGATGACTTGCAATGGTATTACTATAAAAACAATGTCTTTATTTTTTATTAAAGAGTTAAGTAATTTCCTCCTAACTGATAAGAGGTAAATGGTAGCAGTGCATTTCATGGAAGAATGATGATATCCAGTTATGTTGATTGAAGAGGTTCCATATTACTTTTTTTCTATAGTAAAGAAATAAGGCATCCGAACTTCCTTAATTGTCTTATTATTTTAAGGAACTTAACTTTTTTTTCCCTATTTATACCCCCTAAACAATGTGAGAGTCTTATTACCCCTCTAATCACCATGGAGATAAGTAAATACAAAATTTCAAAAGCTAACTGTAACACCCCATAAATTTTAGAACATTTGTGCACTCAATGTTGTAAAAATTATTTTAATAAAAATGATTCACAGGTCTGATTCACTGTTGGTAGGTTGAACTAACGAGTCGTGGATAGGTTCCATGACTCATAGAACAAGTCATGGATTAGATTCTAAAACTTGTAAAATCCATCTGATTTCCATGATTTGGGTTCACGAGTCATGAATAGGTTCCATAGCTCATAGACCCAAGTCATTGATAAGATTCTAAAATCTAAAAAATCCATCTGATTTCCATGACTCGAATTCATAGACCGTGAACGCTTCCACGTTCCATGAAATAAGTCATGAAAATTTGATCATAAGAAATTTTTTTAGGGTCAACTTAGGGGCATTTTGGTTATTTTTCTTACAAGATCCGACCCTTGCTCACTTAAAACCCCTTTTGAATAACCAGTTATGATTATTTTTAAAAGAAATACAACTAGAAACCCTTCCTCCTCCCCCAAAACATTCAAAGAAGCATGGACACTAAGAATTGAATATTCAAGGCTTAGATTCAAGTTGTCTCAAATTCTTTTCATCAAAAAGGCAAGTAGAACACTCCCTAGTTTAACTACTATAAAAAGTATGAATTTAATTATTACTTATGTATATTATGTTAATGATTTGATATTAGAGTTGAGGATTTTATTATGAAAATTTGGTATAAATTTTCCCTTTTCATTCTGAATGATTCTTAAACTATGATTCATAAATCATTGTTTGGGGTTTTGAAACTAAAATGACTATTCATAAAGGATGAATCTTCATGCATTGAAATATTGGGTGTTATATGAATAATTTTTAAGCCATGGTCATGAAGTCTCCTAAAATTTAGAATTGAGTACTAAAAAAGAGACGATTTCCCATCCTTTTTAACTTTGAAATAAAAGCATGTTTTGAATGTTTGAAATTGTTAATGGAAGCTTAGCCATGAATATGTTCATGATCTTAAATATGGAATTCTAGAGTCCTAAAATGTGTAATGAATATAATTTTTAGCACGATATGGGGACTTGTAAGTCTGGGTATGTCGATATTAAAATATGAATGCCTTAATCATTGTCTCTATGATAAATGTTATGAAAAATATTTTAATTAGTCTTAAAGAGAAGTGTGTAGTTTTACCGAGAAGTTGTAGTCATCATGACCAATACCTGAAATTAATTTTGCCTGTGTAGGGAGGTCTTGTCCTAAAAAATAGATGACCATTATATGCTTGCTTCACATAGAGGTATGCAGTTATGATAATGATATGATGGCCTAATAATGATTACCTCAGTTGATACAGCTAAAATAGACTGGGGCCCCTCCAGTTGGGTATGGACTAACCCATATAGCCCGTGGGTTGCTTAAAATGGATTAAACTACATAGTTCAGAATTAACTATTTTCAAGTGATTACTTTTGCTTCATGCTTTAAGTCATTTACTTCTTATTATATTTATTATGAGCTTATGATATGAATTTTATAAATTGTTTTATATACTACTTTGTTTCACTTTCCATGGGTTGCATGTCAGTACTCGTCATACTGACCGTCTTTGAACACTACATATTTACATGATGTAGGTTTTGAAGGTACTCCCCATGATCTGATTCAGCATTAGGATTTCACTTGGGATGGCATCTAGAAAGTGGTGAGCTATCCATCTTTCGGAGGGCTATGTTTATTTCTTTCAGTCGGACTTTGATTAATTCTATTTTGTGGTATTTATTAGGGCCATGTCCCGATATAGGGTATTCACTAATTTAATTAGAGCTTCATAGACTGAATTGGTTGGATATTTTATTTAATATTTTAAGACTTGGGATTTGAATCATCTATTATTTCACTTCATATTTTATGGGACAAATTTCGTATTTTATTTATGACTATGATTATGATGAAATGACAAGGGGCTATCACGATCCTTCATTAGTTTGGGATTCTATCACAACTAGGTGTACGGCTCAGGTCATGACAAATTTGGTATCTGAGCACGGTATATGGTCTCGAGGTATCTGCAAAGCCATGTCAGGTAGAGTTCTTTTTATGGGTGTGTAGTGTGCCACACTTATAAAGGGGAGGATACAAGATATTTAGGAATGTTTCCCTTTTCTTCATGTTCTAGTTCATGGTAAAAGTCTAGTTTCAGTGAATTCTCCAGAGTCTTTCCCATGCCTTTTAGATCATGCCTCCAAGAATAACTAACGGCCAAAGGGCTTCAGCCAGAACTGCCACCCCCACTGGGGAAAATGGTGAAGAGGCTCATCCTACTCATTGGATGAAGATCCATAATAGATCCTATACTTCTTATTTCACTACTCCTACTGATATGTCACTAGACACGACTAGTTCTCCTTGGATTCCCTAGATTGGGACCATGTGGGCACAACCCTACAGGTGAAGTTTGTAATGTTAAATTTGGACAGACTATTTGTATGTTTGCTTAAATTCTGTCATCTCAGTCCCACTATTCAGGTAGTTCTGGCTCTATAATAGGTTCTTAGGATGCTACTCGAGTTGTCCAGTTTGTGCGATTAAACCCACTAATCTTTACTAGGTCTAATACTGAGGAAGATCCCCAAGAGTTTGTGGATGAAATAAAAAAGATTTTCTGGATAATAAATGCTAGTGATACCAAAGGGTGGAGTTTGTAGCCTACCAGATAAAAGGGGTGGCTTATCATTTGTATGATGAGTTGGAGGAAATCAAAGTTGAGGATGTTGAACTTATTATCTGGGAAAAGGTTTTGAATGTTTTCCTTGATCATTTCTTTCCTTATAAATTGAGAAAAGCTAAGGTTGAGGAGTTTGTAAATTTAAAGTAGGGGAATATGAGTGTTAAGAAGTATACTCTGAATCTTACTCAGTTGTCTCGACATGCTCTGGAGTTGGTGTCTAATATGAGGACTCATATGAGGAGGTTTATTTTTGGTCTCTCTAGTGACTTAGTACTAGTATGTAAGGATGACATGCTGAACAGTGACATGGATATATCTAAGTTGGTGGTTTATATGTAATAATTAGAGTCTAAAAAGAATAAATAGGGTGAGATAGAGGAGAGGCAGAATAAAAGGGATAGACTAGTATATCACTATGTAAGTCAGCAACATAGCATAAAAGGGGGCAGACAATGGTTCAAGAAGAAATCTTAGGGTAATGTTCATTTGTTGACTAGTGCACTAGCCTCCAAACCTTCGACTGATCAGTGATATCACTCTAACAGTGAACCTAAGATGAAGGATACTTAGTATCAAGCTAGTGTGGCACAGTCGGCTCGACCTTATCATCCTTGCCACAGCTATGGGAAGCTTCATCATGTAATTTGTTGATTTAATAAGGGGGTATGTTATAATTGTGGCTATACTAGTCATTATCAGTGGGAGTATCCCTTGACAAAGGGAAATACGGATGAAACTACTAGTTTTAATCCCCAACTTCAACAGGTCCTACTTTTGATCCAGGAGAGGGTCACAACTGTCTATAGGCCCAATCTACTCGTCAGAATTTAAAGGTTTTTCCAGATGTTATCACGGGTATGTTACAGATCTTCGTATATGATGTGTATGTACTACTTAATCTTAGTTTTGCCCTATATTATGTGACCCTTTATGTGGCTGTGAATTTTGGATTTGGTCTTAAAATATTCCTGAACCTTTCTCAGTTTCTAGCCCTATCAATGAGTCTATTATTGCTATAAGGGTCAATAAAAATTGCGTTGTGCTCATTTCTCATTGAGATAATATGGTAGATCTGGTAGAACTTGACATGGTATACTTTGATATAATTCTAAGGATGGATGATCTCCATTTGTGTTATGTGACCTTGGACAGCAGAACCAGAAAAGTCACTTTTCATTTTCCTAATGAACTGGTCATAGAATAGGAAGGTAGTTCCTTGGAACCAAAGAGAAGATTCATTTTTTATCTAGGAGCATGAAAATTGATATCTAAAGTTTATTTGTACCATCTAGTTTGGGTTAATTATTCTAGTGGAAAAAGTCCATTACTATAGTCCATTTCGATTGTTAATGATTTTCTCAAAGTCTTTCCTGGTGACCTTCCCAGGATTTCTCTTGATAGAGAGATAGACTTTGGGATTGAACTCTTGCCAGATACTTGACCCATTTATCTTCCACCATATCAGATATCTTATACAGATCTAAAAGATTTGAAAGAATAGTTGAAAGACCTCTTTGATAAGGGTTTTATGCATCCTAGTGTCTCACTCAGGTCTACTTTGTTACTTTTCATACGAAATAAAGATGGGTCCCTTTGTATGTGCATAGATTATAGTCTTCTAAATAAGGTCGTGGTGAAAAATTAAGTATCCTCTTCTCAAAATTGATGACCTTTTTGACCAGCTTCAGGGTACCAAATATTTCTCCAAGATAGATTTTTATTCGAGTTACCATCAGTTAAAGGTTAAGGAGGTTGATATTCCCAAGACTTCTTTTCAAACCTGGTATGGACATTCTGAATTTTTGGTTATGTCCTTTGGTTTATCTAATGCCCCTGCAACATTTACAGATCTTATGAACGGGGTGTTTAAGCATTTTTTGGACTTTTTCATTATAGTGTTTAAGCATTTTTTGGACCTTTTCATTATAGTGTTTAAGCATTATAGTGTTCATTAATGATATCCCATTTTACCCACGGAGTGAGGAGGATTATTCCAATCACATCCGGATTTTCCTTTAGACCCTCAAGGATCAAGAATTATATGCCAAGTTCTCTAATTGTGAGATCTAGTTGAATTCTATGGCTTTTATCAATCATATTATTTCTATTAGAAGGATTAAGGTGGATCCTCAAAAGATTGAGGTGGTAAAGAAATGGCCTAGACCCATTAGGAGTTTCTTGGTTTGGTGGGTTATTATAGGAGGTTAGTGGAAATTTTCTCTATTATAGATACACCATTAAATAGGTTGACGAAAAAAAATTTAAAGTTCCAGTGGACCAATGCTTGTGAGGGATATTTTGAGAAGTTAAGAGATCAGTTGAAATCTGCTCCTATTTTGACCCTTCCCGATGGTATTGAAGGTTTCATAGTGTATTTTTATGTGTCTCGAGTAAGAAATAGTTGTGTTCTTATGCAGCATAGCAAGTTTATGGCTTAAGTTTCTAGGAAACTTAAGGAACATAAGAAAAACTACCCAACCCATGAGCTTGAGCTGGCGGCAGTGGTTTTTATACTTAAGATTTGGTGTCATTATTTATATGGAGTGCCTATGGACATTTATGCTGATCACAAGAGTCTGTAATATGATTTCACACAGAAGGATTTCAATCTTAGTTAAAGAAGATGTCTTGAACTATTGAAAAATTATGATATGAGTTTGCATTATCACCAAGGTAAGGATAATATGGTTTTTGATACTCTTAGTAGGTTATCTATGGGTAGCCTTTTGCATGTAGAAAAGGAGAAGAGAGAATTGGTGAAGGATATTTTGCTAACTTAAGAATCTGACTTTTGGACTTCAAGAATAAATGAGTGGTCATTCAGAAGATGGCCAAGTCTTCTTAGGGTGTTTAAGTAAAGTTAAAGAAGATTACTTATGCAGATTAAGAAGGATATTGTCCAGGTCTTAGCTTTTGAGATTAGGGAAGATGACATACTACAGTACCAAGGGAGATTGTGCATGCAAAATGTTGATAATTTATGTGAGCGAATTCTGAATGAGGCTCATATTTCTAGGTATACCATTCACCCTGGTGCTACTAATACATATCATGATTTGAAAGAATTATATTGGTGTAATAATATGAAGAGTGAGTTCATAAATTTTGTTACCAAGTTCTCCAACTGCCAATAAGTTAAGGTTGAGCATTTGAGGCTTAGTGGTACGTTGTAATACATAGCTATTCCCTGGAAGTGGGAGATGAGAAATATTGACTTTGTTATCTGTCTCTCATATTCTCGTAACCAATGCGATTCTATTTTGACCATTATTGACAGGATGACCAAGTCTGCTCACTTTTTGCCTGTGAAAATTACTTATTCAAGAGAGGAGTATACAAACTTATACATTCAGGAGATTGTTAGATTGTATGGGGCTCCTAAATCTATAATATCTTATAGAAGTATGCAATATACTTCTCAGATTTGGAAGGCTTTTAAAAAATCTTTGGGTACTCAAATTAACCTTAGCACCACTTTCCACCCTCAAATAGATGGACAAGCAGAGCACATTAGTCAGACTTTGAAGGATATTTTGAGAGCCTGTGTCATTGACTTTAAAGGTAGTTGGGTAGATTATTTTACTCTTATTGAGTTTTCCTACAATAATAGTTGTGACTATAGAATTCAGATGGCACCATTCGAGACTCTTTATGGTAGGAGATGCAGGTTACCTATAGGTTGGTATGAGTTGGGTGAAGCTAGATTGTTTGGACCTGACCTTGTGCACTAAGGAATGGAAAAAGTTAAGTTTATTCATGAGAAGCTTAAGACTACTCAAAGTTCTTAAAATTCCTATGCGGGTGTGAGACAAAGAGAGTTGGATTTCAAACTTGATGTTTGGGTGTTCCAAAAGTCTATACTATGAAAGGAGTAATGAGGTTTGGGAAAAAAGGTAAGTTCAACCCTTATTACATCGGCCCATACCAGATTTTGAGAAAGTTTAGGAATGTTGATTAAGAGTTAGATTTACCCGCGAGTATGGCATTGGTTCATCTAGTATTTCATGTGTCTATACTCAAAGTGTGTGGGGTTACCATTCTCTTATAGTCCCCATGGAGGATATTAGTATGAAAGATTCTTTGTCCTATGAGGAATGTTCTATCAAAATTTTGTATTTTTTAAGTTTGAAAGTTGTGAACCAAGGAAATCGTTCCATAAAGATGTTGTGGAGCAATCAAAAGGTAGAGGAGGTTACTTGGGGATCAGAGGAAGACATCAAGGCTAGATATCCTTCTTTTTTCATGTCGTCAGATGATATTGTTGGAGGTACAAATTCTATGTCATCCTTAATTATCTCATATCCATGCCTTAATATATGTGCTTATATGAAATCCTAAAGTTTCGTGAGTCATTTCTAATTCATTAATTGTTGTGTCATGAGAGTTGTCTTATTGTATGTAAAGTTTCAGACTTTATCTTATTTCAGGGAGTTACATTAAATCCTTAGCCATCAATTAAGGACGAATGATCACAATGGGGGAGATATTGTAGCACCTCAAAATTTTAGAACATTCATGCACCCAATGTTGTATAAATTATTGTTAAAAAAACTACTGATTCATGGGTCTGATTCACAATAGTTAGGTTCAGCTCTTGAGTCATTAACAAGCTTTATGACTCATTAACAAGCTTTATGACTCATGGAGCAAGTCGTGGATCAGATCCTGAAAGTTGTAAAATCCATCTAATTTCCACAAGTTTGGTTCACGAGTCGTGAGCAGGTTCCATGACTCGTAGACCCACCTTGTGGATCAGATTGTGAAAGGTATAAAATACATCTGATTTCCACAACTCGAGTTCACAGATCATGAAAGATTCCATGACCCGTGAACTAAGTCGTGAAAATCTGATTCAGAGAACCTTTCTGTAGGGCCAACTTATGGGCATTCTGGTTATTTTCCTTACAAGATCCGACCTATACACATATAAAACCCCTTTTGAACAATCAGTTATAATTATTCTCAAGAGGAATACGATTAGAAACCCTTTCTCTTCCCTCAAAACATTATAAAAGAAAGAACACCTAGGGTTCAAGATTTAAGACTCATATTCAACCTATCTCAAATTCTTTTCATATAAAAGTATGTTGAATAACCCCTACTTTAACTACTATTACAAAGTGTGAATTTTATTATTATTTATGTGTATTAAGTTGGTAATTTGAAATTAGAGTTGAAGAATTTATTACAAAAATTTTGTAAGAATTTCTTCTTTTCTTTATGAATGATTTTTAAATATTTGTTTGGGGTTTTGAGACTAAAATGACTATTTTAAAATAATGAATCTTCTTGTCTTGGAAGATTCAGTGTTAAATAAATAATTATTTAAGCTATGGTCATGAAGTCTCCTTAAAGTTTATAATTAAGTACTGAAATATAGATGATTTCCCATGCTTTGTGACTTTGAAAGAAAAGAATATTTTGAATGTTTGAAATTGATAATAGAAGCTTAACCATGAATATGTTCATGATTTTAAAGGTGAGATTCTAGAGTATAAAAATATATAATGAATATAATTTTTGGCATGATATGGGGACTTGCAAGTCTTGGTATGATGATATCAAAATATGAATGCCTTAATAAAAGACTCCATGATAAATGTGATGAAAAGTATTTTAATTATACTTAAAGAGAAGTGTGTAGTTTCACCGAGAAGGTATAGTCTCGTGACCAATACTTCAAATTGCATTTGACAATTTGGGAGGTCTTGTCCTGAAAAATGGATGACTGTTGTATGCTTCCTTCGAGTAGAAGTATGTAGTTATGATAATGATATGATGGACTAATAAGGATCACCTCAATTTATTCGGCTAACATAGACTAGGGCCACCTCAATTTTTGCGGCTAACATAGACTAGGGCTCTTCTAATTAGGTACGGACTGGACCCATATAGCCCGTGGGTTACTTAATGTCGGTGTAAACTACATAGTTCATAATTAAATATTCAAGTGATTAATTTTCTTTCATTCTTTAAGTCAGTTACTTCTAATTATCGTTATTATGGGCTTATGATATGAATTTTATAAATTGTTTTATATACTGCTTTGGTTCCCTTTCCTTGGGTTGCATGCCAGTACTCGTTGTGCTGACCGTCTTTGAACATTACATCCTTTAATGATGTGGGTTTTGAAGCTTATCCTTGTGATCTGGTCCAACATTAGGATTTTACTTGGGACGGCATCTAGCAAGTGGTGAGCCGTCCATTTTATGGAGGGAAATGTTTATTTCTTTCAATTAGACTTTTTTTATTTCAATTTTATGGTATTTGCCTGGGCCATGTCCCGGCATAGGGTATTCACTCATTTAGTTAGAGTCTTTGTATACTGAGTCAGTCAAATATTTTATTTCATATTTCAAGATTGGGATTTGAATCATATGTTATTGAACTTCATATTTTATGGACCTAATTCTGCACTTTATTTTTAACTATGCTTATGATGGAATGCTAAGGACTATCGCGGGCCTTCATTGGTATGGGATGCCCATAACGGCTAGGGTCATAGCTCAAGACATGAAAAACTTGGTATCACAGCGCGGTTTATTGTCCCAGGGTGTCTGCAAAGCCGTGTTAGGTAGAGTCCTTTTTTATGGGTGTGTAGCGCACTATAATTATAAAGAGGAGGCTACAAGACATTTAGGAATGTTTCTCTTTTCTGCAATGAATTCTCCAAAATCCTAATTTTCCACGCATTTTAGATCATGCCTCCAAGAAGAGCTAACGGCCAAAAGGCTTCAGCTGGAATCGCCGCCCCCACTAGGGAAAATAGTGAAGAGGCTCATCCTACTCATGGGACGTAGACCCATAATAGAGCCCATAATTCTAATTTCACTACTCTTTCTGGGGTGACAATAACCCTGACTAGCACTCTTAAGGCTCCCAGGACTGGACCCACGTGGGCACAACCCCCTCAGGGAAAAGTTTCTAATACTGAATTCAAACAAACTATTAATATGCTTGCTCAGATTATGTCATCTCAGTTCCACCATTCAGGTAATTTTTGATTTATCTTAGGTTTCTTGGATATTATTCGAGTTGGCCAGTTTATGCGATTGAAAGTTCAAAGATACTACTTCTTCAGACCCAGCTTTAAAGGGTCCTACTTCTGATACAGGCTGGGGTCATAACCGTCTGCATATATGCCCTACCTACTCGTCAAAATTCAGAGGCCTCGCCAAATATTTTCATGGGTTCCCTTTCCTTGGGTTGCATGCCAATACTCATCGTACTGACCATCTATGAACACTATAGCCTCTTATGATGTAGGTTCCGAAGTTCATCCTTGTGATTTAATTCAGTATTAGGATATTACTCGTAATGACAGCTAGCAAGTGGTGAACCATCCATATTTTTTAGGTTTATGTTTATTTACTTTCGTTTGATTTTGCTTATTTTTCCTTGACATAAGGTATTCACTAATTCAGTTAGAGGCTTCATAGACTGATTCAGTTAAATGTTTTGTTTCATATTTCAGGATTTGGAATTTGAATCATTTGTTATTTCACTTAATATTTTATAGGCCTAATTCTACACTTTATTTATGAATATGCTTATGATAAAATGCTTAGGGGCATTCATTGGTCTGGGTGTCTGTCATGGCTAGGGCCATAGCTCAGGTCGTGACAATAACCTTTTCAAGCAAATTACTATTAGCAATTGAGAAGAAGCTACCAAAAAAATTAATACAGACCAGATGCAGGTGAGTTTTGACTATAAGATCCTTGCAATTAACTTGAATGATGCAAGGATAACTTTTCCTTCGTCTTTCCCTACCAATAATATGTCCTTTGCTCAACTTGATATCTCGATACCAATGGACAAAACACTAATGTGTTGTTTACACACGCAGAAGATGATTTTCAATTGCCTATATAGAGTATACAAAAATGGAAAACAAAGATGCCTCCAATTTAATATTTTTTTTTGGTATCTTCACAATTCAAATCAAGGAAAAATGGAAGATGGACTTAATTTATTGAATTATGGCAGATTAAGTAATAAAGCTCAGCACAGTTTAGACTTTTTGTTGGTGTTACAATAACTGATGAAGTTCTCAAATTATAATAATCTTGTTGTCTTTTAATATATATTTGATGAAATGTCTAAAACAAAAATTTTGGGGAAATGATAATTGCAAGAAATTTTAGAGTAGTTGTACGGACAAACCCTAGGTATGAAATGGATCTCTTTTCCCAAAAATCTATAAGATTTTTTTTGAATTTTATTCTAATATATATGTACGTGTATGTGTGTTCATTTCATTTTATACAGCTTAATATTGTAGATTGATTCACTCAAAAGCTTACTTCGACTCTGTTTTATGACCATCAGGTTCTATCAGTTGTGCCTACGTTTTTGGTATGCTTCTTCAACATTCTGTTCTTATAAAAGTTAATTTATAATTGATATAGATATGATTAGTTCTTTGAAAGAAAAAAATTAAGATCTCTTATGGCTCTTTTTTTTTTGATTTGTTATAATGGTTTGGTAAAATTTCCCGCAAGTTAATTTACACAAATATGAGTAATTCCTTGTAGGGAAAAAGTAATATCTTTTATGGCTTTCTTTTTCTGACTTTTTGTCATGGTTCTGTAAGTCTTTCATTTTTTTATCTGATTTGATATGGTTTTCCTTGAGTCAAAGGATTACCTGAAACAACCTTTCAACCTCCCAAGATAGAGGTAAGGTTTATCCTTTCGCAGATATGTTGTTGTTGGTTCTGTAAATCTATCTTTTCATATATATGCTTTGCTCATAGTGAAAAATGCTTTTGTTTCTAGGTTGATCAAGTCTTTGTAGTTTGTTCTTACAATTATAAACTCACATATATTTAATAAATTAGTGTGGATATATCAAATATTTGTAACACCCTGAATCTGGTACCCAAAATACTACATAGTGCTCATGACTCAGAAGGACCACAAGCTGACCCATGACTGATATCTGTACCTAGACACTACATAATACACTGTATAAATACAAAAATAAAGGTTGTAAAGCCGTAAGGTTCAAAACTGTAACATAACTGATAAAACATAACATATGGATGGGGTATGAAATGCCCTAAACAACTGAAATAAACTATCTGAACATACTGTAGCCTGAAAACCCTCTAACTAACTAAATTGTCTAAATAAGGAGTTGATGGGACATGTCCCCAACTAACTCCAACTACTGAAATAAATTAATTAATGAGATAATAAAGTAATAGTTATGTCTTCGAAGGATGAGGACTCACTGCTAACTCTGACTACGGAGATTGGAATGCTACTGATGCTCTAAAGCTTGTTCTTCTGAATTTAAGGTATAAAACACCATAGCGCAAATACTTTGGTATGTTGGAATATACTGGTATGCATGTGAGGTAAGCTTAATGCAAAGGTATCAGATGCATGAACTATACTAACTGTCTGGATAACATGAACGTGGGAATACATACATGAATACATAATGACCATAACTGAGTTCGTGATAACATGAATATTGAACCTGAGTACTGATAACGTGAGATACTGATATCTGTATAACTAAAATAACTGATACTGAGCGACTGTATCTGACAGTCTAGGTTCTGATGGAACTTGCTGAGTTCTATACTGTTCTGAGTTGACTGTATCTGACAGTCCTGAATCCTATAGAACTATCTAAGTTCTATTACTGAGACTGAATGTTTGTATCTAACAGTCCTAATTCTGTACTTAAACTGTGGGAAGTAGTCATCTAACCGATATGCCTTAAATAATGCAATATAGCTGAGTTGGGGTCCAATTTGTAACCCCAATTGGAAGGGTGTCAATACCGCGCCACTAGTAAGGACAATCTGTAAGTAAACCTCATATAATAGGTTACTCTAGTGAGAATGGTGGGAACCCTCATATAACAGCTTAAGCCACCTCATCTACCCTTATATAATAGGTTATGAAGTATCAACCTACGCTGGCTATGTAGTTCTGGAACGTAAAGATTGCTTCTAAGAATCACACCTTTATATAACAGGTGGGTTCCCATCCTTGGGTTCGCTCAGTGCTAATTTATACTCCTATCTGGATAGACACTGAACATGATTAACTGAACTGACTGGACAGAGTTAACTTAGTTCCACTGACTGACGAAATACTACTGAGATTACTGAATTTCTGAGGTTTCTTTGATTACTGAGTTTACTGAGTTTTCCTGAGTCACATGACTGACTGAATTTTTATGAACATGGCTCAACTGAGAGTATCTTGAAAACATGACACTGTCTCTAGGTACATAGCTAATTGTCGGGCACAAGTACCCCCAGGACTCGATAGCATGAAACTGACAAAACATGACTTTTTTGAATAAATGACCAACATCACAATCCATAATACAATAAGTTGGAGAATTCATGAAGTACAAGTTCTAAAGCACCACAATGGCCACACATATATCCATAACTTATTGACTAAGTCATTTCATCAAACACTTGACATGCATAAACTTGTATATAAATGGGGATTTCATATTATCATACTAGTATGGTGTTTTTCCTTCATATAGACATTTAACCGAACACATGCGGAGCATGCTTTGGTTATACAATCATCAACACATCTAATAATCATGGACACATCAATCAACGTGTAAAATTAAGGGTTTATCATGATTACTATGCAAATCACCACATCCTAGGGTCAATCATTGGAATATGTAATTTCAAACATGAACCAAAATCCCAAAACATCATGAACATAAATTTTAATTCAATTTAAATCATGAACATTCATAAATACACCAATCTTGGATTTTGAAAAGAGATTCCTGAGCTTCATGGGTGAAAGGGACCCATAAATCAACACATGACATACTTGGGTGGATGATTTCTTGAATATTGATGGAGGAAAACTTGAATTCTTGACTTGGAATTAAACACCTAGGGTTTATTGTTCTTGAGGATTGATCTTTGAGAGAAACCCTAATTTGATGTTAAAGATGAATAATAAAGTTATGCGCTATGGCCCGATATAATTAGGGGTTAAAACGTGTGAAAAAGACCCAAATACCCATTAAAAATTATTTAAAATTCACTGAATGGGACCTGCGATGGCTCGTGCAATGGTACATTGCTGGCTCGATGGTCCGTCATTTCGACCGTCGTACGTGGACCAAAAAAAGACTCACTTCCTTATAGCAACGGCTTGGGCAACGGTCCATTGCAAGTTCGACGGTCCGTAAACTTATCTGTCGCACCTTATCCAGAAGGTTAACTCACTGCCTTGGATATGATGGTCTAGGTGACGGTCCATTGCTAGATCGACAGTCCGTCAACCTGGCCGTAGCACCTGGGCGTTTCTGACAGCTCTAATTAAATAGTCCATAACTTTTTACTCTGATACCAAATTTGAACGAAATTGGTATTGTTGTAAAGATAATTCAATTTTCCACATGATTAAAAGTGAAAATATTAAAAATTCCATTTATAGAAAAATGGATTCATATTTCAAAGTAAGTTTCTAACATACAACAGTTTTAAGCTCGGTAAAAGTATGGGGTATTACAATATCTCCCCCTTGAGAACATTCGTCCTTGAATGAGACTGAGTGAGAGGGGAGAAGATATACTGATGTACATACTGAACATGAACAACTAGAACATGATCTCATGACTGACATGACTGATAACTGAATATATCATACCGAACATACATATCTGATACATGTGTAACTAATTCATGAATGCATGACTGAGTGTTCTGATGAACTAAGGTTCTCATAATGAGAATGCATGTCTGATGCATGATTATATAACTGAACTAACATATAAATGCATGACTGGATATGCAATGGCATTTCCTTCCAAGTTATAATGGAATTCTAAACATGAAATGGATACCAAGCTTGTTACTAAAACCTGAACATGAAACTGAAAAGCTTAAGGAGAACTGTTACCTTGAGCTAGATCTGAGTTTATGGAGAAGAGGTGAGGATACTTGGTTTACATGTATGTTTCTTCTTCCCAAGTAGCTCCTTCAACGGACTGATTTCTCCAAAGAACTTTGACTAGAGGGACTTCTTTGTTCCTCAGTCTACGAGTCTGATAGTCTAGGATTTTGACTGAAATCTCTTCATAAGAGAGGCTGTTCTGAACATCTATGCTCCAAATAGGGACTACAACTACTGGGTCACCTATGCACTTCTTGATAAAAGAGACATTGAAGACTTGATGAACTGAGGCTAGATTTGAAGGCAATTTGAGCTCATAAGCTACCTTGCCGAAGTGACTGAGAATATTGAAGGGACCAATATATCGGGGACTGAGATTTCCCTTCTTGACGAATATCTTCACTCCCTTCATGGGAGTGATATTTAGATAGACATAATCACCAATCTTGAACTCGAGATCCTTTCTATGTATATTCGCATAAGACTTCTATCGGCTCTGAGCAGCCCAGAGTATTTCTCTGATCAACTGGACTTTCTCTAAAGTGTTGAATACTAAGTCAGGCCCTATAACTGAGGCCTCACTAACTTTGAACCAACCAATTGTAGATCTACATATTCTACCATAGAGAGCTTCGAATGGAGCCATCCAAATACTGGAATGATAGTTGTTGTATACAAACTAAATCAAAGGTAAGTGGTTATCCCAACTACCCTTGAAATCAATTGCACATGCCTTTAGCATATCTTCTAAAGTCTAAATGGTACTTTCTGCTTGACCATCTATCTAAGGATGAAAGGATATATTGAGATGAACATGGGTACCAAGAACCTTTTGGAACTCTTTCCAGAAATAAGAGGTGAATTGGGTACCTCTGTCTGAGATAATAAATAACGAAACACCATATAATCTGACCAACTCTCTGATGTAGAGTTTCTTATAATCCTTGGCTTAATAAAAGTTTTGTACTGGAATGAAATAAGCTGATTTGGTCATCCTATCTACAATGACCCAAACTGAATCATACTAGCAATGAGTACGAGTCAAACCCATCACGAAGTCCATGTTCACTTCTTCCCACTTCCAAGTAGGACTATTGAACTCCTGCATGGACCCACTAGGTTTCTGATAGTCTATCTTAACCTGCTGACATGTAGATCACTTAGCCATAAACTATGAACATCTATCTTCATCCCACTCCACCTATAGATTTCCCGTAAGTCGCGGTACATCTTTGTGGCCCCTGGATGAATAGAGTAGTGCACACCATGTGCTTCTGTAAGAATTTGCTGCCTTAAGTCATCTACACCTGGAACACATAGACGACCCTGACAACGCAATACACCATCTCCTCATTAGGAGAAAAACTCTACTTTCTGATCCTTGGCTGACTCTTTCAACTTGACTTGACTGGGATATCTATTTTTCTTTTCTTTTATCTCAAAAACTAGAGATGATTCTGAACTACTCTGAATCCATATGTCACCCTCCTCTGAATCGACTAAGCGAATGCCTAGTCTGGTAAGCTAATGGATTTCCTGAGCTAACTTCTTCTTACTGTCCTCAATATGAGAAACACTACCCATAGACAGTCAACTGAGAGTGTCAGCCACTACGTTAGCCTTGCTCAGATGATAAAGGACACTCATTTCATAATCTTTCATGAGCTCTACCCACCTTCTCTAATGAAGATTGAGATCTTTTTTAGAAAAGACATACTAAAGGCTCTTGTGATCTGTGAACACACCCACATGAACTCTGTATAGATAATGCCTCCAATTCTTTAAGGAAAATACTATGACTACTAAGTCAAGATCATGAGTAGGATAATTCTTCTCATGGGGTTTAAGCTATCTAGATCCGTAGGCTATGACCTTACCATGTTGCAGGAGGACACAACCCAAACCTACTCTGGATGCATCACAATACACTGCAAACCCATCTAAAAGATCTAAGACTGGAGATAAGGTGAGTCGAGTCTTCAACTCCTGAAAAATTTTCTCGCAAGGATCTGACCACTAAAACTTGACTTTCTTCTGAGTTAATCTGGACATAGGGGATACAATATAAGAAAATCCCTTAAAAATAGTCTGTATATCTGATGGAGAGATGGTTCTGGGCCAGTTTCTTATTCCTTTAGTCTTTTGAGGATCAACCCTAATACCATCACCGAAAATGATATGACCAAGGAATGCTACTGACCTTAGCCAAAAATTCAAACTTACTATATTTGATGAACATCTAATGATCTCTAAGAGTCTGAAGTATGATTCTGAGATGGTATGCATGATCACGCTCACTGCGGGAATAGACCAGAATATCATCTATGAAGACTATGATGAACATCTCCAAGTACTGATTGAACACCTGATTCGTCAAGTCCATGAAAGATGTTGGGGCAATGGTAAGACCAAAGGACATAACTAAGAATTCGAAGTGACCATACCAAGTATGAAAGGTTGTTTTTGGAATGTCACATTCTCTAACTTTGAGCAGATGATAGCCTGATCTGAGGTCTATCTTAGAAAAATTATTGGCACCCTAAAGTTGGTCGAACAAGTCATCAATTCTGGGAAGAAGATACTTGTTCTTGACTATAACATTACTGAGCTGACGGTAATCAATGCACATTCTGAGGGAACCATCTTTCTTTTGCATGAATAATACTGGTGTGCCCTACGAAGATGTGTTGGGTCTGACGAATCCATTATCTAGGAGATCCTTCAACTACTCTTTCAATTCATTAAGTTCTACTGGTTCCATTCTGTATGGCGGAATAGATATAGGCTGAGTATCTGGAAGATGATCAATGCCAAAGTATATTTCCCTTTTGGGAGGAATTCCTGGAAGATCTTCGAGAAAGATATCTAAATATTCATTCACAACTGGGACTGAATCAAGAATGGGAGTTTCAAAACTAGTGTTCTTAACTCGAACAAGATGATAAACACATCTCTTAGATAATATTTTCCTTGTCCGAAGGTAGGAAATAAGCTGACCTATAAAAGCTGAAGTACTACCCCTCCACTCTAGGACAGGTTCATTTGAAAACTGGAACTGGACTATTCAGTTTTTATAGTCGACTGTGGCATAGAAGGAATGAATCCAATCTATGCTGAGAATGGCATCAAAATCAGTCATCTCTAATTTGACTAAATCTGCTGAGATGACTTTCTAAAATATCATAACCGGGTAGTTTCTGTATACCCGTCGGGCTATGATGGTTTTACCCACTGAGGTAGAGACTAAAAAGGGCTCTTCAAGAATTTCAGGACTGGTTCTGAAATCGCCTGCTATATAGGGAGTAACAAAAGATAAAAAAGCTCCTGGATCTAGCAAAGCATAAATATGCACATGAAAGATCTGTAAGGTACTAGTAACCATATCAAGAGAATTTTCCTGTTCTTGTCGGGACGAGAGAGCATAAAGTTGATTTGGGTGTTGGCCACTAGTAGTGATGGTGGTGGCAGCCTACTAGTTTAGGCGACCCGACTGAGCTGAGGAATGGTTATGATGAACCTGAGGACCTGGCTGAGGACAGTGTCTGACTCTGTGGCCTGGTTTTCCATATCCAAAACAAATACCACTGTCAGCTCTGCAAATACCCTGATGGTGCTTTTCATAATTCTGGCAAAATGATAGGTATGGGCACTACTAACACTGCCCTGAGACTTAGATCCTGGCGCTCTATCTTTATTACCATCCCTGAACTTAGGAGCTGGAGCACTAGCTGAAGAAGGAGCTGGAACCGCTGACTTAGGATGAAACTGAGAACGGTTTCCTCCTTCTGATTTGGGCTGAGCAAAGTTGAAACTACCTGTCCTTGATCTCTTATTCTGCTTCTCCCTCATCTTAATCTTTTGCTCTTCTATCTGCTGAGCATGGGTCATAAGCCTAGCTATGTTCATGTTCACTGTCATGTTGCCCTACCTAAGGTTGATAAACCTGCCTAGGTTGATAAATTCTAACACTTTAGCTTCTCTCAGCTCTAGGGGAAAGAATCTATCTAAGAATACAATAGAAAACTCCTCCCACTCAATAGGCCTTGCATCTACAACCCTCTCTAACTTCTACTATTTATACCAAGTATGAGCAATATCCTACAACTGATATGCAACTAGAACCACACTCTCACTAGAAGTAACCCCCATGATATTTGTAAACTTCTAAACTTTATCAAGAAATTCTTGAGGGTCCTCATCTGACTTAGACCCAAAAAAGGATACAGGATTCATTCGGGTGAAGTCCTGAATCCTAGCTACAGATGAATTGGCCACTCGATTGGCTGGAACGATAGCTGGTTGTTCATTCTGAGCAGCAACTGACTGAGCAAGAGTAGTGAATGTAGCTCTGAACTTTACATGAGAGACATGTTCTCCCAAAGGATCTTTGGGCTGAGGGGCTGGCTGATTCCTATTTCTTCTTTTAGGAGGCATGATCTGTAGAAGAAAGGGAGAAAATGATTATACTGAGAGATTATCTTGAGATTATACTCACTGGCACGACATGATTACTGAAGGAAGGGAAATTTCTCCTAAAACATCTTATCTTCCTGCACATAAATATGGCGCGCAACACACCCATGCACAAGATTCTACTAGATGTGGCTTTCAAACTTCCTAGGACACTATTGAACCTTAGACTTTGATACCAAGTTTGTAACACCCCAAATCAGGTACCCAAAATGCGACACAGTGCTCATTATCCCAAATGACCACAAGCTAACCCATGACTGATATTTGTACCTGAACACTACATAATACACTTTATAAATATGAAAATAAAGGCTGTAAGGTCGTAAGGTTCAAAACTGCAACATAACTGATAAAACATAACATATGGATGGGGTATGAAATACCCAAAACAACTGAAATAAACTGTCTGAACATACTGTAGTCTGAAAAGCCTCTAACTGACTGAACTGTCTAAATAAGGAGTTGATGGGTAATGTCCCCAACTAACTCCAACTACTGAAATAAATTAATTAATGAGATAATAAAATAATGGTCATGTCCTCGAAGGATGAGGACTCACTGCTAACTCTAACTGGGGAGATTGGAATGCTACCGATGCTCTAGAGCTCGTGCTTTTGACCCTATGGTATAAAACACCATAGCGCAAATGTGTTAGTACATTGGAATATACTGGTATGCATATAAAGTAGGCTGAATGCAAAGGGTTCATATGCATGGACTATACTAACTGACTGGATAACATGAACGTGAGAACACATGCATAAATATATAATGACCATAACTAAGTTTGTGATAACATGATTACTGAACCTAAGTACTGATAACGTGAGATACTGATATCTGTATAACTAAAATAAAAATACTAAGAGACTGCATCTGACATTCTAGGTTCTGATAGAACTAGATGAGTTCTGTACTATTCTGAGTTAACTGTATCTGACATTCCTAAATCGTGTAGAACTATCTAAGTTCTATTACTGAGACTGAATGACTGTATCTGAAAGTCCTGATTCTATACTAAAATAGTGGGAAGTATTCATCTAACTGACATGCCCCCAAATAACGCAATATAGCTTAGTTGGGGTCCAATTTGTAACCTTAATTAGAAGGGTTTTAATACCATGCCGCTGGTAAGTACAATCTGTAAGTAACCCTTATATAATAGGTGAATCTAGTGAGAATAGTGGGAAGCCTCATATAACAGGTTAAACCACCTCATCTACCCTCATATAATAGGCTATGATGTCTCAACCTATGCTGGCTATGTAGTTATGTAATGCAAGGATTGCTTCTAAGAATCACACCCTCATATAACAGGTGGGTTCCCATCCTTGGGTTCGCTCGGTGCTAATTTCTACTCCCATCTAGATAGACACAGAACATGATTAACTGAACTAACTGGAATGAATTAACTGTGTTTTGCTAACTAACGGAATACTACTGAGATTACTTAATTTCTGAGGTTTCTAAGATTACTAAGTTTACTTCATTTTCCTGAGTCACATGACTGACTGAATTTCTATGAACATGGCTCAACTGAGAGTATCTTAAAAACATGACACTGGCTCTAGGCACACAGTTAATTATCGGGTACAAGTACCCCCGGGACTCGATAGCATGAAACTGACAAAGCATGACTTTCTTGAATACATGACTAACATGACAATCCATAATACAATAATTTGGAGAATTCATGAAGTACAAGTTATAAAGCACCACAATGGCCACACATATATCTATAACTCATTGACTAAGATATTTTATCAAATACTTAACATGCATAAACTTGTACATAAATGGGGATTTCATATTATCATACTAGTATGGAACTTTTCCTTCATATAGGCATTTAATCGAACACATGGGGAGCGTGCTTTGGTTATACAATCATCAACACATCTAATAATCATGGACACATCAATCAACATGTAAATTTAAGGGTTTATCATGATTACTATGCAAATCTCCACATCCTAGGGTCAATCATTGGAATATGTAATTTCAAAGATGAACCAAAATCCTACAACACCATGAACATGAATTTCAATTCAATTTAAATCATGAACATTCATAAATACACCAATCTTGGATTTTGAAAAGAGATTCTTGAGCTTCATGGGTGAAAGGGACCCATGATCAACACATGGCGTACCTGGGTGGATGATTTCTTGAAGATTAATGGAGGAAAACTTGAATTCTTGACTTGGAATTAAACACCTAGGATTTCTTGTTCTTGAGGATTGATCTTTCAGAGAAACCCTAATTTGATGTTATAAATGAATAATAAAGTTATAAGATATGGTCTAGAATAATTAGAGGTTGAAACAGGTGGGAAAAGACCCAAATATCCTTTAAAAATGACTTAAAATTTGCTGAATGAGACCTACGATGGCCCATCACTGGCTCGACGGTCTGTCATTTTGACCGTCATACGTGGACCAAAAAAAGACTCACTTCCTTATAGCGATAGCTTGGGTGACGATCCATCACAAGTTCAACGATCCGTCCACCTGTCTGTCGTACCTTATCCAGAAGGTTGACTCACTGCCTTGGCTGCGATGGTCTAGGCGACGGTCCGTTGCTAGATCAACGGTCCATCAACCTAGCCGTCGTACCTGGGTGATTATGACAGCTCAAAGTAAATAGTCCATAACCTTTTACTCTGATACCGGATTTGGACGAAATTGGTATTGTTGGAAAGTTAATTAAATTTCCCAAATGATAAAAAGTGAAAATCTTAAAAATTCTACATATACAAAAATGGATTTATATTTCAAAGTAAGCTAACATACTTTGGACGATTTCAAGCTCGGTAGAAGTACGGGGTATTACAATATCATCATAGTAAACTCACCAATCATCCTATAGAAATAAATACAACAAGTTAGATATCAAAACAACACAACATCCAAGACGACGAACTAGAAACTTAAGCTAAGAATACTAGTTTTGCTCCTTTTGATCTTTCACTTATCTTTGCCTCTTGTCTTGATTAAATTTTACTTTAAACACTATAAGA
This sequence comes from Capsicum pubescens, assembly GCA_030864215.1. NCBI lineage: Eukaryota > Viridiplantae > Streptophyta > Magnoliopsida > Solanales > Solanaceae > Capsicum > Capsicum pubescens. The sequence continues at coordinate 72,482,334 of CM061548.1, read as the reverse complement.
AAGTTGTTACAAACATAATTATGCAGTCATACCATTAGGAACTTATTACACACATATGAATTCATCACGATCAACTAGAACAACACCTAGCTCAAGCTAGTAATACTAGTTTTCTCGGTTAAACTCTAAGTGACCAAATTAAGTACAAACTTTTTTGAAATACACCTTAAACATTATAATAAAATAATTAAACACTTTGATACTCAATTATATCATGATTCACTCATAAATCACAAAAAAAGTTCTCAAAATAAGGTTAAATAAGCTAGCATAACAATGTTGAGGTGCACAAATTCACCTCAGATCACCGTGTCAAGTGGAGTGTATTTTATGGGAGAATAGAATTCCATACTTAGAAGAGAGAGGCTATGAGACATTTAGGAATGTATCCCTTTCTTTTTGTCTTCCTTCGAGCTATAGAGTCTAAGGTCTTTGATTCCACTAATTTCTCATTTTCTCGCCTTTTCAGATCATGCATCCCAGATGATTTGAATCTCATAGAAACTCCTCTATTCCACTTGGGGACACTATTAATAGGACACTCCCTGCTTATGGGGTTCATACCTGATCTAGGTGTCCAATTCCTTATTGTCCTCTTGGAGTTCCATCGGTTCCCTCTATCTCTCTTCGAGATCCTCAGGATAATGTGACAAATGTTGAGTTTTGTTAGTATATTCATATGTTGGATCATTTGGTAAATTATCAGTTTAAGTGTAGTACTCCATCTTCTGAGGCCACAATGGTTGGCCAATTCATGAGGTTGAGTCCTCGAACTTTTACTGGTATTAAGGTTGAGGATGATCCTCAAGATTTTATTGATAAGATGGAGAAGATACTATGGATTATGCATGCTTCAAATATTGAAGTTGTGGAGTTTTCTTTCTATTAATTGAATGATATGGAAAACTAATGGTATAAGGAGTGGGAATAGTCTAGGGGAGATGATGCTGACTCTACACTGTGGGATGATTTTTAGTGCCTTTTTAGACTGCTTCTTTTCTCAGGAGTTGAAGGAGGCAAAAGTGAAGGAATTTGTGAATCTGAGGTAAGATAGAATATTGGTTAAGGAGTATTCCTTGAAATTCCATTAGTTGTTCAGGTATGCTCCTGAGTTGGTGTCTAGCAAGAGAGATAAAATACGTAAGTTTACTTTTGGGTTGTCTTGTGAGTTGATTCTGGAGAGTAAAGCAATGTTGTTTAACAAAGATATGGATATTTCTCAGCTTGGGGTGTATATACAACAGGTTGAGGAAGAAAAAAAGAAGCAGACTAAGATTGGTGAGAGACATAGTAAGAAATTTAGTTTTTTTTATCAGGGTAGAGGCCAATAGTAGAATGGTAGAGATGGGGGAAAGTTGTCTAAGAAGAAGTGGAGGAGTTTTGATTCTTTCTCTACAGCTAGTACTCCTTGCCCAAAGCCTTTGGGTGATTGTTTTTCTCAACATGATGTGGGGTACAGGGCACACGGTGCCCAATCTTTGGCTGGTGGGGCTCAATTTTCTCCATCGTATCCTCCTTATAGATTTTATGGTTAGCTGCACCATGGCCAATATGAGAAGGAAGAAACTAATATTTTAATTCTAGTCAAATTATCCATATGTAGTGTGATTGTCCTTCTAGGATTGATTCTGGGGCTAATGAGGTTTATGTTTTCTCTTCCATCTTCTGTACCAAAGGGTGTTGCATCTACTTTGAGTACCAGAACTGGCCAAAATTATTTATATGCTCTTGCTTCTTGTCAATACTCTGAGGCATCTCCCAATGTCATTACTGGTATGTTTAAACTCTTTTCCCTGATGTGTATTGTTTACTTGATCCAGGGTCCACTCTCTCTTATGTGACCCCATTTATTACTATGCATTTTGGTTTCAATCCTGAGTATCCGTCAGACCTTTTTTAAATTTCTACCCTGGTGGGAAACTCTGTGATTGCTAGAAGAGTCTATTGGGGCTGTGAGGTAATTTTTGGTAATAAAGAAACTCTGGTAGACTTAAAAGAGTTAGACATGATTGGCTTTGATGTTATTTTAGGGATGGGCTGGTTGCACTCATGTCGTGCTTCTTTAAATTGTTGGACCGATAAGGTCATGTTTAAATTTCCTAATGAACAAATTGTTGGATATAAAGGAATTTCCCTAGAGCTTAAGGGGAGGTTCATATCATATCTTAGAGTCCGAAAACTAATTTCCAAGGGATGTCTCTATCATTTGGTCTAGGTTATTGATTCTAACTCAGAGGTTCTTTCTTTACATTCTATTCTTGTGGTAAATGAGTTTCCTAAAGTCTTCCCTGATGATCTTCCTGGTGTCCCTCCCAATAGGGAAATTGATTTTGATATTGATCTTGTTTTGGAAACTCATTCTATTTCTATTCTCCTGTATAGAATAGCTCCAGCATAATTGAAGGATCTCTTAGACAAGGGTTTCGTCCATCCTAGTGTGTCCTCATTGGGCGCGCCTATATTATTCATGCGTAAAAAGGATGGTTCCCTTCAGATATGCATTGATTATTGGCAACTGAACAAGGTAATGGTAAAGAATAAGTACCCACTTCCGAGAATTGGTGATCTCTTAGATCAACTTCAGAGTTCCAAATTCTTCTCTAAGATTAATCTCCGATTCAGGTATTATTAGTTACAGATTAGGGAGGAGATATTCCTAAGACAACTTTCTGTACTCGATATGGGCATTTTTAGTTCTTAATGATGTCGTTTGTATTAACCAATGCCCCTGTGACATTCATGGACTTGATGAATAGGGTCATCCATTAGTTTCTGGATCTGTTTGTGATTATCTTTATTGATGACATATTAGTGTACTTTAAGAGTAAGAAAGATTATGTTGATCACCTCCGCCTTGTGTTGCAGACCTTGAAAGATCAGCAGTTGTATGCTAAGTTCTCTAAATATAAGTTCTGTTTGAATGCCATAACTTATATAGGTCATGTTGTGTATAGTGAGGGGATTATTGTGGATCCTTAAAAAGTTGTTGTGGTTAAGAGGTGCTTAGACCCATGACTTCAATCGATATTTGGATCTTTTTGGGTTTAGCTAGTTATTGTAGGAGTTTTGTGGAAAGATTTTCTTCTATTGCTGCTCCATTGACCAAGTTGACTCAGAAGAAGGTAAAGTTCTTATTGTCTGATACATGAAAGGGTAGTTTTGAGAAGCTAAAAGATAAGTTAACTTCGCTCCAGTCTTGACTCTACCTAAAGGTACCAAGGGTTTTATCATCTATTATGATGTATCTCAGGTTGGTTTGGGTTGTGTGTTGATGTAGCATGGAAATGTGGTTGCTTATACCTCTAGACAGTTAAAGGTCTAGAAGAAGAACTATCTGACTTATGACTTACAGTTGTTGGTACTGTTGTTTGCATAGAAAATTTGGTTTCACTATCTGTATGAGGTCCATGTTGATATCTTTTATAATCATAAGAGCTTGCAGTATGTGTTCACTTAGAAAGAGCTCAATCTCAGGCAAAGGAGGTGGTTTGAGTTCCTGAAGGACTATGATGAGTCTTCACTACCATCCAGTCAAAGCTAATTTAGTTATTGATGCTCTTAGCAGGTTATCCATGGAGAGTTTAGCTCAGGGGGATAAGGATAAGCGGGAATTGGTGAAGGATATTCACTGCTTAGATAACCTTAAATTTTTTTCTTGGACTATAAGGATCACTGTGTGTTTGTGCAACAGGTGGAGGAATCATCTCTTGGTTGGGAACCTCTCTTGATGAAGATTAAGGATTATATGGGTAAGTAGAAGGTGATGGCCTTTGAGGTCGGTGGTGATGGTATCTTGAGGTACCAAGGAAGGTTGTGTGTTATCGATGTTGATGGGTTTTGAGGTATAATTTTGGCTGAGGCCCATGAATCAAAGTATATGGTTTATCCCAGTTCAAAAAAGATATATCACGATCTCAAGGATGTGTATTGGTGGAATAATATATAGCGGGATGTATCTAACTTTGTGGCTAAGTGTATGGTGTGTCAGCAAGTGAAGGTAAAACACACGAGACCCAGAGGGCTACTCTAAGAAATCAAACTATTGGGGTAGAAGTGGGAGGTAATTAATATGGATTTCATTATTGGACGTTCGTGGTCGTGGAATCAGTGTGACTCTATTTGCATTGTCATGGATAGGATAACTAAGTAAGCTTACTTCTTGCTAGTGAGGACTAATTATTCTGCCAAGGACTATGCAAAATTGTTCCTTTGGGAGGTTGTAAAGTTCCATAGTGCACCTGTCCCGATCATTTTGGATCATGGTACTCAGTTTTCATCATATTTCTGGTGCTCTTTTCAGCGTGGTCTGGGAATAAGAAGAGTCTTAGTACTCCTTTTCACCTGCATTCGGATGGGAAAGAAGAAAAAACTATTCAGACTCTGGAAGATATATTGCGAGCCTACAAAATTGACTTTGGTGGTAGTTAGTTCAACCACTTGCCTCTCATTTAATTTTCCTATAACAATAGTTACCATTCTAGAATTCATATGGCCCCGTTTGAGGTATTGTATGGTAGGAGGTGTCGATCTCCTATTAGGTGGTTTGAGGTTGGTGAAGCAAAGATATTTGGCCCAGATTTGGTTCACCAAGCTATGGATAAGGTGAAGGTGATTCGAGATAGGCTTAAGACCGCCCAAAGTCACCAAAAGTCCTATGCAGACGTAAGATGAAGGGACTTGGAATTTGAGGTTGGAGATTGGGTGTTGTTAAAGGTATCTCCCATGAAGAAGTAATGCGGTTTGGGAAGAAAGGGAAGCTCAGTCCCCGGTATGTTGGCCCGTACTTGGTTTTGAGAAAGGTTGGTAAATTTCATATGAATTGGAATTTCCCTTTAGCATAAGTTCCATTTATCATGTATTCTATGTATCCATGTTGTGGAATGGCGTGGGTGATTCTTCATTGGTTGTTCCCTTGGAGAACATTGGTATTTCAGATTCTTTGTCCTATGAGGAGGTCCTGGTAAGGAACTTGGATTTGTAAGTCCGTCTATTTTAGACAAAAGACGTGGCTTCAGTAAAGGTTTTATGGCTAAACCAAGAGTTCGAGGAAGCCACTTAGGAAGCCAAGGAGGACATAAAGTCCAAGTATCTGTTCTTGTTCCCTATTCTGGAAATTTGTGATTGAGGTGTGTGCAGTCTTAACTTCCTTGTTTTCTGACTTTTTTAAAGAAAAGATTGATTTCCTTGGCATCTTTGTTTTCTAACTTAGTTAAAGGTAAGAGTAGATTTGTTTGGGGTTTAATCACTATAGTCAATGCCTTGTCCCATCATTCGAGGATGAATGATCCTATAGTGCTAACTAAAATACTTCAGACTTTGGCCTTCACAAATTTCCTGAACTTTAGGCTCTCTTTCTTTCTTATGACTCACTCCATGAGTCATATGGTACGGTTACGAGTCAAGTGGCCCTAGTCGTAAGTTAACTAGTGTGTTATTGGCCAAGTTCTGTCCTGGTTATGAGAAACTCCTTACGAGTCAAATGATCATGTGACAAGTGGTTAGGGTCCAGTCGCATGTTGTTCAATGTCCAAGCCCTTGGTGTTCTGTTATGGTCATGAATTAGACCATACAAGTCATGTGGTGTAGTGACGAGTAGGACTAGGAAGTTATAAGTTGGATAGTGTATGGTGTCCAATTCTCTGTTATGGTGAATACTCAATGGTATGAGTCGTAAGTTGTGGTGATGAGTCAAGCCTTGACTCGTAACCAAAGGTGTGATTTTACAACTTTAAGCTAGGGGTACTTTGGATATTTGTCACACCAAGCCCTTAAGACCACATATCTTATAACACCTTTTGGTCATTCATTATACCCTTTACAAAATCAAACTCTCTCAGAACTCTTTCTAAAACCTCTCAAAGGGATAGGGTTTCTTCAAAGTGGTCATCTAAGAGCTTAAGGATCAAATTATCTTCGTGAATCTTCATAACTCAGGCATGTGACTCTCCCTTCATTGTTAGTTCACTTAAATCACATGTTTAAAACATTGTTTATCAGTCATTAATGGTGGTTTTGAAAACCAAGGTTGAGGGTTTGAAAAAATATTGTTGGGTATTACTTTCTCATGATTTAGTTTATGATTAGGCATATTTTAATAATGGATTTGCTCATGTGGGTGCATGGGAATATTGGTTTAACTAAAGGGTCATGTTTAATCCTTAATATGATGGTTTTTGGTTTTCATAATGGTATGCCCTCAACCTGTTTGTGAAATTGTCAATGAGAATGATCTTTTCATATGATGAATTGTGTTTTGAACTAAGGCATTGGCCTAAAAATGTTAATAATTGGTAAATGGTTTTATGAAGGCCTTGTTGGTCATAAATTGATTTGAAACACTAAATGGGTTCAAGTCCCTAAATGTTAAATTGAATTGATGTCCTTGTTAGACAATGGGTTCGAGTCCTAAAATTAGTAATAATGGTTATGGCATATTGTACGCTTGTAAGTGGGGTTTGTATGATGATACCAATGAGATGCTTTTGGTAAGTAATTATATTAATGGTTATGTATGTGTAATGAATGTTTTAATTGGTCTTTAAAGTGGGATGTGTAGATGGGCCGTGAAAGTAGATTCCAAAGGACTAACATTGAAAACCATGCTAGCCGGGGTGGGTGTCTATATGACTTGGAGTTTTGAGTCCCCAAATGCATATATGAATAGGTGGTTTGATTCCTCCATATTGTATACATTTGTGCTTAAGTCACCTTGATTATGATGGGAGGTTCGAGTCCCCCCAAAAAGGCATATACGGATATAGATGTTCTCTTGTTCGTGTGGCTACACACACTGGGCCCTTCCATCTAAGGGAGAAATTAGACCATATAGCCAGTGGGTGCCTTATTATATGACGGTTATGCTAAACAACCTAGGTTAAGGTTTTCAAAGTTAAAGATAAGCCTTGTTCCCTACACTAGCATGTCATATTATATGTCTATGTATTTCATATGATATTATACTTTGGATGTTGCACTGGTTTTGAACTATTGTCATGGCATTATTTTATTCCTCTACTCCTGAGCTATATGCTAGCGCTCTAACCGCTAACCATCTCCAGAAGCTATATCCTCACGTGATGTAGGTACCGAAACCTCTTCTCCGTTTCCTACATAGTGATCAGATGCTCGAGTTAGTTTATGAGTTGACATTGAAATGGTGAGCTTCCATACTTCGGAAGGCTTCATTTCATGGTCCTTATTTACTATGTATAGACCTTGTTTAGACTTTATGTTGGCTACTGTCGGGGGCATGTCCCAACATTTAATTGATTTCAATTTTGTAGAGGCTTTGTTAGATTACTGTGAACTTGGGTGGTTGGTTGATTGTTTCGGCGACAGACGGTTGTCCGGTTATCGATGGATGGTATATATATTTCATAAATTAATATTAGTCCTATTTTCCAATATCTTGTTATATGTTTAGAATTTATCTGACACTTAAGGTTGTTGTGCTAACTAGGTTAGGCAAAAGGGGTGATCTCCGGTCCATGTGGGACTTGAGATAACTGTAACAGCCAGACCCTGGTTTAGGTCATGACATTATGTTTGTTTGAAATATTTAATTGTCTTAAAGTTTCTTGTAGGGCTTAACATACGTAGTTATGACCACGAGGTCATGTTTGACATGTTTAGTTTTATTAAAGTTTCTTTCATATATAGTTATGGCCGCTCGAGGGCAGGGAGAGAAAGGCGGGGGGTTAGGATTACAAGGTTGTACTATTTAGATGATAAGAATCATGGCTAGTGAATTAGTATTTTTGGGTTTAAACACCCAGTATCTGAAGCTCAATGCGCCAGATTATCCCGGTTCACACTGGTAAATCCCACCAAGCATAAAACATTTATGTTTAAAAGGTACTTATTTAATTTTTGTTATGGATAAAAATGGAGTGTCATTTATACCCAATAGGAAAAGAGTATACGGTCCATACCAAACCAAGACAAAAAGACCTACAACTATACAGCCTGAACATACATAGAAAATATTTACAAAATACAAACCTTCTTAAATACCAACCCCAGAGCTATAAATATCCAAGAACCACATACGAATTACATAATCCAGAAGCTAACCGGATACAATAAGCTAATTGCTTTATCATATTAAATAGATCTATTATATGTATAATGGATCTATTTTTATTTGTTCGTGGATATTTCTTAACTTCTCTAAATATTTTTATTTTAAGTCTATTTATGTTAGTTTTATCGATATTCATATCTTGGGGGCTGATTATATGGTAATTGGTTAAATGCTTTACTATAGTATTCTTTATTTTTTTCCCTTAGTTTCTGTAATTCTTCTATATTATTTTGAAGGTATTCTAAATATTCTATATCTTTTGTTTCAAAATATCCAATTAGATTATCTTTCATAAGTTTTTCTAATAATATTATTTCATCCATATTTTGTCTCCAATATTTTAAATATTCATAGTCTATCATTTGATCCTGTAGTAATTGCAGAGTTACAGATTTCTGTATAATAATTCATCCTAATTGTACTGTAATGTATATTTAATTCTAGATTTTCAATGTTATTTATTATCTTGTGTTGTTCTTCTCGTAGCGAGTTTTTTAAATTATATAAACTATCACATGTACTTTTTCCTAAATTTTCTAGGGTTTCTTCTTTTTAAACCAAGTCGAGTTAAAACCTGTTACAAATATGGACTACTTAGTACCATATATACCCAAGACGGAAATGAAATATCCAATATACCAGAAATATATGATTCATTTAACATTTTTAAAAGAATAACCAAAGGTAACCTAATTTTTATAAAATTTTACACGGCACCAGCAGAGATATTGTATGATGAAGTTAAATCACCTATACAAGTTGTAAAAATAGGAATGACCCGAGATATGATTATACTAGAAGATATTATTCCACAACCAGAAATACCTAGAATTGAGATACCAAATTTTTATGCAAATAAGAGAATTATCGGACTATCCACAATTCTTCAAGAGTTAGCAAATACTTATCGCAACAGAAATCCCATATGGAGTTATTATTCAAGAGGTAATGTAATAGTATACTCAAATTCAAAGGAACTACGAGAAGCAGATATGGAAGACGTTTGGCAATGGATCTTGACTTTACTCAATCCAGAGAAAAAAACTATCGTCAGAGCCATTAGAGAAAAATTTATTTCGGAAGAATTATTAAACAGATATTGCAAGTTAATTGGACATAAATATCCAGACCATCAATGTTCAAAATGTAATGGAGAAGATAATATTTTCCCAGAAGTTCAACTGAAATAGAAGAAGATAAAAGCGACAGCTGGAAGATGCAAGATATGAAGCAATAATGGAGATACAGAGCAATAAAAAGAAGATAACTACGGATAAAGAAAGTAATTCAAGGAGAAAAAGAAATATGGAAGATTTAAAATAGCTAGATAGCTTTACGTAAATATCATGTAACTAGCCTTAGGCTTTTTGACCTTTCTTAGTCTTTTTTGGCAAGTAGTGCCATTATTAGATTTTTGGCAAGTAGTGTCATTATTAGATTAGACATTAGCTTTAGGACTTTGTAGAAATATTTTTTTTAAAGTAGCTGACAGATGTAAAGAAAAACAGTGTACATTTTCATAATATAAATAAACGAGCACTTGCTTAGATGAAGGCAAACCTTCATGCGTTGAAGCACAAAATCTCTCTTGTCCACAATAAATATTTTTCTTATTTATTAAAAAACAGGTATATTTTAATGGAAAAATCTATGGAGGAACAAAGCTTAGAATTATCAAAACTACCAGAATAGGTATATTCATTTACTATTATGAATAGCTAAATTCATATATTTCTAACAATCATGATATGATAAAATAAGTTCATATTAGTTGCTTTATAGTAGAATTATTCGAAAAATAGCATGTTAAGAAGTTTATTAGCAAAGTGGAAAAGGAGAAAAATTCCTAAGAACTATGTCATCCTAAAGGTGAAACCGGTGATGCAAGAAAGCCGTGATAGAGGAGTAACCAAAGTAGAGGCGTTGTTTAAGGGAAAAGTATCCAGATTACCATGCTAATAGTGACCGAAGAATATGTTATTTAAGAATAATCTAGTATATAGCAATCTAAAGTGATCATATTTTGTTATGTGCATGATTGAAGGGAATATTTTGCAAATAGCAATTTTATGAAAAATGGATAATTATTTATCTGATAAAATGGTAGATAAATTTAAAATACTTGTTTTATATGTACTTAAGGATATAAAAATAGTAGATATAAGAAAAATCATATTGGAAAAAATATTTGATAGATATTTTATGACTAGAATTAATTATATACCACATCTACCGAACTACTCTTATAAATACTTACATACCAAACCCACACACTAACTATGATAAATTATGTATATTTAGAATTTTGGAAAATAGATATAAAATATATACAATTTCTTAGTGAAAATATAGAAGAGTTAATGAGATTAAAACAAACAACTAAAACATATTATAATAAAATATTTAGCCAATTTTAAATGATAGATAATCTTAAAGTCTTAATCTTATATATACTTAGAGATATAGAAATTATAGATATTAAGAGAATAATATTAGAAAAAGTATTAGACTATGAAATTGAAACTATAAATTGGATAGCACAGTTATACCTGGATAATTACCCAAATGGATATTATTCAGATTAAGAGATGTTAGAATATATTAGAAAAACTAGAGAAAATCAAGATAATAAAAATGAAGAAATTAATTATAGAAACCGAATTAGAAAAATAATGGAGAATCTAAAAGAAAAATTAATATGGATAGAAGAAACCCTGGTATCATATAATAGATCTATTTATTACACAAGTTATCCTCTCTATTACACAAGTTATCCCCACAGCCCCTCCAATTTTGGTATCAAAGTTTATGTTGTTTAAAGTTACGGAAGAGGTATACATTTGGATTAATGGTATATATTTGGATTTATTATGATATTAATAAATAAATTATGACTGACTTATTTGATAAAACTAAATTTAGATATTCCCCAAAATATTATTTAGATGAATAACGTACAAAAATTATCAAAATATAAAGAATTAAAGCAAATAATATCTGAAAAATGTAAAGAATTAAAAAGAAGGATAGAAAGACTACAATATAACATAATTGCCAGAGTTAGTAAAAACTCAATAAATGTACAACAAGAAGAAATATCAAATTTAGAATCAACAATAGATAATCTAGAATATACATACCAACATGATCTATTAACAATTAAATAAAAATGAACAAAGAAGAATTTCTAATAGATGAAAAAATATATGAAAATCATGAAGGATTAAAAATAAAAATAGTATTTTCTAATCTAGGAAGAAGGTATAAGAAAATAGGTGAACATTTATATTTAATGTTAGAAAAAGAAGAATTAAAATTAGGTGAACATTTATATTTAATGTTAGAAAAAAGAAGAATTAAAATTAGAAGATAAATTGACAGCTATGGTAAGAATAGAAAAAGAAAATGAAGAAATAGATAGAAAAAAGGAAATACAAAAAATAAAACAACAAACTACAGATGAAATACGAAAATTAGATGAAACTAAAAATAGTAGGATTGCTGAATTAGAAAAAGAACTACAAATGCTAAAAGTTTTGTATGAAAAAAGACAGAAAGAAAAAAAAGAAAAAGATATAGAACAAAAATTATTAAACGGAATAAATTAATTTAAAGAAAAATTAGAAATAAATATAATCGATATTGAAGAAACAGATAATTATGATTCAGAAGATAGTAAAACATATACAGAAATCTTAACAAATACAAAAAAATTAGAAATCAATGAAAAACAAGAAGTAATTAATGAAGAAAACTTAGAAAATAGAAACACAGAAATAAATACTCTTGACAAAAAAGAAGATGAAAATATAATACCTAGAACATCAGAAATAAGAAAACCTACATATTATAAAAATAAGTTTAAAAGATATAATCTAAAAGATGAATATGACAACTGGACACCAAAATAAATAGTTAATAAAAATTATAACTTCTTAGACTTAGATTGTGTAATAGATACAGAAAAAACAATACAATTATGGATAAGATATATGACAAAACAATTATTAGATAATAATATAAACATAACAGATGCACCAAAATATATAGAAAGAACACTAATAGGAAAAGTAAAATTATGGTTTTCCAATTTAACTGAAAATAGCAATAAGGTATTAAGAACTGATAAACCTACAGAAGGAACATCATCAACAACTACAACTAAATTAACACCTATAGAATCTTTAAAAAAATATGAAATAGCTATAAAAGACGAATTTAGCAGCACGACAACAACCGAAGAAGAACAAAATGAAGAGAAAGATACAAATAGAAATTTAATGTTAAAATTAGCAATATGTAATATGTGTTATATAGATGAGTATACTTGCGCATTTAAAGAATATTATTATAAAGGAACATATAATATAGAAGAAAGTAAAGAAATAAAAAAATTATATTTTAATAAATTACCTGAACCATTTAGTTCAAAAATAATAAAAAGTTGGGATGAAGCAAAAATAGTAGATACTTTAGGAGCAAGAATAAAATTTTTACAACAATGGTATAGAAACCTATGTGAAAAATATAGAGAAGAAATAAAAATAGAAAAAAAATTAATAAGAAATTTAGCATGTTGCAAAGATAAAATGACACCTCAATTTGGATGCGAAGAAAGATATTATAAGAAAAAAAAAAGACATAAGAAATATAAGAAATAAAAAAAATCAAAATATAAAAATAAGAAACCAATAAAAAGATATTATGTAAAAAATTATAAACATAAAAGACCATATAGGAAAAAGAAATCTATAAAAGAATGTACTTGTTATAATTGCGGAAAATTAGGACATTTAGCTAGAGATTGTAAATTACCTAAAAACCCAAAAAATAAACAAATATCAGAAATAAAAATAGAAAATACAGAATATATGCAGATAGATTATATAGATTATGAATTAGAAAGTGAAGATAATATATATGAAATTTCAAAGAATTAAACAGATAATGAAATAGATAGTGAATTAGATGAATTAAATGACTGAAGAAGATATAAGAATAAACCAAATAACTGAAGAAGATATAAAAATAATAACAAAAGAAGAATATTTAAATGAAGAAGGAACAGATCAAAAAATAATATTTGATAGTCAAATATTTGATGAAATAAAAGGAAAAGAATTAGATTTAAGTGTAGAAAAAATATTTAAAATACCAACAATAAAAAACATATTTAGTAGAAGAAAAGAAGAATACTACGTAGTAAGTCAAAAAGAACATATAATAGACTGTAGATATGCAAAAGGTAAAGCTAGTATACCACTAGTAACAAAAAGGATAATTAATAAAGAAATAAACGATATAAAAAGTAAAGACCCAATAAAATATGTACATCTTGGAGGTACTGAGATATTAATAAAAACATGTTTCAGAGAAGGAATAGATACACCAATAGAATTATACCTAGCAGATGATAGGATTATAAAACCTATAGAAAAAAGTATAATAACTGCCATAAAAGGAAATTTAATATACCAAAAATTTAAATTTATAATAAGTGGGAATTATTCAGTAGCAATAACAGATAAAAATATAGATAAATCATTAGTATTATATTGGAAAATATCAGGAATAGAACTAACCCCAGGAAGTAAAATATTTACTGCAAGATGTAAAAATCTATATGTATTAACAACAAAACATAAAATAACGGGAAAAAATAAAATTAACAAAATACAAATAGAAAGTCCTTTCGAACAATTTGTAAAAACAATTGATAATAATGATTATAGTTATAGAGACATAGATATAGAAGAAAATTTAGAAATAATAAGTGATAGAATAAGTACAACAAAAAGAATAGCTTATGAAAAACCAGAATCATCAAGTTCATCAAAAAGAACAAGTTATGAAACAAGTTCAACAACTAATTTAAACCAATATTACATAACAGGAATAATAAATGAAAAAGAATATTTAATACTCTTAAATACAGGACAAGAAGAAAATTATATAGCAAGATATCTAATAAAAAATGAGGAAATAAAATCTGACAATAATATATGCCCAGATCTACCAAGGAGCTTAATAAACACTAAAAATATAGCAGGAAAAAAAAATAACAATAGGAGTTAGAAAAATAAAAATAGAATTTGAAATAAAGGAAGAAATGCAAAAGCCAGATATAGTATTAGGAATAAAATGGCTAGAACAAGTAAAACCATATAATATAGAGCATACACAATTATCTATAACATATAACAGAGAGAAATTATTCTTAAGAAGAGCTTTAACGTGATATGAAAATACATGTATTAATGAAGATAGTAGTAGAAGGGTATTACAGTAGATATTATACGCCTATGATAGATACAGGAGCAGAAGCTAATTTATGTAGATATAATTGTTTACCAAAAAGTAAATGGGATCAATTAAAGACACCAATAATAGTTAAAGGATTTAAGAACGAAGGAAACTTAATTACTTACAAAGCTAAGAATGTAAAAACACAAGTATGAGATAAAATATTAACAATAGAAGAAATCTATAATTATGAGCTAACATCAAAAGATATACTTTTTGGAATGCCGTTTTTAGATAAATTATACCCACATATAATAACTAGAACGGATTGGTGGTTTAAAACACCATGTAAACAGAAAGTAAGAGCAAAAAGAGTTACTAATAAAATAAGAAAGAAAACTGATTAGATAAAAGGAAGTGAAAAGATTACGCAAAAATTAGAAAATATAAAAAATACTGAAGATACAATAGAATTGGTCGTATTTTCAATAAATAAAAAGGAAATAACTATATTTTCAATAAGTAAGATAGAAATAATTAAGAAAAAATTAGAATAATTATATAGTGAAGACCCATTAAAAGGATGGGAAAAACATAAAACCACTATAAAAATTGAATTAATAGATAAAAATAGCATAATAACTCAAAAACCATTAACATATAATTTTGACGATTTAAAAGAATTTAAAATGCACATAGCAGAATTATTAGAAAAACAATATATACAAAAAAAGTAATAGTAAACATAATAGCCCAGCATTTATAGTAAATAAACATAGTGAACAAAAAAGAGGAAAAAGTAGAATGGTTATTGATTATAGAAATTTAAATGCAAAAACTATGACATATAATTACCCAATACCAAATAAGATATTACAAATAAGACAAATACAAGGATATAATTACTTTAGTAAATTTGATTGTAAATCAGGATTTTACCATTTAAAAGTAGAAGAAGAATCTAAGGAATTAACCGCATTTATGGTACCACAAGGATTTTATGAATGAAATGTACTACCATTTGGATATAAAAATGCACCAGGTAGATATCAACATTTTATGGATAGTTATTTTAAACAATTGCCTAATTGTATAGTATATATAGATGATATACTATTATATACAAAAACCAAAGAAGAACATTTAAAATTATTAGAACAATTTAGAGATATAATAGAAAAATCGGGAATAAGTTTAAGTGAAAAGAAAGCTGAAATTATGAAAACCAGATAGAATTTTTAGGAATACAAATAGATAAAAGTGGAGTAAAAATGCAACAACATATAGTACAAAAAATAATAAATTCTAAAGAAGAATTAGATACAAAAAAGAAATTACAATCATTTTTGGGATTAGTAAACCAAGTAAGGAAATATATACCAAAATTAGCAGAAAATCTAAAGCCTTTACAAAAAAAAATTAAAAAGGATGTAGAATATAATTATAACGAAGAGGATAAAAAATAAGTCCAGAAAATAAAAACACTTTGTAAAGAATTATCAAAATTACAATTCCCAGACGAAAATAGAAAATTTATATATATAGTAGAAGCAGATGCTAGTGAATGTAGTTATGGAGGAGTACTTAAATATAGATATGAAAATGAAAAAATAGAACATCATTGTAGATATTATTCAGGAACGTTTAATGAAACAAAAATAAAATGGGAAATAAATAGAAAAGAATTATGTTCATTATATAAATGTTTATTAGCATTTGAGCCATATATTGTATATAACAAGTTTATTGTACGAACAGATAATACACATGTACGTTGGTGGCTAACAAAGAAAAATACAAAATTCAGTTACAACAAAAGAAATTCGGAGACTAGTATTGAATATATTAAACTTTACATTTACAATTGAAGTAATTAGTACTAACAAAAATGTTATTGCAGATTACATATCAAGACAAAGCTGCACAGACTGATATAATAGAAAAGGATACTCTAGAAAAGATATTCAACACCCTAACTACGCTTTCAATGAAAGTGGACAGTATGGGTAATGAAATAGAAAAGCTAAAGACTAATGAAGTTAAATTGAAGTCTGAAGCTACAAATCAGCTAACTCAGCAGTGTGCAGAGCTATGTCGATCAGAAGACATTAAAATTCCAGAGCTAGAAGGAGACGTTGGGATACTCCATAAAACCCATAACGTTTATTAATCTACTTCTGCAGGTACAAGCAAAGGAGTTAGAAAAACATAAATATGAACCTAAACAGGCTATTTGATAAACCATTTATTCCAAATACACCAAACGATCCTATGTTCATACCCCCATAAATTACCACATACCGAGATAGTTTAAGCCAAGACAAAAAGACCTACAACTATACACCCCGAACATACATAGAAAATATTTACAAAATACAAACCTTAAATACCAACCCCAGAGCTATAAACATCCAAGAACCACATACGAATTACATAACCCAGAAGCTAACCGGATACAATAAGCTAATTGCTTTACCCAAAACCAAACCAAGTCTAGTTAAAACCTGTTATGAATATGGACTACTCAGTACCATATATACCCAAGACGGAAATAAAATATCCAATATACCAGAAATATATGATTCATTTAACATTTTTAAAAGAATAACCAAAGGTAACCTATTTTTTATAAAATTTTACACAGCACCAGCAGAGATATTGTATGATGAAGTTAAATCACCTATACAAGTTGTAAAAATAGGAATGACCCGAGATATAATTATACCAGAAGATATTATTCCACAATCAGAAATACCTAGAATTGAGATACTAAATTTTTATGCAAATAAGAGAATTATCGGACTATCCACAATTCTTCCAGAGTTAGCAAATACTTATCGCAACAGAAATCCCATATGGAGTTATTATTCAAGAGGTAATGTAATAGTATACTCAAATTCAAAGGAACTACGAGAAGCAGATATGGAAGACGCTTGGCAATGGATCTTGACTTTACTCAATCCAGAGAAAAAAACTATCGCCAGAGCCATTAGAGAAAAATTTATTTTGGAAGAATTATTAACCAGATATTGCAAGTTAATTGGACATAAATATCCAGACCATCAATGTTCAAAATGTAATGGAGAAGATAATATTTTCTCAGAAGTTCAACTGGAATAGAAAAAGATAAAAGCGACAGCTGGAAGATGCAAGATATGAAGCAATAATGGAGATACAGAGCAATAAAAAGAAGATAACTACGGATAAAGAAAGAAGACAAAGAAAGTAATTCAAGGAGAAAAAGAAATATGAAAGATTTAAAATAGCTAGATAGCTTTACGTAAATATCATGTAACTAGCCTTAGGCTTTTTGACTTTTCTTAGTCTTTTTTGGTAAGTAGTGTCATTATTAGATTTTTGGCAAGTAGTGCCATTATTAGATTAGACATTAGCTTTAGGACTTTGTAGAAACATTTTTTTTTAAAAAGTAGCTGACAGATGTAAAGAAAAATAGTGTACATTTTCATAATATAAATAAACGAGCACTTGCTCAGATGAAGGCAAGCCTTCATGCGTTGAAGCACAAAATCTCTTTTGTCCACAAAAAATATTTTGCTTATTTATTAAAAAATAGGTATATTTTAATGGAAAAATCTATGGAGGAACAAAGCTTAGAATTATCAAAACTACCAGAACAGGTATATTAATTTACTATTATGAATAGCTAAATTCATAAATTCCTAACAATCATGATATGATAAAATAAGTTCATATTTGTTGCTTTATAGTAGAATTATTCGAAAAATGGAATGTTAAGAAGTTTATTAGCAAAGTGAAAAAGGAGAAAAATCCCTAAGAACTATGCCATCCTAAAGGTGAAACCGGTGAGGCAAGAAAGCTGTGATAGAGGAGTAACCAAAGTAGAGGCGTTGTTTAAGGAAAAAGTATCCAGATTGCCATGCTAATAGTGACCGAAGAATATGTTATTTAAGAATAATCTAGTATATAACAATCTAAAGTGATCATATTTTGTTATGTGCATGATTGAAGGGAATATTTTAAAAATAACAATTTTATGAAAAATGGTTAATTATTTATCTGATAAAATGGTAGATAAATTTAAAATACTTGTTTTATATGTACTTAAGGATATAGAAATAGTAACTATAAGAAAAATCATATTGGAAAAATATTTGATAGATATTTTATGACTAGAATTAATTATATATCACATCTACCGAACTACTCTTATAAAATACTTACATACCAAACCCACAAACTAACTATGATAAATTATGTATATTTAGAATTTTGAAAAATAGATATAAAATATATACAATTTCTTAGTGAAAATATAAAAGAGTTAATGAGATTAAAACAAACAACTAAAAAATATTATAATAAAATATTTAACCAATTTTAAATGATAGATAATCTTAAAGTCTTAACCTTATATATACTTAGAGATATAGAAATTATAGATATTAAGAGAAAAATATTAGAAAAAGTATTAGACTATGAAATTAAAACTATAAATTGGATAGCACAGTTATACCTGGATAATTACCCAGATGGATATTATTCAGATTAAGAGATGTTAGAATATATTTGAAAAACTAGAGAAAATCAAGATAATCTAAATGAAGAAATTAATTATAGAAACCGAATTAGAAAAATAATGGAGAATCTAAAAGAAAAATTAATATGGATAGAAGAAACCCTAGAAAATTTAGGAAAAGTACATGTGATAGTTTATATAATTTAAAAAACTCGCTACGAGAAGAACAACACAAGATAATAAATAGCATTGAAAATATAGAATTAGATATATATTACAATACAATTAGGATAAATTATTATACAGAAATCTGTAACTCTGCAATTACTACAGGATAAAATGATAGACTATGAATATTTAAAATATTGGAGACAAAATATGGATGAAATAATATTATTAGAAAAACTTATGAAAGATAATCTAATTGGATATTTTGAAACAAAAGATATAGAATACTTAGAATATCTTCAAAATAATATAGAAAAATTACAGAAACTAAGGGAAAAAAATAAAGAATACTATAGTAAAAAATTTAACCAATTACCATATAATCACCTCCCCAAGATATGAATATCGATAAAACTAACATAAATAGACTTAAAATAAAAATATTTAGAGAAGTTAAAAAATATCCACGAACAAATAAAAATAGATCCATTATACATGTAATAGATCTATTTATTACACAAGTTATCTGCTCTATTACACGAGTTATCCCCGCAACTTCTCTAATTTTGGTATCAGATCCTATGCTGTTTAAAGTTACGAAAGAGGTATATATTTGGATTAATGGTATATATTTGGATTTATTATGATATTAATAAATAAATTATGACTTTAAACAACATAGGCTCTGATACCAATTTTTTTTTCTTTTCTGAGCAAGTGCTCGTTTATTTATATTATGAAAATGTACACTGTTTTTCTTTACATCTGTCAGCTACTTTTTAAAAAAACATTTCTACAAAGTCCTAAAGCTAATATCTAATCTAATAATGACACTACTTGCCAAAAATCTAATAATGACACTACTTGCCAAAAAAGACTAATAAAAGTCAAAAAGCCTAGGGCTAGTTACATGATATTTACGTAAAGCTATCTAGCTATTTTAAATCTTTCATATTTCTTTTTCTCCTTGAATTACTTTCTTTGTCTTCTTTCTTTATCCG
Source organism: Capsicum pubescens (assembly GCA_030864215.1). Lineage (NCBI taxonomy): Eukaryota > Viridiplantae > Streptophyta > Magnoliopsida > Solanales > Solanaceae > Capsicum > Capsicum pubescens. The sequence goes on along the minus strand of CM061548.1, from coordinate 72,462,341 downwards.
TAGTTATCTTCTTTTAATTGCTCTGTATCTCCATTATTGCTTCATATCTTGCATCTTCCAGCTGTTGCTTTTATCTTCTTCTATTCCAGTTGAACTTCTGGGAAAATATCATCTTCTCCATTACATTTTGAACATTGATGGTCTGGATATTTATGTCCAATTAACTTGCAATATTCTGTTAATAATTCTTCCGAAATAAATTTTTCTCTAATGGCTCTGGTGATAGGTTTTTTCTCTGGATTGAGTAAAGTCAAGATCCATTGCCTAATATCTTTCATATCTGCTTCTCGTAGTTCCTTTGAATTTGAGTATACTATTACATTGGTATCAGAGCAATGTTTAAAAGATAAGTTTTATATCTTTACTTATTATAAAAATAAGTTTAAAAGATATAATCTAACAGATGAATATGACAACTGGACACCAAAATAAATAGTTAATAAAAATTATAACTTCTTAAACTTAGATTGTGTAATAGATACAGAAAAAATAATATAACTATGGATATGATATATGACAAAATAATTATTAGATAATAATATAAACATAACAGATGCACCAGAATATATAGAAAGAACACTAATAGGAACAGTGAAATTATGATTTTCCAATTTAACTGAAAATAACAAGAAGGTATTAAGAACTGATAAACCTACAGAAGGAACATCATCAACAACTACAACTAAATTAACACCTATAGAATTATTAAAAAAATATGAAATAGCTATAAAAGACGAATTTAGCAGCATGACAACAACCGAAGAAGAACAAAATGAAGAGAAAGATACAAATAGAAATTTAATGTTAAAATTAACAATATGTAATATGTGTTATATAGATAAGTATACTTGCGCATTTAAAAAATATTATTATAAAGGAACATATAATACAGAAGAAAGTAAAGAAATAAGAAAATTATATTTTAATAAATTACCTGGACCGTTTAGTTCAAAAATAATAAAAAGTTGGGATGAAGCAAAAATAGTAGATACTTTAGGAGCAAGAATAAAATTTTTACAACAATGATATAGAAACCTATGTGAAAAATATAGAGAAGAAATAAAAATGGAAAAAACATTAATAAGAAATTTAACATGTTGCAAATATAAAATGACACCTCAATTTGGATGCGAAGAAAGATATTATAAGAAAAGAAAAAGACATAAGAAATATAAGAAATATAAAAAATCAAAATATAAATATAAGAAACCAATAAAAAGATATTATGTAAAAAATTATAAACATAAAAGACCATATAGGAAAAAGAAATCTATAAAAGAATGTACTTGTTATAATTGCGAAAAATTAGTACATTTAGCTAGAGATTGTAAATTACCTAAAAACCCAAAAAATAAACAAAATCAGAAATAAAAATAGAAAATACAGAATATATGCAGATAGATTATATAGATTACGAATTAGAAAGTGAAGATAATATATATGAAATTTCAGAGAATGAAACAGATAATGAAATAGATAGTGAATTAGATGAATTAAATGACCGAAGATGATATAAGAATAAACCAAATAACTGAAGAAGATATAAAAATAATAACAAAAGAAGAATATTTAAATGAAGAAGGAACATATCAAAAAATAATATTTGATAGTCAAATATTTGATGAAATAAAAGGAATAGAATTAGATTTAAGTGTAGAAAAAATATTTAAAATACCAACAATAAAAAACATATTTAGTAGAAGAAAAGAAGAATACTACGTAGTAAGTCAAAAAGAACATATAATAAAATGTAGATATGCAAAAGGTAAATATAGTAAACCACTAGTAATAAAAAAGATAATTAATAAAGAAATAAACGATATAAAAAGTAGAGACCTAGGGTGAATAAGAGCTCGTTGAACCATCATTCTTTTCTTTTGGGGTCAATCAATAGGTAGTCCTCCAACTTCTTCTTGAATACTTATAAGAAATAACTTATTCCACTCAATACACATATTTCCCCTGATTGACAAAAGAGACTTGGATTGGACATTCTTGTGTAAACGTACAATCAGCTTTCTCGACAATCGGTGGACTCTAAAATGATCAATTTGGTCCTTGATGTATTGAAGTTGGGCCATTAGTCCTTCATATATATCACGTATTACTGAAATTGTCCTTAATGTGCAAAAAAATGATTATTTTAAACCTTCATATATATAGCATGTAATCAAAACAATCCTTAATGTACAAAAAAGTGATTCATTTAGTCCATATGTACCATGTAATCAAATTGTCCTTAATGTAGGAAAAAAGTGATTGTTTTAGTCCTGAACCTTGAAAGTGAAGGTGAAAATAAGAAACCCTGTTAAGTAATTAGCAACTAAGGTAAGTTGTATAAAAACATTTTAAAAAATAAAGTGAAACCTTTCGGCCAAAACCAAATCTTATGTGATGAGAAGAAAGGAAAAACTCTTGTAACCATAATCAATGAATGTTTTAGCCTTCGAATTCATAACCCAACTATTGTAAGAACACAACTACGTTACTTCATCATTGCAGGCGCACACTGTTGTAGCGGGAGGAAAAAGGCCATTTTGAAATATATATTTAGACTAAAAAGATCACTTTTTCTACACATTAAGGATTATTCAGTAAGTTAGTCTAAAAAGATCACTTTTTCTACACATTAAGGATTATTCAGTAATAATAGACTACATATATAATTATTAAATACATCTGGGTTATTCTGTAATTAGTTATTCTTCAGTTCTCTATATATACAGCTGTAACCCCTTCAATATTAATGAGATCAATTAATTCTTAAATCTGTATCATGGTATCAAAGCTAGGGTTTCTTCTTCCGCCCAAACCCTAATCTCTCCTCTTCTCCGACGTGTGTGCGCCGCCGCCACCGTCTACACCACGCCGCACGGCCTCCCTCCTCCGCCGTAGGTCGGCGCCATGGACAAGGTTATTGATCCTCTGTCAAAATTACCGTTTGGAGTAAAATTACTGCTCAGGAATCTCCACAATCTCATCCCCGAAAAATTATCTGACAACAACTACCCGGCCTGGGCACTTAACGTCCGCACCGCCCTCGCAGCCAACTTGCTGCTCGGATGGATTGACGGTGCGGAGAAGCCGCAGCCCGAGACAGCCGAGAAGGACGGCGTCAAGCTCCCAAATCCCGACTACCTTCCGTGGATGATCGTAGACACTCAGATCCGAGCCTGTCTTCTCGCAGTTATTAGCCCCTCTGTGCACAAACACGCCCGGGGTTTTCTCACATCGGCTTCACTTTGGGACGCACTAGCCACAAGGTACAACTCTGTGTCCACGACTCATATTTTTCAGTTGCGTGACAAATTGCATACTCTTCGGAAGGGAACGAAGACGATGACTCAATACCTTGATGATGTGGCCTCTATTCTGTCTGACCTAGATGCTGTGAACGAGATTATTCCTGAACGAGACGTGGTGAATGCCGTGATACGTGGTCTTCCGGCTGGCTATTCCTCTCTCAAACAGCATATTCGCCTCTCGCCTGTCGAAATCACTCTGAATCAACTGTCTGGATGGCTTAATGCAGAAGAATTGAATCTAGACATGGAACACAAATTACTGCTCGGAGAAGCCAGTTCCACCCCTGGCGTCACGGCTCTTTACTCGGCTGGCAGCGGAGGCTCGGCCAGGGGTCGCGGTGACGATCGCCGTAACCAAGGGCGAGGCAGCGGCGGCGGTGACCGTCGAAACACCGGGCAGCAAGGCAGAGGCGGGCCTCCACCGAGGGACGGCTTCCAGTCAGGCCGCGGACAGGGACGAGGAAACCAGCGGATGCCCACACGAGATCTTCTGACGTGCCAAATTTGTGCTAAACGGGGCCATTCTGCGGCTAATTGCTGGTATCGTTATGATGACTCGCAGAATGTAAATAGCCAGTCCGGAGGATCAAGGGCGATGCATGCGTCCACAAACGCTCAATCTGGCGATTGGTATCTAGACACAGGTGCTAACACCCATGTGACGTCGGATTATTCACAACTTCAAGCTCCTCATCCGTATCATGGCTCAGAAACTATTACAGTAGGCAATGGTCAATCCCTTCCCATCACAAACACCGGCTCTGGGTATGTCTATACCCCAAATGGTAAATTTCATCTCTCAACCCTTCACCACGTCCCTTCCCTCACATCCAATCTTTTATCTGTTTATCGCTTTACTAAAGAAAATAACTGCACCCTCATTTTTAATGACACCAATTTCCAGATAGTGGACAATACCACGAACCGGGTGCGGTACACGGGCCGCTGTGAGCATGGGCTATACACTCTTCCATCCAGGTCTCCGTCTGTTGTGAGTCAAGCCATTCTCTCGTCAACCTGGCATCGCCGGCTTGGGCACCCATCATCCGCCATCACCAAATCCATTTTATCTTCCTTAGGTATTAATTTTTCAGAAAAATTACATTGCGAGTCCTGTTCAGTGTCTAAATCTTGTCGTTTACCTTTTTCACTGTCTGAACACAAGGCCACTGCGCCATTTCAATTAATTCATTCTGATGTTTGGGGTCCAACCTCAGTTCCTTCTGTTCAAGGTTTTCGTTATTATATCTGTTTTGTTGATGATTACAGTAAATTCACTTGGCTTTATCCTCTGAAATTTAAATCCGAAGCTTATACTATTTTTGTAAACTTTGACCGAATGGTTCAAAATCAATTTAATGCCAAAATCAAAATTTTTCGAAGTGACAATGGCAAAGAATTTGTCAACAATGCATTTGGTGTTTTTCTTCAAAATCTAGGGGCTCTTCATCACACTTCATGTCCATATACCCCTGAACAAAATGGCGTTGCTGAGCGCAAACACCGTCACCTAATAGAAACAGTTGTTGCGCTCCTCCATGATTCCACCTTACCTGTTTCCTTTTGGGTTGATGCCCTTGCTACTGCCAACTACCTCATAAATCGCATGCCCACTCACACTCTCTCCAACTCCACTCCATATGCCCGTCTCTACAATCATCCACCCGACTATATCCATCTCCGCCCGTTTGGGTGTCTAGTTTATCCCTGGTTGCGTCCGCACACTCAACATAAACTTCAACCTCGGTCCACCCCTTGTGTCTTTCTAGGCTATCATCCCACTATCAAAGGTTACAAATGTTTCGATCCTGTATCTCAGAAAACATATGTTTCCCGTCATGTTCGTTTTGTGGAGGAACAATTTCCTTACACAAGTCTTTCCTCTACTCCATACTCCCCCAATCCACTTGGCGTTGTGCCATTATTTCCGTCCTTTTCTCACGCTCATGCTCCGGCTCACTCGGCACCTAACCCGGTACCCCACTACACCACTACCCACCCGAAACCCCAAACCTCCCACCCGAACACCCAGCCGACTGCCACACAACCCACCACTTCCCTACATCATACTCCTAACACACATACAGCCACCCCATCCACCGCTGCACATCCCAGCTCCCACGGCAGCCCCACCCAACCCCCGCCCACGCATCATACAACTCCACCACCCCTTCCTAATCACCCTCCACTCAACACTCATTCTATGACAACCCGAGCCAAGGCCGGTACCTTCAAACCCAAAGCCTACCACACTCAAATACCCTTTGATGCACATCCCACAACTGAGCCTACTACCTACAACCAAGCCTCCAAAAATAGTTTCTGGTGCCAAGCTATGGATGAGGAATTTCAGGCTCTGAATGAACAACGTACATGGGATTTGGTACCTCTGCCTAGTAACCGAAAGTCTATTGGGTGCAAATGGGTGTTTCGCATCAAACGAAATTCAGATGGATCTCTTTCTCGCTATAAAGCATGTCTGGTTGCAAAAGGGTATCATCAGGAGTATGGTGTGGATTATAAGGAGACCTTCAGCCCTGTTGTTAAGCAACAGACTATTCGTCTGGTCTTGTCTCTTGCTCTTCACTATGATTGGCCGCTTCATCAGCTAGACGTCAGCAATGCCTTTCTTCATGGTCATCTTGAGGAAGAAATCTATATGGTTCAGCCACCGGGATATGTTAATCCCAACCGTCCTCACTATGTTTGCAAGCTTCGCAAATCACTGTATGGCCTGAAACAGGCCCCTCGTGCCTGGTACACACGTCTCTCTACTTTTCTGCAGGGTCTTGGTTTTCGCACCTACCATCATGACAACAGCCTCTTCACCCTTCACTGTTCTCGAGGGACAGTCATCATTCTTATCTATGTGGATGATATTGTTATTACAGGCAGCTCGTCATCACTCATCACTGAAATTACTGAAGCTATGCATCGTGACTTCAAACTTAAGGACCTCGGTCCTCTGGAGTTCTTTCTTGGCCTCGAACTCATCCGCAAATCGGGAACCATATTGATGCATCAGACAAAATATACCCTTGAACTTCTAAATCGGGCTGGAATGACAGACTGCAAACCCGCGGTCACTCCCATGGCAGTCCGCCAATCCCCAGGGCCGAATACTCCCTTTGCCGATCCTACACTATATCGGAGCCTCGTCGGTGGACTTCATTATCTTGCTGTTACTCGTCCGGACATCCAATATGCAGTCAATCGAGTCTCCCAATCAATGCATGCTCCCACAGAACAACACTTTCAGGCCTTGAAACGCATTCTGCGCTATCTTCAAGGTACTCTTCACTGTGGAATTTTATTTCAAAAGGGCTCGTTTGATATATCTGTTTTTTTCTGATTCGGATTGGGCTAACGACAAAGATGATCGAAAGTCCACTACTGGATATATTGTTATGATGGGACCGAATCTGATTTCCTGGTGCACCAAGAAGCAAACGCGAGTGTCCCGTTCCTCCACAGAAGCAGAATATAGTGCCATGGCTGCGGGTGTTGCTGAAGCCATGTGGTTACGATACCTTACGGATGCACTTGGCATTCCCCCGACGAAACCACAGATTTATTGTGACAATCAGTCCACTATTTGTGTTACCAAAAATCCAGTCCTTCATGATCGTATGAAGCATGTTGGGTCTGACTGTCACTTTGTTCGCGATGAGGTACTTGCAGGAGCGATGGCCACGCACTATGTCCCATCTACTGACCAGCTTGCTGATATTCTCACCAAGCCTCTTCCGTTACAGCCTTTTCAGTCTCTCTGCTCCAAGCTGCCCCTCGTTACCGCTGATCAGCTTGCGGGGGGATAATAGACTACATATATAATTATTAAATACATCTGGGTTATTCTGTAATTAGTTATTCTTCAGTTCTCTATATATACAGCTGTAACCCCTTCAATATTAATGAGATCAATTAATTCTTAAATCTGTATCAAGTAAGTTAGTCAGAATATCTCAACATTTCACCACCACCACCACCCCAGCACCTGGGTGGTGGCTAGTAAATTACTCTTTACTAGTTTACAAAACTGCAAAAAATAAAGAGTTTGCAAAAACTCAAAAATAATTTCTAACTCGATTTTATTTTACAAAATTTCAACCAAAAAGTAGAGTAGATAAAGAAGAGTCACATAGTCTAGCATAATAGATTAAATCTTCAAAAACAAAAGTTTGAGAAGGGATCAAAGGGAGGTAACTGAGCAGGAGCAGCCACCGTGTTTTGAGGTGCATTCACAGCACCAGTGCTAGTAGTTGCATTGTTCTTAGGTGCACTAATAGAAACTGTGTAATCAGAAATTCCCCTATGAGCAGCATTGAAGAGCATGTCAGTGCTATAAATGCACCTGAGAATAATGCAGAAACTAGCATTGGTGCTATGAATGCACTTCAGAACATGATGGTTGCTTCTGTTGAGTTGCCTCCCTTAACCCCCTCATCAAACTTTGGTTTTTGAAGACTTGTTCCATTATGCTAGACTGTATACCTCTTCTTTTTCTAATCCTGCTCTACTTTAGGGAGCAGGATCTTGTCTATCTTCAAACTCTTCTGAGGGACTAAGGTGTTTTTGGCTGAAACTTTTCACAAAGAAAAAACTGAGTTAGCAATTATTTTCGAGTTTAGAAAAACTCTTTGTTTTTATAGTTTTCTTTCTTTTGCCAAATACTACCTAGATCAATTTATTTCTATATTCTCATGGATATCTAGTCATAAAATAAATCTAATGATATGAGGAGTTGAAGATCAAATTGGTTCAACTAGAAGAATGGAAACAAAAAAAGTAGTTTACTAGCCACCATCGAGAAAATGATCAAAATAGTCCTTAATATATGGGGTTTTAGTCCTTCAGATATACCACATAACTGAATTTTACCTCCTAGGTGCATTACCTATTATTTCGGAATGTGGCATTCTTTAGTATTGGTTTGATATGGGATTTGGAATAACTGTGTTTTAGGTTTTGAAGGTCGAAAATATTATGGTAAATTGTGGTATCGGAGATGCTGTACAAAATTCCAAGGGTTTGGAAGCAGCAATAAATACTTTGGCATTAATCACATGGCAAAGGCCTGTCAAGACCAGGGCTAAGAATGCAATTGCTACTTTCACGATTAGAGAAATCAACCACTTATAATTGTTGTTACACTTTGAGGGAGTGTGATTTATTTATTCCTTGACTGGTTATTTAATCTAGGGATTCCTCGAATGAGGTACTTTCATGGTGTAAACCCCAATAGCTTTGATGGATATGGAAATTATAGAATTGGGTTCCACGAATAGAGTGTCTTCCCGGAGCTAAGTTATGATGTTTTTGGTCAGCTAAGAGGTATGGATGTTTGAATAACAACAACAACTGAGACAGATAAAGAGGTACACAGATTGTTGACCCTCATAGGTATGCCATTCAGAGAAGGTGTTGTTGGACAGACAATAGTTAGGCAAAAGAAATAGCATAGAGATCATCATTTTGACTCAAAGGTGAAGCAAAGGTCTAGGAGATGGGGTTGATCCATTCTCTAGGGATAATGAGTTGATTTGTTATATTTTTTGTCGTTCCGTAGTTTATAGATTGTTTTTGGCATATAACTGGAATAGAAAATCTGTAATTGCACATTTACTATATGGTTGGTGATTTCTTGAAGATAAGTTATTTTAAGTTTTTTCCTCCCAAAAAAATTGTTGGCATCGCTTGTTTTAAGTTTCTTACTACTATTTATGAATCTTGATTACTTCCGTATATTATCAAATATTTCCAATCCAGTCCCTTTTTCTCTACCATTTACTTTGATTAAAGGTGGAATTTGTCTTGGTTGCTCTGTTATATTCACTGTTGGGTGAGTTAGCATCTCTACTTATGGGTTGTAGTAGGTCATAAGGAGTATTTGTTTGTGATATCCTGAAGACATGTTATTTACATTGTCCTCCTTAAAGGGAGAAAAGAATTTATGTAATATCTTCTTATAAATTTGTTGTTATTCATGAATCTTGATTATTGTAGTCCATGTTATTAAATATTTCCTTTGCCATTTAATTTGATTGGAGGCAAAGTATTTGTCTTGCTTGATCCTTCGTTCTCATATTTGGTTGACTAATATGTCTGCTTTCATGGGCTATTATATGTGATAAGGAGTATTTGTTGATGTAAACCTCACTGCATTCTTTCTGTCAATTGTCTTTCCAGAGTTATGTCATTCCTTAAAATTAGATCCTTGTTTCTGAATATACTATTTTTTGGGGAGGCCTCATTGGTTCTTGAAAAAGTTGTGTCGAGTATGTTAGACTCTGTTTCTTGATAATGCAGTTTTGTTGCTTTATTGCTGGACTTTATCATCTAGATGCACTTACCCATCAAAAACATCTCTATTCTCAGAAATTAATGTAGTCTATGGCTTTAACTTAGGAAGTATTGTGAGATATAAAAATTCACCAATTTCATAATTTTTAGAGTGAAGAATCATTCCATTTCTTACCATACTTATGACAAAGCCATGTTAGTAGCAGGATCCACAAAAATGGTGTGAGTAGTAGTCATAAGAAGATAATGGTTAGTTGAAGATGCGTAAGAGGATATTGAAACTTAAATGCAAGTGGCGCATTTGGAGGTGAATTTTGGAAACTTTTTGGTGCAAATAATAAAATCTTACTTATCAAACGAACAAAGAAATGAGCAAATCGCGAAAGAAAAATTTTTGGGAACACACAAACAATTCAAGTATCTTAATCAGGTGAGTAGGGTCCTAGGCTTAAACTTGCATAAGACTTTATTGTTGATTGCTCTTACCTATGTTTCTCAGACTCTTCAAAAATATTAATGGGTGTATGTCGAACCTGTTAAGACCTTAATTTTGATGATTGAAAAATTGAATATTGGGACCTGTTTCCTAAAGAATGTGTAATACTAAAGCTGCAACTACATAGGGACCTAGTTGGACCTACATGTCACTGTCACAGGTCAACTACAACTAGACAAAAGTACAAAAGTTGATGGGAAAGCTGCTGCACTTTTCCGCCTCAGCCAATGCGATTCGTCCTAGGTTTTATTGTCTCATATATATATTTCTCATCTTCCACAACAAGAAAACCAAGTTTCTATATACTCACAACAAATATCTCTCCTGAAGCTCTTGAATCAAAGCCTCATTCACAACAGGGAATTGATTGCTCAAAAGTTGTATTTCATTTTCTTGTTGTAATTGAGTCTTTGTATTGTGATTACAAACATTGATTATTGTTATTATTGTTATTAGTAAGTGTCAATGTTTTAGTTTCAAACTCTTTGTTGCAATTTAGAGTTAGGTGATATTAAATCTAGAGTTAGCTTGTCAACTTAGTTAGAGTTAGCTGGGTGGTGGTGCAGTTAGAGTTACTGCAAGTTTCTCTTTGTGATAGAGTTATTACTAGGAGAAGAAGGATTAGGAGTTTAATCCTTGAAGTCATGGAATATGTATTTAAGTTGTCTTGAATATTAGTGGAGCTTTAGAAATCCTAGAGGCAGGTTATAGTTTTTCTCCCTTGATCAAAGAGTTTCATGTAAAATTGTTTTGTTTCTCTCATTTACTCTTTTCACGTACTTTACTCTTAAGTGTATTTATGCCTAAGTCTATTTGGGACCCGGTCCCAAAGTTGGAGAGAAACTCATTTGAACTCGTCATTTGGTATCAGAGCAAGGTCTTCCTAAAAAAGGTTAACACCTTGGAAGGATCTTGAACATCGTTGCTCTTTCAAATATTGAAGAAGGCTAATCTACCACTAGATCACCCAGATTCAATGGGGAATACTATGGGTGGTGGAATACTAGAATGCATGATTTTATCATGGCAAAAGATTCAGAGCTGTTGGATGTTATTAAAGATGGTCCTTTTGTTCCCACAAGAGTAGTAAAGGTTGGTGAAGTGACTTCACAAGTTCCCAAAACTAAAAAAGCAATTTGATGACACTGACAGGAAGAAGATTGAGAAAAACTACAAAGCTAAAAGTTGCTTGTTTATGGCACTAGTCCTGATGAGTACAATAGGATTTTTTCTTGTAAGACTACCAAAGAAATTTGGGACTAACTTCAAACAACCCATAAGGGAACCAATCAGGTGAAAGAGTCAAAGTTGGACATGCTAACCACCTAATATGAAACTTTCACCATGACAGAAAAAGAGTTTATCCAGTATATGTACACAAAATTCATTGCTACAACCGATGAGCTTCACAGTTTGGGTGAGGATATAACTACCCAAGCAATGGGAGAGTAAATTAATGCTATTACTGAAGACACAGATCTGAAAATACGACCATGGATGAGTTGATTGGAAATCTCAAGAAATATAAGATTATAAAGATGCAGGACAAATTCAAAGGTGAGCACAAAGTAGAGAAAAACTTGGTCCTAAAGGCAACAAAGGAGACTACTAGTGCTGAGGATGAGAAAATAGCTTACTTTGTAAAATAAGTCCTTAAAGTCATGAGAAAGTCAGGAGCTCTACACAAAAGAGGAGAATCTAGCATATATATGAGAGAGGGAAGAGCAAATAATGTCTGCCATAAATGTGGAAATCTCGGTCATTACATCAAAGACTATATTTTGCATAAAGTTGAATACAAGGAGTATTTTTTTTGGTTTAATTTATATTTTATTAATAATTAAAGTATCAATACATGAATGGGCCAATCCATCATAAAAACATCCAGAAAACAAAAAAGAATCGAATAGGTCCAACCCATAACCTGGCCCATCACAAAAACATTTAAAAAGTGTGTAGGGTTTCCTAAATGAGCTAAGATCAGCTCACAATAGTCCTCTCCTCCTCTTCTCCTTTTTCCATGGCTTTCTTCAATAATCTTCAGCTCGAGATGCTTCTGCTTTGGGTAATAAATTTTGTTCATTGGTATAGCTATGATGAATGCTTCTCCAGCTTCAAGAGTAAGTTGATTCCTCCTCTTTTGTTCCTTATAGAGACCTTAATCATGCTTAACTCCATCTACCTTTTTATACCAGCTGAGATCTCTGATACTAAAGTATGTGAAAAAAAATTTGGTGCACAAAAATAGGGTCTAGTCTGCTTAGGCCTGGTCATCATTCATGGTGAGCTTTCTACTTCTTTTGTGTTAAAGCTTCTAAGTAATCTGTAAATTAACATATCACTTGTTAACCAGTTCTGTAAGGGAGGGCGATAAAGAGATGCTCGGACCCACTGGTAACTAGATGTTGCCAAGAACCAAAGATGCATGTTTTGACAATCTGACCATGGACCCCTAATCTACTGAGAGACCTTTTTGATGGCTGGTTACTTAGGAAAAGTAGCATTTCCTTTTGTTTGTTCCCCATATTTTACACAAGAATGTGAAAGAACTGTACTAGCCTGTCCAGACTGTAGAATGATGTGTAACTACTAGCCTTAAATAAGATGATTGATACTTATCACTGTTTAGAATCCTTCTAGTTGTTCTATACAGTTGATAAAATATTGTATATGTGAATGAATTATGCTCCACTTCCATGTTATCTAAATAGTCTGCTAGCTGATTACCCTCTCTGTATGTATGAACTATCTGCACTTGCGTGCTTTCAATTAATCTTCATGTTTGCATTATTATATCTTCTATATTCTATGGTATTTTCCAATCCTTGCTGAGCATCTGCTTCATTGCTAGAGAGTCAGTCTATATGATCACTCTATCTTGTCCTGATATGCTGCAATGTTTAGCTACATTCAAAAATATCAAGTGCTTCTGCTTCTATACTAGTTACATCCTCAATAGCTTCTCCTGCTGCATACAATAAATCCCCCTGATCATATCTTAGGAAAAATACCCAAGAACTTCTCCTTGGATTGCCCTGTAAAACACCATATGTATTGTATTTTACCCATCCAGCTTTTGGTGGCTCCCATAATACACATATAACCTTAATTTTAGGTTTCAGCTGACTGAATTGCTGCATAATGCCTGGCCAATCTCCTGATAAGTCTAATGCAGGTTTTCTCACCTTAAGTAACATCCTCAAATGCTTTGTAACATTCACTATAATCCTGTGTACTGATACTCCTTCTTTTTCATGCTTCAGTGCATTTCTTCTTCTCAAAAGCTCCCATATTATCATAGCCAGCACTACTTTATAATAAGCTCATTCCCTTGGCTTCACATTTGCATTCCACCATGCATATATTATATTTCTCAAACTTAATCCCTATATATTAATTCCTGCAAAAGATGAAAAATAGGACCAAGTCCTGTTAGAAAAATAAGATCTCAGTAGCACATGAGCCACTGTCTCCTGTGTTGGATTCTGGAAACACCAACACATAGAAGGACCTTCCACTCCCCATCTCCTAATAGTAGCATCAACTGAAATCTTCCCTTTCCATATTCTCTACATGAAGAAACTTATTTTGAAAGACACTCCTTTTATCCAAACCTTCTTGTATAACTCATTAGGATTCTCTCTATGCCTGACTTAGTGCCATGCTGATTTGACACTAAAATTCCCCCTTGTCTCCAGTGTTCATACTACCTTGTCTTGTTGCACTTCATTCTAAGGAATATTCATATTCTGAATTATATGATCCACCATGTCCTCTGACAATAAATCTTGTAACTTCTGTACATCCCAATGCCCATCCTTTATCAAATCCTTTACTCTTTGATAACTATCATCCCATTCCCTGCTTACCTCTATAATCTAAAATAAATCACCTATTCCACTCTAATTTTCATACCGGACATGTGCATTACCTCCCCTTATCCTCCAAAAATCAAATGATCAATAAGATCCCTTGCCTGTATCATCTTCTTCCAAACTTGGGTACCACCTCCTGTTTTCCACATAACTTCTTTATGATGTAATTTGCTGCAACACTTATTCATCATGTACTTACTCCATATAGACCTCTTAGTTCTAAAGTTCTACCAAAGTTTATAGAATAGTGTTGTTGATACATCATGTAGACTCCTAAACCCAAGACCGCTTTCCTCTTCTAGAACACACATCTTAGACCAAGCTACCCAATGTCTACCTTTTCCTTCCATATTACTACTCCAAAATTTTTTTGAAACACATTTATGAATAGCATTTATAACATTCTTAGGTGGATTCATGACTGACAGGCAATGTATGGGCGCACTTTTCACACATGCTTAATTAAAATAGCTCTCCCTCCAAAAAATAAGAACTTTTCCTTCCAAGATTGTAATTTGCAACTAATCCTATTCATGATCAATTGGTAGTACTGCTTTTTCTTTCTCTTATAGAATACTAGACATCCAAGATAATTTAAAGGGAAATCTTTCCTAAGTATTCTTGTAGCCACTTCTACCAGAACAACTGCTCCATTAGACACATTCTCATGAAAATACGAAGCACTCTTCTCCTTATTAATTCTCTACTCTGACACCAACTCATATTTCTCTAAAGTAGTTATCAACAGTTGTAAAGTCCCTTAATCTACTTTACACATGATAACCATATCATATGCAAAGGAAAGATGGCTCATCTTTGGACTTCCTCTAGGCATGCCAAACAATTTAAAGTTCTTCAAAGTCAGTAATTCCTTTAGACTTCTTGAAAGCACTTCTGCTGCAATGACAAAAAAAATGGGAGACAGAGGATCCCCTTGTTCCAGTCCCCTATAATATTTAAAGAAACCTTTAGGTTGTTCATTAATCAATAAAGAATACCAATTATTTGACAGTAGTCACTATACCATATCTATAAGTTGTTCACAGAACCAAATCTTTCTGAGCACTTTTGTCAAAAAAAATCCACTCTACCCTATTATAATCTTTCATCATATCTAGTTTCATGATCATATTTTGTGGTTTCCCTCTTTTTATGATTTCAGAAACTATTTCCTGTATTACCAGAATGTTCTCAACTATTCTTCTTCTATGAACAAATCTAGCTTGTTCCGCAGATACTATATCTACTAAAATACACTTAAGCCTTCCATGAATAATCCTTGAGAAGATTTTATTTACAAAATTACTAAGTGATATTGGTCTTAAGTTTGAAAAACTACTAACAGTTAGCTTTTTAGGAATCAGAACCACATTTGTGTGTGTAATGAAACTTGGGAGTTCATAGCCACAGAAAAAGTCTATAACCATTTGATGAAGATCAGTAACTATTATTTACTTAGCATCCTAAAATAAAGCACCAGTCATACCATCTGGATTTCCAACACTATTTCTATTCAGTCCCATCACTGCAAATTTTACTTCCTCTAATGTTGGAACTTTTATAATACCAACATTTTGTTCATATGTTACCACAAAAGGTAATGCATCCAATATTGAAAAATCATAAACATCCTCCTATTTTTGAAGCTAATCCTGATAGAACAATACAACAGCTTCAACAATTTCATCCTTATGTTCCAACCATTCCCCTTTCTTACTCTGAATTCTATTAATCCTTAGTCTAGATCTTCTTCCCTTTATAATAGCATTAAAAAACTGTGTTCTTCTCTCCAGCTTTAAACTACTGAAAACCAGCTTTCTGCTTCTAATAATCTCCTCTCTTTTCAACTGCACTGTCAGCTCAGTCTCTGTCTTGAATAAGGATGCCCTATTCTCCCCTGATGAATTCTCTTTTAACTACTTATCCCTTATCTTTATTTCCTCCTCAAGAGTATCTATCTCTTGGAAAATGTTTCCAAAAGTTTGCTTACTCTACTTAGTCAATGCAACCTTGGTCCTCTTTAGTTTCTAATGAAAAACAATGAATGGATTACCATAAGATTCAACTTTTCAATTCTGTTTAATAACCTCCATTCAAGATTCTTCCTTAAGCCGAAAATTAAGGAACCTAAATGGTTTGATCAGATGCTCCTAATTAATACTGCAATAAAGTAACATGGGAGCATGATTAGAACCATTCCTTGGTAAATTTTCCACCTCCATTACAGGGAATAGTTTATGTATCTTGTCATTAACAAATACTCTATCCAATCTTTTGAATATACATTCTTCTTCTACTCTTCCATTCCACCATGTAAAGTTACTCCCCTTAAAAGCAATTTCATCCAGATTACAATTTCCTATGCAGTGGTTAAAGTCCTCTATTTTTTCAAAAGTCACAGGTAAACCTCCAAGTTTATCCTCTGCATGCCTTATTACATTAAAATCCCCTCCTACAATCCATGGATCATTTATATTACTACTCAGATTCTCTAAAGAATTCCAAAGCATAATTCTCTCCATTTGATTACATTTGGCATATATTAAATTAACCACCACCACCTCCTATCTATTGGTTCTCTAGTCTGAGTGTGAGTTGTTGTTCCTCATCACTAACTATGGTATACTCCATTGTTGATTCTATGAATGCCTATATCTTTCCTGAGATATTGACTATTGCATACTCCATTCCCAATCTTCTCTTATATACCTAAATATTATGCCCTCCTGAAATGGTTCCACGAGACCTATAAAACCAAATGGTACCTTTTATGCATTGTTATTAACCTTGTAAATTCCTTTTGAGTGTTAACAACCCTTATATTCCATATTAAAGCATTCATTTTGAGACTGGATCAGTTGTTTGACTCCTTGTATGCATTGTACTATTACTGATGTCTTTTCTTTTTTTATTCCTTTTACCATGCTTCTTTCTCAATGACTTAGTCTGATTAGGAGATAAATCTCCTTTCTTTGCCACCTCCTCAACATTATCAATTAAGTCATCCTTATCAAGATCCTCCTGCTTACTATTAACAACTTCCATCATGTTACTCACCTCCATAGCAAGAGGTATAATATTCTCTAGAATTTGTTCTTGAGAATTATTTTTTTGTACCAAAATCAACTCTCTTGACTCATTCTAATTCCTCTCTTCTTTTTGAGTTTTTTTTAGATCTTCACTTTTACATCTAATATTTGAACATCAATATTATCTACTTCCTGACTCTTTTCATCTCTTTCTTTGTCTGGTTGTTTTTACTATGATTCATCAACCTTTTCCTCAACCTTGTCATTATTGCCCTGGTCTTCTATTACTGCTACATCTGTCTTCCCAAAACTTCTATTGACCCAATCTTTGGTACTTTCCTGCTCTTTTGCATTGTTAGATACTATATTTTCCTCCACTTTGTCTTGTTGATTCAATGCATCAAATACATTTGATGTTTTTATAGCCTCCTCTGTATCATTCACCTCTCCTAGAATATGACCATATTGATCCTTTCTATACTTGTTTTTTCTTAGCCTTCATGCATTATTCTCCTTCTCTGAATCTACATTAATATCTGTATTATGATTTCCTTGCATACTTTCTTTATTATTATGTTGAGCTATTTTTTACTGTTGCTTCTATTTAAATAACTCTGGATGAATATCCCAGTATAAGTCCTTATCGTGACCTTGTAAACAACACTCTTTACAATACTTAGCTTTGTAGTCATATTGAATTTAGATCTATTTGGACTTTATATTCCCAGTAACATCTTCTTCTTCATTGATTTTAATTTTGTGTGGCAACTTAGCAACTAGATCCACCTCTATCTTCACTCTTATACGGCTTGGCCTAGTATGGTTCCTTGTGGCCATATCCACCACCAGAGGTTTGCCCACAACTGAGGCAATAAATAATATAGCTTCTTTAGCAAAAAATTTGGTGGAAGATCTGGGAATGAGATCCATGCTACTCCCACCGTAGTTTCGACATCTAGTTCAAACCATGGATCCTATTTTATTTGCCAATACCTATCTCTTGATTTAATGAAATATGCAGAGGTAGATAATAGTTAAAAACAGTCTTCTAATTGATTCTAATGAATCAAAATATGCCTTGTATCCTAAAATCCTATTGTATAGTCTCCCTTAATCGCACATTGTTTAGGAATTTCCTTTCGAAGATCATTAACATCAAGCCTGTCATAAGAAAACTTGCCAACGATTGCATATTCTAAGTTTTCTTGCAAAATCAAACTATTCACCTCTGATGACTTCCAAGTAATCGAAGGCTCTCCATGTTGCATGATTATTGGTTTTGGAGGCACTCTTACATATTCATGCACATATGGTTTAGGTTTAAATACTTCAGCATATTTAGGAACATGTACTTTCTTTGTGATCTGCTTTGATATGTCCTCTGGTGGCATAGTCCTACCAAAAATGGTAGCCATCTTGATCGAAAATTGAATC
This sequence comes from Capsicum pubescens, assembly GCA_030864215.1. Taxonomy (NCBI): domain Eukaryota; kingdom Viridiplantae; phylum Streptophyta; class Magnoliopsida; order Solanales; family Solanaceae; genus Capsicum; species Capsicum pubescens. Next base: position 72,443,899 of record CM061548.1, on the reverse strand, counting down.
TATGTAGACAATTTTGCATGTGCCATTTTTAGGTTTTCCCTATGAATACAAGGAGTATATCAAGAAAGCTGGTGAAAAAGAAAAGGGCAAAGATTGGGTCCTTGGCATGTATAGTAGGAAAGCTGAAGATGATAGGGGTGAAATGCAAGTCATAACTGCTCTGGGTAACTCCTCTAGTGATTTTGATAAATTAGAGTAGCAGGAAGATGTCTCTAAATAGTGGTAGAGGATGATGTCCAAGTCTGTGTCTCTCTCTTTGCCTTGATGGAAAACTCAAATGATGATGAAGATGATAAAGTAACTCTCTTGGACATCAAAGAAAACCTCAAAAATTATTCTCTTAAAAAGTTAAAATCTCTTGCTACTGTACTCATAAATACTATTAATGATCTCACTAGAGATAAAGAGTGTCTGAAGAAAGACTTTAAAAATGTGAAAAAGAGATGGTTGAATTAAGTATGCAAGTAACTTTACTTCAGGAAACTAGCAAGCAACTATACCTTGAAAAAGATTCCATAAATAAAAAACTTAGTGAAATGTCTAAGTTTAATTCAAAAGGGAAAAGTGGAAAAAGACAAGTTCAACCTGAGTTAGAAGAGAAACTAACTAAGGAAAATGTAGATTTGACTACCTCACTTGAGAGAAGTGTTGAACTTGAGTGGGACCTAGTTTGAGTCAAGGTTGATCTTAAAAAGGCTTTAAAATGTACTGCTTCATCTAGCCTTTCTAGTTAGAGACCAAGTAGTTGAAGAGCGCTAGGATTTCAAGTGTTTATCCTACTTATAATTCTTTTAGCAAATATGTCTCTGTCAAGGATTATCTTTTGTGTACTCGTTGCAGAAAAAATGGCCACACAAGAGATTCATGTCCATCTAGAACTAGTATCTTAAGGAAGATGAAAGAACTCTCTTCCTCAGAAGAAAGAGGTGAAAATTTACCTAGCTAGACAAAAAGAATCTGATCTTTCCTCTATCACCATTCTAGGAGATCAAACTGAAATAGTTCCCAAAACTAATCACTGATTACTATTATAGGGTAAATCTAGAGGTAGCATCCACCACTGGATTATGGATAATGGTTGTTCTAAGCACATAACTAGAAGAATTGAAGACTTTATCTCGCTTAAGGCCCATGAATGAGGCAGTGTCTCCTTTGGTGATGGAAACAAAGGGTACATTGTTGGAATTGGAAGGATTGGAAACAGTTTAAGCCACGCAATTGATGATGTTCATTTTGTGGATGGACTCAAGTTTAGTTTGCTGAGTATTGCTTAGATTTGTGGTAAAGGCAATGAAGTTAGGTTCAGATCAGATAAGTGCATTGTTATTTATCTTAGAGATGGTAAAGATATGTAACTACTTAGAGGAATAAAATATATATATTGATGATCTGGGGTCCATCAAGTCCAAAAATATGACATGCCTAAGTGTGCAAGAAGATATTGTTGAGCTATGGTGTAGAAGGTTAGGTCATGTTAGTTGCTCAATGTTGAATAAAATAGTGAAAAAGGACCTTGTTCGAGGTTTTCCAAAAGTGAAGTTTGCCAGTTATAAAGTGTGCAATGTATGTATGAAAGAAAAGCAAATAAAATCCTTATTTAAGCCAAACAAAGAAGTAAACACATCCAGGCCTCTGCAACTCCTTCATATGGATCTATGTGGACCTGTAAAACTTGCCAGTAGGATAGAAAAGAAGTATATTTTGTTATTGTTGATGATTATTCCAGATTCACCTAGACCTTCTTTCTAAGATCCAAGGAAAAATATTTTCTATGTTTGAGGCTTTTACTAGACAAGTGCAAGTGAAATATGATGAGAAGATAGTTGGAATCAGATCATAGAACAAAATTTGAAAATGAAAGGTTCATTAAATTTTGCAATGATCTGGGTATAAATCATTATTTTTTATCTCCTAGAACGCCACAACAAAATGGTGTTGTAGAGAGGAAAAATAGGACACTTGTGGATATTGGAAGAACCATGCTAATAGATATAGGGATAGCTTACAAATTTGGGGTTAAAGCAGTCAATACAACATATCATGTAATCAATAGGTGTCTTGTCAGGTCCCTCCTGAACAAGACCCCTTATGAACTCATGAACAGAATAAAGCCCAAGCTGAACCACTTTAAACCTTTTAGTTATAAATACTTTGTGCTCAATAATGGGAAGAATGACCTTGCAAAGTTTAATCCAAGGAGTGATGAAGAAATATTTGTTGGATACTCTTCTACCAGCAAGGCTTACAAGATCTACAACAAAAGAACACAATGTATGGAAGGAAGAGTTCATGTTGTGTTTAATGAAGATGGTAACATCAATAAAGGAAGTACCCAAGATAATGATGATGATGATTCAATAAATCCTCTAAATGCTCCAGAAAAGGTGAATGAAGGTGATGATGATATAGATTCACAAAGACTAAGTTCAGGACATGAAAATGAAGATTTAGCATATCTTTTGAACTTTTCCCCCTCATAAGCTCCACCAGGAGAACCTAATCCTCAACCCAGTAAGGAAATGATCAGTCTCTTGTGGGTAACACCTAAATAGGAACTGGTCCTAGTACAAGTCAGCCCACTCCTCACAGATCCATTTGGAAGCATCAATCCTCACATCCTCTTGATAATCTACTATCTTCTCTGGATTCAGGAATGCAGAACAAAAATAGACCAAAGAATCTCTATTCATTCTCTTCATTCTCGTCTCAAATTAAGCCTAAAAATTTAAAAGAAGCATTGAAGGATGTAAATTGCATAAATATAATGCAAGAAGAGCTTCATCAATTTGAGAGAAGCAAAGTGTGGCACCTGGTCCCACAAACCTCAGACATAACTATTATGGAGACTAGGTGGGTGTACAAAAATAAGACTGATGAGCATGTCAATACTATCAAAAAAATCTAGGCTTGTGGTGCAAGCCTATACCCAGGACGAAGGCATAGATTATGATAAAACATTTGCTCCAGTGGATAGAATAGAGAAAATTCAAATTCTCATTACATTTGCCTCATATATAGAGTTCAAACTATTTTAGATGGATATAAAGAGTGCCTTTTTAAATAGTCTTCTCAAAAAAGAGATGTATGTGAAACAACCTCTAGGTTTTGAGGATGTTGATTTTCCCAATCATGTGTTCAAATTAGACAAAGCCTTGTATGGATTGAAGCAAGCTCTCAGATCTTGGTAAGATAGACTTTCCAAATTCTTGCTATAGGATGGGTTCAAAAGAGAAAAGATTGACAACACCTTGTTCCTAAAGTCTAGAGGAAGAAATTTACTCATTGTTCGGTTTATGAGGATAACATCATATTTGGAGCTACAATTAGTTCCCTGTGTGATGAGTTTTCTAGGTTAATGAGCAGTGAGTTTGATATGAGTAAGATTGGAGAGCTCAATTTCTTTCTTGGGCTGCAAATTAAGTAAGGTGCAATTGGGACTACTGTATATCAGCAGAAGTAAATTCATGAGCTTCTCAAAAGGTTCCATATAGAGAATGCAAAGCCTATTGATACTCGTATTGGAACTTTCTCCAAACTGGACTTGGATGAACATGGTCCCTCTATTAATGAAACTATGTACAAAAGAATCATTGGTGAATTACTCTATATGGTAGCTAGCATACCTTACATTATGTTTAGTGTTAGGGTGTGCGTTAGATTTCAAGCAATTCCAAAGTAATCTCATCTGAAGGTAGCCAAAAGGATTCTGATATATCTTAAAGGTATCCCTGACCTGGTCCTATTCTATCCTATGCTAATGATAATTTTGAGCTGGTTGGATATGTTGATGTTGATTATGCTGGGTACTTGGTTGACAGGAAGAGTACACCAGAAATGGCTCATTTTCTTGAATCATCTCTACTATCTAGTAGTATTAAGAAGCAGAACTCAATAACACTTTTAACTATTGAAGTTAAATATATTGTTGTTACCTTATGCTGAGCTCAATTTCTGTGGATCAAGCAACAACTTAAAGATTTTGGAATTCTCTAAAATGTGTGCCTTTATTTTGTGACAACACAAGTGTTGTCAATACAAAAAAGAATCCAATTCATTATAAAAAGAACTAAGAACATTGATGACAGGCATTATTTTCTCAGAGATAATGTAGATAAAAGGTTGATCAAGATGGTATTTTACAATATTGAGGATCAAATTGTTAACATATTACCAAGTCACTTGGTAGGGAATAATTTGAAAGAAATATAATAATGTTGGGACTGATAAGGCCAAGTTAAATGCATGTTGCTCCTCTTCATCTTCTAAATTTGGCTATGAATTAGTGAAAAGATATCTAGGACAGATAATTTCACATATGTCTAACTCAGTCTCATATCTTCATGACATGAAGAAGAAGATAGGGAGAAGTATGAGACAGAAGTTCTATATGCTTAGAAAATCTTGTAGGGACTAGGTCCCCAATCATGTTAGTACCATACTCTATTCTTGAATAGTGGTTGTGTACTATTTACAAGCAAGAGTGCCATACCCACTTGTAACTCACTCCTAAAAGATGTCACCCTTTTCTTGAGTTTAAAAGCTATCTTGATCCCCCATTTGCCTATTCTTGAAAATCTATCCCTTCGTTGTTCGAAATTGACAAAAAAAACACAAAAAAGGGAGTAGCTGTAGTAAAACCTCCGGTTAAAAGGGCTGCAACATTTTATTATATATGTATATATATATAAAGGGGAGGAAGATGTTACCTAGTGGACTACAAAACCTGGTCCCGATATCCTTAGGCCCTTTCTTTGGACCTTCCTCTTAGACCTGTCCCCTACTTATTCCTTGGTTTTACCTATTTCTCTTACAATGGTGCTACTGCTTTCAATTACTATGTCCACTTTTGAATAGGGTCTGATACTATCCTCCTTGATTACTGTATGATTCTACTTTGTGCTATCACTTCTTTTATTTATCTAATCTTACTTGCTCATGTCAATGTAGCCTCAATGTCATGTGTTAACATGTGTACTTACCTATTCTTGGTTTACTTTTTCATTACTTTGATGATACCAAAAGGGGGGATATAAAGTGTGTAGAGATGTGTGGTGAAGCTGTGAAATTATAGTGATTGATAAAGTGAAATAGTGTCTTTATGTGATCTCTTATGTGGGGAATAGACTCTTACAATCAGGGGGAAGAGAGTACATAGATAAGGGGAATAGATGGAGGATGATAGTGGTATCAATGGTAAGGGAAATAGGTTGAGATCCCCGGTGATGGTAAATTGAAGGTATGAGGTGATGTGTATAGTATGGATGCATGAAGATGGGCATGGCTTTGTCATCAACAAAAAGGGGAAAATTGTTAAGTCCTTAGTTTTGATGATTGACAAATTGTATATTGGGACCTGGTTCCTGAATAATGTGTGATAACAAAGCTGCAACTACTTAGGGACCTAGTTGGGCCTATACATCACTGTCACAAGTCAACTACACAACTGAATGAAAGTACAAAAGTTGATGGGAAAGCTACTGCACTTTTCATCCTCAGCAAATAGGATTCGTCCTAGGTTTTCTTGTCTCATATATATATTTCTCATCTTCCACAAAAAGAAAATCAAGCTTCCATATACTCACAACAAATATCTCTCTTGAAGCTCTTGAATTAAAGCCTCATTCACAATAGGGAACTGATCGCTCAAAAGTTGTATTTCATACTCTTGTTGTAATTGAGTCTTTGTATTGTGATTACAAATGTTGCCTACTGTTGGTATTGTTATTAGTAGGTGTTGGTGTTTTAGTTTCAAACTCCTTTGTTGTCATCTAGAGTTAGGTAATATTAAAGCTAGAGTTAGCTTGTCAACTCAGTTAGAGTTAGTTGTGTGGTGGTGCAGTAGAGTTACTGCAAGTTTTCCTTTGTAATAGAGTTATTACTAGGAGAAGAAGGATTAGGAGTTTAATCCTTGAAGTCATAGAGTCTGTATTCAAGTTTTCTTGAATATTAGTGGAGCTTTAGAAATCTTGGAGGTAGGTCATGGTTTTTTTGTCTTGAGCAAGAAGTTTTCACATAAAATTGTTGTGTCTCTCATTTACTCTTTTCACGTACTTTACTGTTAAGTGTCTTGTTGCCTAAGTCTGTTTGGGACCAGGTCCCAAAGTTGGAGGGAAACTCGTTTGAACTCGTCAGAACCCTTCAAAAGCAGTGCATTTGGAAGGATCTAATAGGATGCGGCATCTTTTTTGGAGAGTCCCAACAACATAGATTCTTGCTACTGCGGCATGTGTAGACTAAAGTAAAACTCATTGAACTGCTTGGTTCTGTTTATCGAAAATAAGTTAATTTCACTTTACCTTTTTTTACCTTTACAATGCTTAAGTCCAGGATGGAACTTATAGATTGGAATGGATCGGAGAGTATTACTTCCTCACACTTGCGAAACTATGGGCAAATGGATTAGCACCATATCAACTGGAGATCCCTTTGCAAAGGCTGGACTGAAGAATGTTGATTGTTTCTCTCTAGTTTGGGTTATTTGGAGATTTCTGTGTACACAAATGTAAAAAACAATTGTAGATCTGAGGGGCATATATCACATGAGCAAATGAGCCACAAGGGACTTTGGGCAAATAGCCTCCAATCCATGGGCATATATAATACGTGAGCAAGTGAGCCATGAAGGGTGCTGGGTAAATGAGCCACAAGGGTTGTTGGATAAATAGTCTCTGGTCTAGGGGCATATATTACATGAGCAAGTGATCCATGAAGGATGTTTGACAAAGCGCCACATCATGCATATATGGACCTCATATCAGATGAGCAAATGTCTTACATTATTGAAATATGGTACACTTGGTTCTTATGATCATTATACTTTGCGAGTGATTCAATTCAAATGGACATCTCAAATGAAAACACACAGACGATGACAGGGAGATGGTGCATTGGTGTGAGATAAAGACTACTTGATTTTTCTTCAGCAGTCTTTCCTTGACAGATATGTAATAAAAGCTTCGTATCTATTGGTCAGCGTTCCTAATTTTTTGACGTCTTATCTCCACAATAGGAGGTTGGAGGTATGTGAGCTGGTCACATTGTATTGTACCATTAAGTTGTCCATGTATAAGTTGTACGTATTGGCTAAATCTTATGTTACATCCATAAAAATAGAAGCATAATGCACTGTTCAAAACTAAATTTAAACTTTGCCAATGTGTTTACGACCAATTAAGCTAGATCATTAACCCCTCAATCCAATTTTAGTGTCTTAATTTGACTGAACATAAAGTTTAAGAAGTAAAAAGTAACTTTTGAATCTTGTAATCATAAATTAAATATCCTCTACCAATCTCAAATAAATTTATTGTGTGTTTGGTATGGAGGGAAAATTATTTTCCTTCAAAATATTTTCTTGAAAAATAATGTCTTTTTAGGTGTTTTGTAAGTGTGTAAAAAATATTATTTCAAATGCATTTCTAGAAGTTTAGTTGAGATTGGATGTGTTGGAGAATGTGAAATACTTTTTTTAAAAAAAACTAGTGTTGGACAATTATGAAATCTTATACTCTAACTTGAGAAGGAAGATCCAGAAAAAAACACTAGGTGATTCTTTCCATTTATTCTAATCTTGGTGGAGAAAGTTACCTGATATCAGTTGTTGATGGGAGGTGACAGATATCCCGTGGATTTAGTCGATTTGTGTGCATAAGATGGTCCGGACACACGATGATAAAAATAAAATAAAATACATATATGGTAATTATATAATTATGGAAGTTTATGACATTGAAAGAATTTTTGTCCAATTAGGTCAAGGAATATTTACATATCCCTGTTAAACTAGGGTTAAGGCTGCTCATATATATAAGGTGATATTGTAGTCTTCACAAAAGAAACCATGAAAATTCTCTCAAATATTGGAGTGGCAATAACATAAACCTTTTGTCTAGCAGAAAAATGTTAGATATAAATCTTTTTCGAAAGCATCCCGAAATTATACGTGTATCTCAACATTGTTGTTTTGTTGAAGTTGATCTAGTTGATCAGGTCATTGAACTCGACAAATGATGGAGCCACCGTAATTCATCTTTTCCTTTTTATGTTACATATTGTATTATAGTGTATTGTGTTGTATCTCATTTTATTGTATTGTTTTAATGAATACGTCACTTGGATAAATTTTATCGTTAAACAAGTTGTTATAGTTTGAGATTTGGCGTCGTAGTAATTCATCTTTTTTATACTGCATTGTGTTGTATCATGTCTTACTGTATTGTTTTGATGAATACATCAATAAATTATATCGTTTTATGTACCTTCCAAACAAGTTGTTATAGTTTGAGTTTTCTACTGATTGGTTGGTGTGATGAAAATTAGCAAATAGGATAATTATGTGATGAAAATTTTGAGTATTAAAGATTGATTATAATAAGTTTTTCTAAATGTTTGGTGAAGGAAATTAAAGGCGTGAATTTTGATGAATATTCGTGTGTTCTGTTGTATCGTATGCACTGCATTTCTACCAAATCAGTTGTTGCACAAAAAAGTACGTTTTATTGTTATGTAACTATGGATTTAATAATATGATAGAATAAAATTTAACTAATAATCAAAATAAATAATGTATTTAAGTTGATAACATAAGGAAATGGCCATCCAAACAAGCTGTAATAGTTTGAGTTTTCTAGTGTTTGATTGGTCTGATGAAAATATTCTTAGGAGAAAACATATGCTAAAGATTAATAGAAATATTATCAAATAGGAAATCGATCTGATGAAAATTTTCAGTAGTGAAGTTAGATTATAATAAATTAATGTCTAGATGTTTGGCGAAGGAAATTAAAGGCATGATTTTGAAGAAAATAATCATGTATATTTCAGGCCAGTTTGAGCTTAATAACTTGCGGAATGATTCAAATAAGTTCGATAAAGAATTTCATGGGTTAAGAGAGGTGAGTGTTCTATTTAGTTGTTGACTTCATTTGTCCTATTCATCTTGTCAAATCTTTTCATATTTTGTAATACCACCCCGACTTCTGCTTATTATAGTTTAGGCCAAACACATTGTCAGGCCCTCAACTTGACACGAATTTTCACTTTGACACTTAAAGTGGACGTTATTTATTAAACCAGCCACTTACTGTGTCATTTTGGTACCTTTCGATCGGCATCAGCTCCGGCGCGTGGGTTGCAATCGCTTCCAACATGGATTAAACGGTCAATTGATTTATGCCATCTCATTTTAAATCGTCACACCATTATATACACTCACAATTTTTATTTTTGTAAAAAAAAGACCAAAACATATTGACAAGGTGTTCAATAAATTAATGATACATAGTTTTTTGATCAAATAATTTTTTTTTAAAAAAACTACTTTAACCAATCCCCACCACAACATCTTCCCCATGCAACCACTGTCTTCTTCGAGCTTAAACTTTATTAATAAAGGTTGAAAAGCTCGAAATCCATTAATGGAGGTTGAATATTTTATTCTTCGTGTTTGAATTAGGAACTCAATTTTATTATTTTTTCCTATTTTCTCATGATGTGATCTTTGCCTACCAAAGCAGAGCCTGTCTTTCTTTTCCTCATCACTGTTAATTTGGTTTAGTTTAAGGTTACATTGTTAGAAGTACCATTAAAGGAAAAACATCTTTTGTTTAGTTTTAGTTTTAGTTTTAGTTTTAGGTTTTCTTCACTTTTTAGGTTATATTGTTAAAAGTAATACGAAAAAACATTTTGATAAATTATTTTCTAAGAGACACGGGGTTTGGGAGTACCACTAAAGGAGCTTGAGCTTAAAAAATGATGGAAGATAATGGGGTGAAAAAATGGAAAAGACGAAGATAAAATTAAATTAAAAATGGGCTAAAATAAGGCTGTCACGTGCCAAAAAGTGAGTGTAGAACACTCACTTTACCATGTCAATGAAAGGTGCCAAAGTGACACAGTGTATGAATAATTTAGGTGTTTAAGATGAACACCGTCCACTTAAGGTGTTTGTCGATGTGTTTGGACTATAGTTTATACCTATTTGAATCCCAAAAGTAGGATTTAAAATTTCAAATTGGAGTTGAAACTAAATTATGTTCTTTTTCTTCGATGAAGCTTGATGAGGATACAAGTCAAATAAATAACGACAAAGAATAAAACAAGAAACTAAAGGACAAGAAAGAGGTAGAAGTACAGAAGATTCAAGCCGACTAGGATTCAAAGCTGGAAATAATTTTTAACCTTGTGCACGATTAAGTGCCAGTTAGTAATGATAAGGTATGTGTATTTTTGTTGCTTTTTCAGTGACATACGTGATCTTAAAATAAAATCTATTCCCTTAATAAATATCTTTTTGTAGGAAAATAACGTTATATTACCGTCATGGGGAGAGAAACGGACTGAGGAAGGTCTTAAAAATCATGTTGATCTCGTTAATGCTCTTGGAATTGTGGATATAACAGAGGGTAAGGTCTATATTTTGTGTTCTAGAATTCCACGCTTGCATTCTTTAGTCTTCTTTGGTTATATTTTGTGTTCTGGAATTTCACGCTTGCATTCTTCAGTCTTCTTTGATTATATTTTGTGTTCTAGAATTATTATCCCATCTGTTAGTTTTTTCTGTCAACTCATTATATTCATGATAATTCTTTCTTGAAAATTTTATTGCTGAATTGGTATTCTCCCATTCATTGTTGTGTTGATTTGTAAGATTAATGCAAAGATATCTGCAATATGCAAGTCCATGTGTTTCTCGAGGAAGAGGTTACTATTAAAGGCTGGTGCATGTTTTAATCAAGCATTGATTAATTTTTCTCTTGATTTCTTGGAGGAGATGGGATATACTCTACTACAGACTTCGTTCTTTATGAGGAAATATATTATAGCAAAGTGTGCTCAATTAGCTCAGTTTGATGAAGAACTTTGTTACACTCTTGGAGTTTTGATAACCCACAAACTATTCTACAAAAGGACTTGATCGACAGCTTAAGTTAGTATCTGTGGGACCTGGTCCCATATGAAGTTGCTTTTGAAGATGACAAAATTACTACAGCTGGAAGTTGTACTTTTCTACAGAAAGTTGGTAGCGTGGTAGTAGAGGTGTCCAACCTCGACCAATGGAAGAAGTTCTAGGTTTTGTTGTCTCATAAAAAAGGACTACTTACACACAACAAAACCTAGTTTTTTCAAATAAAGATTTCTCTTTTAATAGAAAAAGACATCTTTATGAACACAACTCATACATCGACAAGGAACCTGATAAAGTGCTCACTTATTCTTGTTGTGTCTTGAGTCTTTTGTATTTTTCTCTTATATTGTGAATCTACTCCTGATTTATAAAGTACAGTAGATGTGTATCATGTCTAAGTCCTATTTAAGTCACATCGGTTATAGTTAATTGATTGAGTCGTTTGTAAGTTGGTCAAGTTTAGCTTATCTATTCGGGTGGTATTGAATCCTGGGTAAACTTACCTATGATTAGTAACTAGAGTTAGTCAGTTGAGGTGTGATAAAGTTACTATTCTTGTATTAGAGTTACTGGAAGATGTCGTGATTATTGGAGTTTTTAATCACATGGTTTCTTAAAGATTCATGAATCTCTGGAAATCCTGTAAAATGGGTCGTGGTTTTTCCTCCCTTGAGCATGGAGGTTTCCACGTAAACATTGTGTGTTCTTTACATTATTGCACTGTCTTTCTTTATACTTTTATCTTATTGCATCTGTTGTATAAGGTGCCTGGTCCCACTGTACTTGGTGGACTCATACGTTTTATCAGTTGGTATTAGAGCTAGCTCTCTCTAAAAGGATAACACCTAGAGAGGATCCATCTCAGAAAAAGCAACTCCACCAAACATGAAAAAGGACAGTCCACCACTAGACCATCAAGACTAAATGGTTAGTACTATGGATGGTGGAAAATAATAATGTATGATTTCATAATGGCGAAGGATAGTGAATTAATGGACATCATTTTGAATGGTCCATGTGTTTCCATAAGAGAAGTTAAGAAAAAGGAGGTTACTAGATTGGTTCCCAAGACTCGAAGGAAGTATGATGAAGATGATCATAATAAGATTGAAAAAAATTACAAGGAAAATAAATGGCTTGTGTGTCATAGGACCAGATGAGTATAATAGGATATCTGCATGTAAGTCATCCAAGGAGATCTGAGATTGTCTGAGAATAGTGCATGAAGGGACAAGCCATGTCAAGGAGTCGAAGGTTGACATGCTTATGACATAATATGAACCTTCATAATGAAAAAAGGAGAGACCATATAAGAAATGTACACAAGATTTACAACTATCACTAATGAGTTGCACATCCTCGGTGAAGACATCATGCCTACTAAACAAGTGATAAAAAGTGATTTGTATTCTTCCCAAGACATGGATAAGTAAGGTGAGTGATATCACTAAAGCAAGGGACCTGAAAACTCTCACAATGGATGAGCTCATAGGAAACATGAAAACCTATGAAATGAAGAAGCAACAGGGGAAAGACAAGAAGGAACCCAATAAATAAAAGACTTTGGCTCTCAAAGTTGCCAAAGGCGAAATGAGTGAAGAGGATGAAAATATTGCATGCATAACCAAGAGATTTCTTAAGGTTATGAGAAGAAATGGCATTTTTCAAAGCATTCAAAACTCAAGAAGATCAACTACTAGAAATGATCTCGGTTATAAGTATGGAAAGTATGGTCAATTTATCAAAGATTGTCCAATGCATAAGGTTAAGCACAAGGAGTATGGCAAAGCTGGACCTGATAAAGGAAATCAGAAGGACCGGGTCCCTAATAAAGTCAGAAGAAGAGAAGCTATAGATTGTGTGGTGAAAATAGCTCTGGTAGCTTAGGGAGATTCATCCAGTGATTCTGATGAATCTAAAAATCTTGAAGACATTTCAATGATAGTGATTGACGATTTAAATGGTGCCTTTGATTCACTCTTTGTATTAACAACAAAATCTAATGATTAATATGAGGAAGAGGTAACTCTTCTGGATATCAAATAAAATCTAAATAATTATTCTTTAAAAGTCTTAAAGGCCTATCTAGTGTCTTGATAGATTCATTGTGTGAGCTCACTATTGAAAAGGATCTCTAGAGTGAAACTCTCAAGGTGTTTGAAAATGAGAAACTCTCTAGCTATTAAATTGTCTGATATGGGTGAAAAACTAAGTCTAGTGTCAAAATAAAATAATGGTCTTACAGAAAAATTCATGGGAGTCACTATACATGAATCCAAAGGAAAAAGGGAAGCCAATAGTCTTCAGTTAGAATGTAATACCCCGAAAATCCAAACCAATATTAAAGTCATGTTCCAAGATCATGCAAAGTATCTTATAGTCCCTTGGTAGTCTTATTAGTTAGTTTGATGTATATTAGGGTCTCAAATAACTCCCAGCTATTAGATGAATTGAAATAACTCTTACCGATTGAAATTTTGATAAGAATGTTGCCTTAGTCAACTTCAAATGAGCATATCTTTCACTCTACTCAGAATTTTCCAACTCAAAACCTACCAAGTTGTAGGAAATTGAATTAGCTTTTCAATGATACCAATTTTTCCCAAATCCTATACTCGGGTAAGAAGTTATGGCACTTTTAGTGAAGGTAGTAGCTCAATACGAGAAGCACTGCATCGCGGTGAACCCCACAATGGCATTCGTCCTTTTCCAGTGTGCCATCGCGATTAGCACTGCGTCGCGCCGATGGGTCATTTTGCAATTTTTATTTTCCATTGAGGCACCGCGATGATAGCGCGTCGTGCCAAAATGCCAGTTTAAAATTGTCCTTTCCAGTGGCGCAATGCAATAGCACCGCATCACGCCATTAGACAAAATGGGGATTGTCCTTTCTTCAGTGGCCCAATAAGATTGTACCATATCGTACCGGGTGTCAAAATTGGGATTTCCAGTTTCCAGATCTGAGTTTTAATTTTTCCAAGGGCTTTTAAGTCTTTTTCCTTCTCCTTATTTAGTCCAAACACAGGATTTAAGTCCATAAATACCACTTTTACACCACTTTTAACAATTTTCCCCAAATTGAAATCACTCTCTCAAAATAATAAATCCTAGCCTTCAAAATTCAAGATCAAATCTCAAGAAATTCACTATCAACTCTCACGAATTCATCAACACAAGTATGTTAAGTGTTCATCCATGGGTTCCTTCCACCCTTGGAGTTCAAGTATCCTCTTTTAAATCTAAAGTTGTGATCTTTACAAGTTATTATGATTTTAAATTGCAATTTTTACCATGAACTCCCATGAATTGAAATTCTATACCATGTTTACATGAAATTATTGTTCTTTATCATACCCCACCTGTTCTAATGTTGTTATTAACTGATTTAAATCATGATTAAGTGTTATTTATGTCGAAATCATGCCATTACTCCAAGTTTCATGCTATTCCCATGATTAGTTTAAACTATGAATATCAAGTGTTTGATAAAATGCCTACAAAAATGAATATTTGATAAAAGCTTTCATGTTATGTCCTCCAAGATTAAGTACTATTTACTATTATTGTTATTGAGTTTGTGTACCTAGTCTCCGTTTCTTCAGAATAGTTTTAGAATATGTTATGAGCATTATCAGTTTAGTCAGTCATCAGAATCAGTTAAATTTAGAACAATTCAACATTCCGAGCCAGTACAGTTGGGAGTAAGATTTAGCACCGAGTGAGTGCAGGTATGGCGGCTTTCCTGTCAGATAGGTAGAATCATTAGTAGCAGTCCCTATACTCCAGAACTACGTAGTAGCATAGGATATGAGGAGTCTCCCGTCATATTAGACTTGACTACCTCGCAGGGGTCGCCCGTCAGTTTAGGCTTGACACCCTTAGTTCTTTGAGATAGTACATCACTATAGTGGTTCCATACAGTCAGCGTTAGTACCCGTGGTACGGTACTGACACCCTTCCAGCTGGGGTTACAGGTTGGAGCCCGATTAACTCAGATTGGGGCATGTCGGTTAGATGATACCTCCCACAGTCTCAGTTACAGTACTCAGTACAGTGTACAGATCAATTTCGCTCGACCATAGCATTCAGTTATTAGTATTTCAGTATTTCAATTTTCAAACTATTTCAGAATCATGTTATATGCTTGGTCTGGTATTCTCAGATATTACATTTTTCATGCATTCACGCTCAATTATCTCATGTTGTTTTGATAGTCCTCACCTCATAAACATAGTTTTCCACATTCTCAGTCTAGTAATCAGTTCAATAATTCAGTTTCAGATGCTTGACCCTAGCATACAGATATCAGTAATTCAGTTATCAGATTTTAGTATTTCAATATTCACAGATTTTATTCAGAATATGTTATATGCTTGGTCATGCATCCTCAGTACTTACAGATTTCATGCATCCTCAGTACTTACATATTTCATGCATCCTCAGTACTTACATATTTTATGCATCCTCAGTACTTACAGATTTTATGTATCCTCCGTATATATAGATTTTATGCACTCTATTCAGTATATATATATAGACAGTTATTATTCATGTTCATGAAACCATACATATCATCTTACCTTATTTAGCATACCAGTACATTCAAAGTACTAATCGCATAATCTTTTCTTACGCTATAATGTATCATATCATAGGTTCGGTTGCTTAGTTCCTGGGTCGTGCATAGATTTTCCAGACTATCAACCATAGCAATGGTGAGTCCTCATATTTTGAGAACATGATTTATTTAGTTCATATTACTTTATTAGTTTCAGTCATTTCCATTCAGTCGGAGTTAGTTGGTGGTTTGTCCCATCAGCTCCTTAATCAGTCAGTAGAGGCTTTTCAGACTATTTCAGACAGTTAGTTAGTTTTTTAGATTTTAGTTATCATTGTTAGACGTTGTATCAGTATTATTAGTTATGCCTTACAAATTTTATCATATTTATGACTTAAAATCTTATGGCATTTCTCAGTTAAATTCTACATATATTCATTATTAGTTTTACTCAGTGCTTACAGCAGGTACCAGCGCATGGGTTAGCTTGTGGTCCTTTGGGACTATAAGCATCGTGTGGCGCCCAGGGTGTACTCTCGGGGTGTTACATAGAACTTGAAGAGAGGTTAAGAAATTTTGAAAAACTTCGTGCAGCCTCTCTAGATAGAAATTACAACTAGAGAGGGACCTGATCTATGTCAAAAAAGATCTTCAAAAGTCTCTCAAGTGGACTACATCCTCCAAACTCTTATCTAGTCTAACAAATCAAAGATCAAATGGTGTACAAGGTCTAGGATGGAAAAATGCTAACTTCCCTTATATTCCTCATAGCAAGTATGTCTTTGTGTCTGACAATTTGTTGTGCACCCAATGTGGTAGAAATATCCATCTAAAAAGGGACTGTGAGTCTAGAAAGAGAGCGAAGAAAAACTTCCAAATGTACAATTATGAGAAAACAAGTCCAACAGGGAACCTAGTTCAAAATATTGGGACCAAGTCCTCATATTGAAATTAGTTATTATAGGTTTCCCAGCTGACCAAGAAATCATTAATCACACCATTGTCACCTTATTGAAAAATCAAACGTAAATGGATTCCCAAGTCTAATAAATTATTACTAATGCAAGTGAGAGGAAGAGTAAGTAGTCAATGTTGGTTCATGTATAATGAATGCTCCAAGCATTTC
Source organism: Capsicum pubescens (assembly GCA_030864215.1). Classification (NCBI taxonomy): domain Eukaryota; kingdom Viridiplantae; phylum Streptophyta; class Magnoliopsida; order Solanales; family Solanaceae; genus Capsicum; species Capsicum pubescens. The sequence goes on along the minus strand of CM061548.1, from coordinate 72,427,309 downwards.
CAAGTAAAGGCAATTCATGATGGAAGTGTCTTCTTTGGAAATGGAAAAAAGGAAACATTAAAGGAGTTGGCAAGATTGAAAAGTTTCACAATCATGCCCTTGAAAATTGTATTTTTTTCAATGGGATGAAGTATAAATTTCTCTGTGTGTCACAGATCTGTGACAAAGAAAATAAGCTGAAATTTCTATCAGGAGGTTGAATTGTGAACAATCTCAATTCAGGTGAAGTGATTATAAAAGCAAGAAGATGTAAGAATATGTTTGTGGAAGATCTAAGCTCAGTTTCAGATGAGGAGCTAACATGTCTCAGTCCTCAAATTGATAACACTAAATTGTGGCATCGAAAACTAGAACATATGAGTTCATCATTGATGAAAAAATTGGTTGCTAGGGACCTGGTCCATGGAATTCCCAAATCAAATTTTCAAAAAATAATGTTTGTAATGCATGTTCTAGAGGAAAGCAGACCAAGTCCTCATTCAAAAAAAGAAACATGTCAGTACCACCACACTTCTTGAATTACTTCACATAAATTTGTGTGGACCTGTCAAGGTTCAAAGTAGAGGGAGAAAGAAATATATTTTGGTAGTTGTGGATGACTTCTCAAGATTCTTGGTGACGTCCAAGCTACACCTCCTCTCAAAGATAATATAGCCACTGCCAAATATAGTAACCCAACAAAGGTTAGGGTTGAATTCCAAGGAAATATGTGGAATCGTGTCTTGTAGCTATTGTAATCAACGGACAAATAACTATGCATAGATTAGAGGCTGCTCATTCTACTAAAATAACTATGTAGGTTTTCCACAACCCTTAGCTAAGGGTTTTTAGTTGCTCATTCTTGTGACGTAATCAACAACATTCATGATTGAAAGCATAAAATGAAATCACAATAATCACAAGGAAAAAAACAAAACCGTAACTAAATTAATCAACTAAAATTAATACAAGAGAATTTCATGACCAAAATTGAATCTCAGAATCAAAATATGTTTGTGAGTATCAAGAGTACGTAACTTCTACTAAAAATGCACAAGGGGTATTTATAGTACATGAGGAAACCTTAAATCCAAAGCCCGAACAAAATAGGAGAAAAAAGGGTTGGTGGCTATATGTGGTCACCACATGTGGCCTGGCCTCGGGTGCATGTGGTGCATGCGGCTTGCAGGGTGGGCCCATGTAGTGACTGCATGTGCCCCAACCAAAAAATCTTCCAGGTTAGCTCTCAGGATTTTGGACTTCTGATATATTCTTTCCCCACATGTGCTATATGCAGTCCGCATATTGACTTAGCATATACCGAAAATTATTTTTTCAGCTCTTCTTTAATTTCCGTACATGTTTTGGTCATGAAAAATCTGAAAAGTGTCACGAACATCCATAATTGCTCTCATAAGTAGCCAAAATCACCTTATTTCATCTTTTTCATGAACTTAGCATCCAAAACATTATTTTCTACAAAACATACCCAAAACGCATCTTATCTAACAAAACAACCTCAGAAACTTGCATATTTTCCAAGTTTTAAGCATCGAAACTGCTATATTTCTATAGCATATCAACACCCTCAACTTACAATATTTTCATGTCCTTGGGAAAAAAAACAAAACAAAACAAAACAAAACAAAACAAAACAAAAGTAAACACGACGCTTAACTAGGAGAATCTAAGTTATTCAAGGTAGTCAATCAACACTTTAAGCTTAAATCACAACATCCCCTCTTATCTTACTTTTCAAAACCAACTGTGTAAAAATATAAAGCATGACAGTGTAAAACAATGGGATCAAGATATGGCATTACATTAGAAATAGATAACCATGCACATGTACAAGTAACACTACCCAAAATAATCAAGCAGCTAGCAATATGACTCATGTGCCCTCACAACAAAGGTGTCCAACTCACTCCTATAAAATAATGCATGTCAGTGTATGGACAGTCAAGATACATTCACACTCAGAAGAGAATTTCCAATCAATGTGCATAAAATATCATAGGCTTGCCCTTATTTTCCTTACCTTAACATTCAGACAGTAAATTTAGGATCACTATAGGACTTCTCTCGACTTGTAATATAGGCTTGGGGGATTGTATGGTACATATGGACATATCAAGTGACTAAGCCTCCTTATCACTACACGAACCTTGGGGTCTCACTTATTAACCAATTTTATTTTTATTCCACCCTTATTTCTCCCTTTGTATTTTAAAGCACATTCAAGTTGGGTGTGGTATTTTATTTTTTATTTTTCACTTTTTGTCACAAATTTTCTTTTCTTTTTCATCTTTTTCTACCACACCCATCCCTACTTTATTTTTATTTTATTTCTCTCTTATTCATACCCACTTTACATCACGCACCCCTATGATAGCCACCCTCAACTTAGACGATTTTCCTGAGTTGAGGTGCACAAAGTACAAGGAGGACCAGGGCCAAAACAGGTTCATTGTGACACAAAATGGGAAAGTGAAAGCTGAAAATGAAGAAATAAGCTATAAGGTTACAACTTAGGGATAAAGGGATACAATTTCACATAGGGAAGGTCATTTAGGCTAAAAGTGGACTAAAATAAAAGGTGGACTATGATCCTTTCCTAACCGACTATCCTTTAATCTAGTCAAGACTAACCAAGCAAATATTGAATTTGAAATAAAAAAGGAACTAAGTAGCATCTCACACACATAACACAGAGTCAATATAACAAACTATAACTTATCCGGTTCATGCAATTGTTACCAAGTGATTATCATATCCCTAATCCTAATGCTATAACAAGATCCACAAAGTTCACACATATTTACTTGCTCACAGTTCTAAAATACACATTTTGGAAGGGTGTCATTTTTCTCAAGATCAATTAAAAATATGACAACTGCCCTAAATACTTAAAAATCTCCCAATTACACAAAAACACAACACAATACAAAAAAAAAAAAACATAATAAGACACAAATTTTAACCTAAAAATATTGGTTCTCCAACTATATCGCGGCCGACAGGAAAAGAAGCATGACAATAAAAACTCGTGGCGACTATAATATACCCCACCCCCAACTAAAAAATTATGCACTATCCTCAATGCGCGAAAATAATATAAGACAAGGGGAAGTGAGAACATACCTGGGACATACTAAACATCTGTGTACCTTGTGTTGACTCCCAAGCAACGCCTGATTTATTATCGCATCATGACTCAGTTCCCTTAGTTACTCAAACTTCGCCAAGGTCCATGTTAACATAGACTCTAACTTTCTTCAGGTTTCCCATTTAGTGCTTCACTCTCTGCCCTTTTACCTTGAATGGGATATCACCATCATGCTTTATTTCTAAAGCCTCATGTGGGAATACCTTAACCATAGTAAATAGTCTAGTTTACCTAGATTTCAATTTGCCAGGAAACAAGTGTAGTCTTGAGTTAAACGACAAGACCAAATCACCGGGTTTAAATATTCTATTATCAATTTTCTTGTCATGACACAGTGTCATGACTCAAGGCTACCTCCTAGCCACGACAATGGTGCTTATAGTCACAAGGACCACAAGCTAAACCATAAGCTGGTACCTGCTGTGAGCACTGAATAAAATAATAATAGTACACATATGCAAAAGATAGTCTACTGACTGTAATACTAATTCAAATACTAAAAATATAATTGTCTATTTAAAACAACTGATAATGCTGAAAAGACTGATGAGCTAAAAATTATCTAACTGACTGTCTAATTATTTGATTGTATGAAAAACCTCAAACTGACTAGCCAAGAAGTTGATGGGACAAGCCCCAACTAACTCCAACTGACTGAACATAATAAAATAATGAAGTAATGAATGAGAGATAATATGTCATTAATAATAAGGACTCACTACTATGGTTGCTGAGTTGCGCTGGTTATCTAACAGCGATAAGGAAACTGAGCCTCCGAACCTTTGATATAAGATATCATAGCACAAAGAAAAGTATGTAGTCAGTACTTTGAAGGTACTGGTATATGAGATAAGGTCTGGTTGAAATACATGGGGTACTGTGCACATAAGCTAAGGACTAACTGAGCAGCATGAATGTATAAAAATAAAAATATCTGAGAATGCAAGACCAAGCATATACAAATTTCTAAAATAATATGTAAATTGAAAGACTGAAATCTGTATAACTGAATTAAATTAGAATTTGTATGCTTTAGTTAAGAAAACCTGAATTGAATATATACTGAATATTATACTGAGACTGTGGGAGGTATCATCTAACCAATATGCCCCAATCTGAGCTAATTTGGGTCCAACCTGTAACCCCAGTTGGAAGGGTGTCAGTACCGTGCCACGAGTACTAACACTGGATGTGTGGATCCACTAATCTAAAGTCCCAAAGGACTAGGGAGTCAGTCCTAAACTGGTGGGTGACCCCTAAGAGAGTGTCAGTCCTAAACTGGAGGGTGACAACTCATAATCCTTCGCTAGCTACGCAGTTCTAGAACTTAGGGTCTGCTACTAAGGACCCAGTTTGAACTAGCAGGTGAGCCCCCATACCTAGGTTCTCTCGATGCTAAATCCTACTCCCAACTGAGCTAACACTGGTACTGAACATAATTAAGTTTAACTGAATATTATTTCTGATGGTACTCATCTTAATCATAATAACTGAATAAGTAATGAAATTCATGGTTTAACTGAATCATACTTGAAAATATGAAAATCGTGTAAAATATATAGGTATCAGGTATTCATAACCCATCAGCACTAAGTGATCATTAATTGTCGCAACCCAAATCGGGACCTTGTAGTAATGGGCATCTCAAGTCCACCTAGGACCGGAGACGACCCCTGTTACGCAACCCAACCTTCAGCCGCCTACCCTGACTTAGCTGAATTTCAAATATTTAACAAGATAACATAAATGTCCTCATTAAGACTCTAGGATAGGATCACGATCGACCGACCCAATCGAGTCCAACAATACCAAAGCAACCATCCATGCCATACCAAAACCAAAGATAATATCAAACATAATATGATAATCAAACCCAAAATATAATACGATGGAACAACCAACAATCTCATCAAAGGGTGTAAGCCTCAACATCCATATTGATACCAAGGCTAACACCAATATCGATCCCACTCATTCCAACCCCCCAGAAGCACCACAAATCCTCTATCTAAAATAATACAAATATCCAGTTGGGATATGTCCCCAACCATGGCCAAAACCAATATCCAGAAAGAAAGTAAGATGTCTAAGAATGTCTAACATGAAATGATGCCTTCCAAAAGAATGGATGCTCACCATTTCAGTACAATAAGCTATCCTCGAATCAAGTACTATAAAGGAGGAGTCAAACATCTGGTTCCTATATAGCATGGGTATACAACCGCTAGTAGACGGGTTAGTGGGTGAACACTAGCATGAAACTTGAGGTAAGGATAAGTAATGCCAGTTACCAAAACCAAATGAAAACCATCCAGTGCACACAACCATACATATATATAAGTGCTGGGAAAAGGGACCAGGTTTATCATGCCATTTAAAGCATTAGCCTGGGTTGTGTAACTTAGCCGTCCTACCACCTACGGGCCACATGGGTTCATTCCCCCTGCTAAAAGGGCCTCGATGTGTGTAGCTCCGTGACCAAGCAATAACCCTGGGATGACTAGTACATCCCTCTAATATAAATAAGACACTCATAAGTAGCCATTGAAGACCCCTCATATCAGCAAATATAAGTTTTGGGTTTTAATCCCCTCGGGATCACCACCTTTCACATATTAGCTTACACTTCCCACCATTAATTTCCAATTAAAACCAAGTCCAAACAATCCAATTATCCATTTATTAACCAAGTCTATTAAATAAACCAGTGGTATCGTCATACCACCATACTTGCAAGTATTATCCTTAGCCAAACCATTTAGATTAAGGGGACTCTCGGTGTCCTTTCCATTTACCATATTAACCTCTTGGGAGACTACCATGTTCTCCACAAGCATAACCAATCAGCCATTAACCTTTGTAAACCATTTAAACCATTTATAGTTTCATGCATAAGCTGAAAACAAGCAAGAGTTCCATTTAAAAGGAGTCAATGCAATAAACATATCTTTATAAGCATTTAATCAAACACCTTGAGGACATAACATAACCAAAACCAAATTCCATTACCATTAAACCATTACCATGCAATTCCATTATCCAAAACTGCCATTAATGCATAGAAAGCATAATTAAAACTATAAGAAATCATAACCAAGATTTTAACATCAAAACCCCCAAATCAATAGTTAAAAACCAAAACCATGCAAGAGTAAAACTATGAAATCAACCATATAACCATGCCTTTAATTGAAATCGCAAGTAGGGAAGATAATAATGCCTTAAACCAAGAAGATTGGTGGAAGAATTCACCAAGACAAGCCATAAGGAAATCCTTTAGTTAAAATCCTAGTTCTTTGCCCCAAAAGCTCTTAAGAGAATTATGATATGTTTTGGCAGAGATTCTAAGTGTTTAAGAATAAAATAATAGGGTAAATAACCACCTAAGTGTATTAAAAGTCGTGGGTCCTTATTAGAGTAAGTAGGAAAATATCCAAAATACCCTCACTTAAATCTCATAAAAACTTGACACAGGGTTACGACTGACCTCCTTACGAGTTGTAACCTAGCTACGATTGAAACCCACCCAATCGTAACCAAGCCTCAACCATGGATCACACAATGTCTAGTATACTACTCATCCAACCAAGTCGTAATCTCAGCATACGATCCGTACCCATGATCTGTATCCCTGGCAAAATGTAACACCAGGAAGATCAAACACTGTCCACCTTAGGAGTCACCTATACAACTCTTACCCATGTCTTACGACTCATACCCTTAAGTCGTATCCATTCTAGTGTCCAAGACCATCCTACCAACAATACTGGTCAGCTTACGATAGGACTTCACCACTCGTACCCCAACTTACGACTCGTAACATGAGTCGTAATGGGTCCAAAGACCGAGATTCCATAAAATTTTCTAAGGGTCCAAACCTAAGATGCTACATTAAAACATGACATTTAAACTTAAATTGTAATATTGAATCATGGTTCAACTCAAAACATAGGCATTTCATCAAACATGTGAAAAACATGGACTTGTACATGGGGATATTTTAGACATGAGAATTCAACAACATGAAGTTCACTTGGCTAAGACATGGGGAAACTAAAATTCAAAGCATGAGGGATTCAAATGTTGCTTAATACGGGTTTAATTCATGTTTTCATGGTTATTTAAATGCAACTCAGTCCATGTATGATCATACATGGACTGAGTTGCATTTAAATAACCATGAAAACATAAATTAAACCCATATTAAGTAGTATAAAATGCAATAATGATAGAAAAATCCTTTCTTTAATTGAAAAGTGGGTTTTGGGGATCCATGGGTGAAAGGGACCCATGGATGAACACCCCACATACCTTAAAATTTTAACTTGCAAGAGAAACACCAATTTTGATGCTTTCTTGAAGGTTCTTGAACTTGGGGAACTTGAATTCTAGCTTTCTTAAGGATAAAGAAATTTAATTTATGTTCTTAGGGAAAGGGAATGTTTTTTTTTGGAGGATAATTGGAGAAGAAGGGAAAAATTATGCCCTAACTGATGCCCAAGTCATGTTATGAACAATTGGGTTGAGGGGGAAAAGACCCAATTTCCCCTCAGTCATTTAAATTCAAAACTGGACGCAACAAGCTTACCACAACACGATTTTATCGCGGTAGTGCATTTCCCTCACCAATGTGGTCTTCATGACAACGGGAATAACACCGTGATATAGGCTTATCGCAATAACCCACTGGTTTCATGATCAAAACATGACTCAAAGCCCATCCAAAAAATTTAAAACTTCTTTGAGACATGCTCCTTACATTCCTGAACATGAATTAACTCAAAACCCAACATATCAGGGTCGAGAAGACTAAGTTGAAAATCCTCAAAGTTTAGAAGACTTAAAAATGACTAAGTCCCCAACACTTAGTGAAATTTTTAGGCCTTAAGCCCTTATTCATGCAGCTAGAATTTGAATTGAGTTAAGAATAGTATGGGGTATTACAATATCTCTCACTTGGGAACATTCATCCTCGAATGAGACTGATTAGACTGAGAGTACTGAACTAAGGTAACTATGATCACATACTGAACATGCCTGGTTGGAAGCATAACTACATAACTGGGTCTGAAACATGATACATAAACTGAATTGATTTCGTGAATGCATGAAATGCCATGAGAATAGTTATATAGTTGGAAATAAGAATGGAAAAGATTCAATCTAAGGAAAACTATTACCTCAAGCTAAGACAGAGTTTATGGAGAAAAGATGAGGGTACTTGGCACGCATATTTGCTTCTTCTTCCCAAGTCTCTCCCTCAACAAACTGGTTCCGCCATAGAACTTTAACCAAGGAAACTTCTTTGTTCCTTAGCCTATGAATCTAACGATCTAGGATCTCAACTGGAACTTCTTCAAAAGAAAATCTATCCTAAATACCTGCGCTTTTTAAAGGAACAACAACAGCTAAATCACCAATACATTTCTTTAACAACGAAACATGAAACACCGGATGCACTGAAGCCAAATCTACAGGAAACTCCAGCTTACAAGTTACCTTCCCAAAATAGCTCAAAATTCTATACAGGCCAACATAGCGGGGACTGAGTTTCCCCTTCTCGCCAAATCTCTTTATTCCCATCATAGGTGAAATATTCAAATAGACTAAATAAATAACCTCAAACTTAATTTATCTTCTCCTCACATTTACATAAACTTTCTGACGGCTTTGGGTAGTCTTCTGCCTCTCCCAAATCAACTGAACTTTCTCCATTGCCTTAAACACTAAATCTGGTCCTATCAAAGCAGCCTCATCTGCCTCAAACCAACCAATAGGAGATCTACATCTCCTCACATAGAGAGCCTAAAATAGAGACATCTGAATACTGCAGTGATAGCTGTTATTGTAGGCAAACTCAATCAAATATAAGTGGACATCCTAACTTTCTTTAAAATCAATAACACATTCTCTCAACATATCCTCTAAGGTTTGAATAATCCTTTCTGCCTAACTATCAGTGTTAGGATAAAAAGTTGTACTGAGATAAACTTGGGTACCAAGACCCTTTTGAAAAGCCTTCCAAAAGTGAGAGGTAAACTGAGTACCTCTATATGATATGATAGATAATGGAACTCTATGCAACTTAACCAACTCTCTAATATAAATCCTGGCATAATCCTCAACTGAGTACAAAGTATGAACTATCAAGAAATATGCTGATTTAGTCATTTTATGTATAATGACCCGTAACAAATTATGTTGACGATGCATACAAGGCAAACCTATCACAAAATCCATGTTCACCACTTCCCATTTCTAAGTGGGGATATTGAAATCTTGTAATATACTATTGAGACTCTGGTTCTCAACTGTAACTTGCTGACAATTTGAACACTTAGCCACAAACTCTACAATATCCTTCTTCATACCATTCCACCAATAGATTTCTCGCAAGTCACGGTACATCTTTGTGGTTCCTAGATGAATGGAATATTTCACACCATGCTCTTCTACCAAAATTATCTTCCTTAAATCATCAACACATGGAACATATAACCTTCCCTGACAATGCAACAAACTATCTCCCCTTTTGGAGAAATCCTCTACTTCCGATCTCTAACGGTTTCCTTTAACGTAACAAAATTGGGATCCCTGTCTTGCTTTTTTTTTTACTTCAGTAACCAATGAAGATTCTGAACCATTCTAAACCCATATACAATCCTCGGCTGAATCATCCAACCAAACACCTAATCTAGCAAGCTAATGAACCTCTTTGACTAACTTCTTCCTATTATTCTCAAAATGGGCAGCACTACCCATAGACAATCTATTAAGGGCATCTTCCACTACATTGGCCTTTCCCGAATGATACAAAACACTCATGTTATAATCTTTTAACAACTCAAGCCACTTTCTCTAATAAAGATTCAAATCTTTCTGCAAGAACATATACTGCAAACTCTTGTGATTTGTGAACACATCAACATGAACCCTATAAATATAGTGCCTCCAAATTTTTAAGGAAAAAACAACAGCTGCCAACTTAAGATCATGGATAAGGTAATTCTTCTCATAGGATTTAAGTTGTCTAGAGGCATAGGCTATGACCTTTCCTCACTTCATCAAAAAACAACCAAGACCAACTCTGGAGGCATCAAAGTAAACTACAAACCCCTTTGAACTGTCTGTCAAAGTCAAAACTGGGGTTGAAGTGAGTCAAGTCTTCAACTCCTAAAAACTTTTCTCACAAGAATTTGACCAAAAAAATTTGAATTTCTTCTAAGTCAATTGAGACATGGGGATGCAATAGAAGATAATCCTTTAACAAACCATCTATAGTAGCTAGCCAAACTTAAGAAACTCTTGATATCTGACGGAGAGATGGGTCTGGTCTAGTTTCTCATTACTTTGGTCTTTTAAGGTTCAACTTGAATGCCATCACCAAAGAAAATATAGCCAAGGAAAGCTACTGATCTTAGCCAAAATTTGCACTTACTAAAGTTGGCGAACAACTGATGGTCTCTAAGGGTCTGCATTATAATTATCAAATTATCTGCATGATCATTCTCACTATGAGAATAGACAAGAATATTATCAATGAAGACTATGATGAATATATCCAAGTACTGCTTGAACACTCTGTTCATCGAGTCTATGAAAGTTGCAGGGGCATTCATTAGTCTAAAAGATATAACTAGGAATTTTATATAACCATATCGAGTTCTGAAATCTATCTTTGAAAGGTCACATTCCCTAACTCTAAGCTGATGATAGCCGTATTTGAGGTCTATCTTAGAAAAATAACTGGCATCCTGAAGTTAGTTAAACAAGTCATCAATCCTGGGGAGTGGAAACTTATTCTTGATTGAGACTTTATTTAACTGATGGTAATCGATGCACATTCTAAGAGAATAGTTTTTCTTTCGCACGAAAAGAACTGAAGTTCCCCATGGGGAAACACTAGGCCTGATGAATCCCTTATCTAAGAGATATTTTAACTATTCTTTCAATTCCCTAAGCTTAGCTGGAGAAATTTTGTAGGGTGGAATAGAGATAGATTGGGTATCTGGAAGGACATCTATTTCGAAGTCAATTTCCCTTTTGGGAGAAGCTCCTGGAAGGTCTTCAGGGAACACAACTGGAAATTCCCTTACTACTAAAACTGACTCAAGACTTAGAGTCTCAGAACTAGAGTCCTTAACTTGAACAAGAAGGTAAAAACACCCTTTAGATATCATTTTTCTTGCCTTAGAAAAGAAACAATCTGACCCCTATGCAATTGAACGACTCTATTTCTACAATTAACTAAGGCATAACATGACTGGTGCCAATACATACTAAGAATGACATCAAAATCTGTAATACCCCGCATTTTTCTAAGCTAGGAAGTGAATAAGTTTTCCTACGTATGAAACCTCCTATCCTATTAGTAGCATTTTAATGCATGACTTACAATGAATATCCTAGCGATAGGATAGCTTGCGATGTTTTAAGAATGCTCATATGAGTCGCTTAGAGTGATGCAAGCTAAGAGTTTTTGAATCCATTAAGTCTTAGTGTTCGATTTTTCAAGGGTCATCTTTGAACAAGAATAACATGATTTATATGTGATATTTTGGTAGATTTAGACCCACCAAATTTTATAGAATTGAATTAGCTTTCCAAAGATACCAATTTCATCAAAATCTGACACCCGAGCAAGGAGTTATGGCCTTTCAAAGTAGAATACGTCGCCTAACCAATCGCACCTGGCCACTGGAAAGCATAGGCGATATCATATGCGGCACCTATGTAAAGCATAGGCGATATCATATGCGGCGCCTATGTAAAGCATAGGCGATATCATATGCGGTGCCTATGTAAAGCATAGGCGATATCATATGCGGCGCCTATGTAAATATAGGCGATATCATATGCGGCGCCTATGTATGATTTTAGCCACAAAAACACTTAGTTTTTGAGTTATTTTGAGGGTAGCTAAGTCTTTTAACACTCCTTAGATATCCCTAAACCTAACCTCATAAAATTTATAGCTTCTAAACACATTACAACCCTATTAACATCTCAAAGTTCATTATCCAAGAGCACCATAGGAAAAAAACAACTAGGGTTGCACAATCAAGCTTGAAGATCAAATTTCAAGGAAAATCCTCCGTCAATCATCAAAAACCTCCCTTTCAAGGTATGCGTAGTGTTCATCCATGGATTCCTTTCATCCGTGGAGTTCAAGAATCAATATTTAAAATACAAAAGCTTGGTTGGTTATGGTGATATAATCATACCCATGTTGATGCTTGTTTGTTTTGCTATATAATAGTATCGTGGATGTATATCTCATGAAAGTTATGTTGTTAGTTGAAAAACATGATCTTTAGATGGATTGATAGAATGCAAGTATGAAATCTATCTATGCCTTAAAGAATGCATGCAAGGTGTTCGATAAAATGCCTAGTATGTTAGAACTTCATATTTACATGATTTCATGATATCTAAATAACAAGTTCATGTTAGTCATACACACCAATATGAATTTCGATGCAAATTATGTGTTGTTATTGTTGTGGTATAAAGCATGTATGATAATGGAGATATAAATTATGTACACAAAATATATCCATGCTTTTCCTATCATGTTTGAAATGTTGAATAAATACATGAAGTATACTATCCCCTGCTTATGATATTATGAATTATGGACTCATATCTTGTGATCAAGTTATGTCATGTGTGTCAGTTTCCTCCTATCGATTCCTAGGGGTATTCGTATCCAAAAAAATATAGTTGTATGCCTAGAGCCATGTCATGTTTTCACGATACTCTCAGTTAAGCCATGTTTAGTAGACTTCAGTCAATCTTATGACTAAGGAAAACTCATGTAAAGGCAGTATCAGTTAATTTTTACTCAGTACTCAGTAATCTACGTAATCTCAGTAATATTTCATCAGTTTATGGAATTTAGTAAATCTCAGTATCAGTAAAATTTAGTTTAGTATTCAGTTCAGACATCAGTAAACTCAGTCAGCTAACAGAACTCAGTAGCATTTAGTCAGTTAACAGAATTTAGTAGTATTCCGCTAGTCATCAGAACTCAATAAACTCAGTCCATATTCAGTTCAGTTAAACAGAACAATCAGTAATAGTTCAATTAATTCTAGTACAAACTAGGAAATCAGTTCAGTATAATCAGTTCAGTTTCATTCAGTTGGGAGTAGGATTCAGCACCGAGCGAACCCAAGGATGGGAACTCACCTGCCAGTAGAGGGTGTGATTCTTAGAAGTAGTCCTTGCATTCTTGAACTATGTAGCCAGCTTAGGTTGAGACATTTTAACCTGTCAGATTAGGGTTGATGAGGTGGTTTAACCTGTCAGTTTAGGATTCCCACCGTTCTCATTGAGTACCTGTCAGATGAGGGTCACTCACAGCTTGTCCTTACCAGTGGAGCGGTATTAACACCCTTCCAATCAAGGCAGAGATTGGACCCCAGCTTAGCTATTATAGCGTATTTGGGGTATGTCAGTTAGATAACTACTTCCCACAGTTTTAGTATCAGTCTCAGTAAAAGAACTCAGATAGTTCTTCAGTATATCAGGATTGTCAGATACAGTATAAAACTCAGCTAGTTCCATCAGATTTAGGACTGTCAGATACAGTCATTCATGCTATCAGTTAACAGAACTCATGTTATCAGATATATCAGTTATTAGAATTCAGTTATCATTCATGATATGTTATCTGTAAATACATGTCATCAGTATTCATTCTCAGTAGTCATGTTATCACGAGCTCAGTTTCAGGACTATTATATATGGTCTATCAAATCAGTTCTTCATAATCAAAACTATTAGAAAAAATCATTCTTTTATAAGTAATATAGTATCAGTCTCCCAGTATTTAGTAATACAGTATTAGTTCCTCACTTATTAGTGAATTACATATCAATATCAGTATACTCAGTCATTCAGTATCTCAATATCAGTAAACTCAGTCATTCAGTATCTCAGCATCAGTAAACTCATGTTGTCAGTATTCAGACTCAGTAGTTAGTATCACCACGAGTTTAGTTGCAGTTACGTATGTATGTATGTATTCTCACGTTCATATCAATTATCATTGTTCATACATATAAAACCCTTTGCATTTAGCCTACCTCACTCGTATACTCAGTACATTCAATCGTACTGACGCATTTGCGCTATGGTGTTTTGTTTAATGCTATAGGTACAGAGGCATGAGTTTCAGAGAAGCAGTAGCATTGCAGATTTCAGCAGTCAGTGTTCCTCTTCATTCGAGGACAATATTATTATTACTTTATTACAGTATTTCAGATTAGTTTTTTTTTAGTTCATGGAGTTAGTTGGAGACATGTTCCTTCAACTCCTTATTCAGTTCAGTTAGAGGCTTTCGAACTAGATATCAAATTAGATGTTCAAACTTCAGTATTTATGTTCCTTTTTGGTATTGTTATACCATGTTTTTTTCAGATATGTATCAGTATTGAACCTTATGGCCTTACAGTTCATGTTTCCGCATATTTTATGAGATATTATGCAGTTTATAGGTACAACTATCAGTCATGGATTATCTTGTGGTCCTTCAGGGTTATGAGCACCGTGTAGCATTTCGGTTCAGAAAATCGGGGAGTTACAAAATCAGTCATCTCTAACTCTACAAGATCTACTGAGGGATTTTCTGAGATACTGTGATCGGGTAATTTTTTATACCCATCTAGCTATGATAAATTCACCCACTATGGTAGACACTAAGAAAGGATCTGCTAAAGATTTGGGACTGACACCAAAATCTACCGCTATATAGGGAGTTACAAAAGAAAGTAAAGCTCCGGGATCTAATAAAACATAAATATGAAGATGGAAGTCCTATAACGTACCCATAACTAAATTAGGAGAACTTTCCTGATCATGGCAAGTTCAAAGTGTCTACAACCTATTCTGGCACAGCCCACTAGTTGCACTAAAGGTGTCACCCTGCTGAGTCGGGCGACCTACTGGAGCTGATGACAGATTGGACTGGCCCTGTTGGCACATATCTTTTCCCTTTTGAGCAATTATTGGACACTCGCTGACCCTGTGGCATGGATTGCCACATCCAAAATGCACATCACTACCATCCTTACACACACCCTGATGATTCTTACCACATTTTTCGTAAAGTGGATTAGTGCTACTACTGTTCATACTACCTAGGGACTTAGGGTCTGGCACCCTATCCCGACTATTTTGCCTTAACTTGGGCACTGGCACACTAGCTAAAGATAGAGTTGGGGCTGAAAACTTCTAACAAAATTGAGAACGGTTACCACCTTCTGACCTTGGCTGAGAAAGTTAAAACTACCTATTCTAGCCCTTTTATTTTCCCTCTCTTTCTCCATATGTTTCTCCTCCTCAATCTGCTGAGCATGAACCATAAGTCTAGATAAGTCTATCTCCTTAATCAATATTATGGTCCTATACTCCTTGAACACACTATCAGCTACACCAGATACAAACTTACTTATTCTAGACCTATTGTCAGCCACCACATTAGGATCATACCTCACCAACTGAGTAAACTTAAGAGAGTACTCCTTCACACTCATATTACCTTTTTTCAAATTGATGAACTCCTACACCTTAGCTTTCTTCAACTCTAATGGAACAAACCTATCTAAGAAAGTTATGGAAAACTCATCACACTCAATAGGCCCTGCATCAATACTATGGTCCTCTTTCTAGTATTTAAACCAGGTGTAGGATACATCTTGCAACTGATATGCATCCAACTCTGCACTCTCACTTGAGGATACACCCATGAATCAGTCACCTTCTGAACCATATCATAAATTCCTGTGGATCCTCCTCAGACTTAGATCCCAAAAACAAAGGAGAATTCATCCGGGAGAAATCCCAGATCCTTGTTGTATCTGTATTTGCCCATAGATTGGCTGGGGCAATAGCTTGCAGGTTATTCTAAGACACTAATAAATGAGATAAGGTAGTGAAAGTAGATCTGAACTTAGTGTAAGAGACATGCTCATTCAGGGGATCTTCTTAAACAGGTGGAGGTGTGGACTGGTCCCCATCCCTTCTTCCATTCTTTCTTCTAAGAGGCATAGTTTGTAAACAAAATAAAGAATGAGTTAGAAACAGAGTTTAAATAGATCTTATACTTATTCGCACGACACGAATATTGAAAAAGTGGAAAAAATTTCCTAAAACATCTCATATCCTTTAGTTCATAAGTGTGGTGCACTTCACACCCATGAACAAAACTCTACTTAATGCGTCTTTCAGATACCCTAGGAAACTGTAAAACCTTAGGCTCTGATACTAAGTTTTTTCATGACCTGAGGCTACCCCTAGCCGCAACGATGGTGCTTAAGGTCACAAAGACCACAAGCTAATCCATGAGCTGGTACCTGCTGTGAGCACTGAATAAAATAACAATAGTACATGTGTGCAGAAGATAGTCTGTTGAATGTAATACTAATTCAAATACTAAAAATATAACTATCTATTTAAAACACCTGATAATATTGAAAAGACTGATGAGCTAAAAACTGTCTAACTAACTGTCTAATTGTATGATTGTCTGAAAAGCCTCTAACAGACTGACTGGGGAGTTGATAGGATAAGCCCCAACTAACTCTGACTGACTAAGTATAATGAAATACTGAAGTACTAGATGAAAGATAATATGTCCTCGATGGATAAGGACTCACCACTACTGTTACTGAGTAGCGTTGGTTGTCTGACTGCGATTGAGAAACTGAGCCTCCGAACCTATAATATAAAACATCATAGCGCAAAGAAGAGTATGAGGTCAGTACTTTAAATTACTGGTATATGAGATGAGGTTTGGCTGAAATGCACTGGCTACTGTGCACATGAGATAAAGACTAACTGAACAGCATGAAATAACTGAGCATAAAGTCATGAAAACTAAAATATCTGAGAATGTAAAACCAAGCATATACATATTTCTGAAATAATTTATAAACTAAAGGCTGAAATCTGTATAACTAAATAACTGTGAATCTGTATGCTTTTGTTAAGCACCCTAAACTAAATATTATACTGAAATAGTAGGAGGTATCATCTAACTCGACATGGACCAATCTGAGCTAATTGGGGTCCAACCTGTAACCCCAGTTGGAAGGGTGTCAGTACCATGCCATGGGTACTAATACTGGCTGTGTGGATCCACTAACCTAAAGTCTCGAAGGACTAGGGCGTCAGTCCTAAACTGGAGGGAGACTCCTAAGTGAGTATTAGTCCTAAACTGGCAGGTGACATCTCATAATCCTATATTGTCTATGTTGTTCTGAAACTTTGGGACTTCTACTAAGGACCCAGTCCTAACTGGCGGGTGATCCCCCATCCCTAGGTTCGCTCGGTGCTAAATCCTACTCCCAACTAAACTGAAACTGGTACTAAACTAAATTAAGTTTAAATATATATTATTTCTGATTGTGCTCATCTTAATCATAATAATTGAATAAGTAAGGATATTCATGGTTTAACTAAATTATACTTAAAAATCTGAAAATCATGTAAAAAAAGTAGGTATCAAGTATTTATAACCCACCAGCACTGAGTGATCATTAAAACATGTCATTTAAACTTAAACTATAAAGTTGAATCATGGTTCAACTCAAAACATGGGCATTTCATCAAACATGTGGAAAGCATGGACTTGTACATGGGAATATTTTAAAGATAAGAATTCAACAACATGAAGTTCACCGGGCTAAGACATAGGAAAATTGAAATTCATAGTATGAGGGATTCAAATCTTGCATAGGATCATACATGGACTGAGTTTCACTTAAGTTACCATGAAAACATGAATTAAACTCATCTTAAGCAGTATAAAATGCAATAATGATAGAAAAAGCCATTCTTTAATTGAAAAGAGGGTTTTGGGGCTCCGTGGGTGAAAGGAACCCTTGGATGAACACCTCACATACCTTAAACTTTTAACTTAAAAGAGAAACACCAATCTTGATGCTTTCTTGATGATTTTTGAACTTGGGGAATTTGAGTTCTTAATTTCTTGGGGATAAAGGAATTGAATTTGTGTGCTTGGGGAAAGGGAATGGTTTTCTTGGGAGGATAATTTGAGAAAAAGAGAAAAATTATACCCTAACTCATGCTCAACTCATGTTATAAACGATTGGGTTGAGAGGGAAAAGACCTAATTTCCCTTCAGTCATTTAAATTCAAAACTGGACATAACAAGCTTACCACAATACGGTCTTATCGCGGTAGTGCATTTCCCTCACCGCGATACAGTTTCCATGACAACGGAAAGAACACCATGGCACGGGCTTATCATGATAACCTACTAGCTTCGTGATCAAAACATGACCCAAACCCCATTCAAAAAATCCAAAGCTTCTCCAAGACATGCTCCTTACATCCCTGAACATGAATTAACTCAAAAACTAACATCTCGGGTTCGGGAATACCAAGTTAAAAATCCTCCAAGTTTAGAAGCCTTAAAATGACTAAGTCCCCAACACTTAGTGAAATTTTCAGGCCTTAAGTCTCTTATGCATGCAACTAGAAGATGAACTGAGCTAAGAATAGTATGGGGTATTACACACAACTTCATTCTTTCTTCGTATATAGAAGAGCTCTTATAAGCACAGTGTCCAAATTTATCCAAATCATTCACCTTGCTCAACCGCAAGTTTGTTGCATCACGCCACTCAAAATTTATCTTTTTCAACGTCTATAGTGCCTTATGCTCAAGCTCAACCGGTAAATGGCATTCATTGCCATATACAAATTGATATGAAGAGGCACTTATGGGGGTCTTAAAGGTTTTTTGGTAGGCCCATAATGTATCATCTAACTTTCTCGAATAGTCAGTCATTTTGTCATTCACAGTCTTCGTCAATATGGACTTTATCTCTCTATTGGAGACTTCCACTTGCCAACTAGTATGAGGATGGTAAGGTGTCACCACTTTATATCTTACACCATATCTATCAAGAAGAGATTTGAATAAGAGGTTGTAGAAGTGAGACCCACCATTGCTGATAATTTCACATGCAGTGCCAAATCGAGCAAAGATATTTTTCTTCAAAAAGGCGGTGACCCTTCTACCTTTATTATCTAGAAGCGCAACTGCATCCACCCATTTTGACACATAGCCAACCACTACTAGAATTTATCTCAAACCATAGGAGCTTATAAATGGTCCCATAAAATTCATCCCCCACATATCAAATAACTTTAACTCCAGAATAGGTGTCATAGGGAGTTCATGGCATCGTAAAATTTTTCCTTGATGCTAACATTGGTCACAGGGTTATGCAAAATGATGAGCATCCTTGTAAATTATAGGACTGTAAAACCCACACTGCAGAATTTTGTGGGCTATGTGTGTGCCACTATGGTGACCCCCCACTAGTGATAAATGACAAGCCTCTAGAATCCTCATCATCTCCATCTCTAGAATGCATATCTAAATCACACCATCTGCATAGATCCTAAATAGATATGGTTCATCCCAAAGGAACTTCCTCACCTCATGCATAAATCATTTTTGTTGCTAGGAGGATTGGTCTTCTGGGATAAGATCACTTGCCAAATATTTGGTAAAATCAGCAAACCATGGAATCAGATCTTGAGATGCCTCCAACACTCACTCATCTAAAAAAGCATCATCTATCTTAATATCATCCCCCAGTTTCTGTATGATCTCCTCCTCAAGTATGGACAAGTGGTCAGCAACCTGATTTTCTTTCCCTTTCTGGTCCTTTACTTTAAAATTAAACTCTTGCAGCAAGAGAACCCAATAAATCAATCTTGGTTTAGAATCTATATTTGACATCAAGTATATCAAGGTATCATAGTCAGTGTGCACTATGACCTTAGTCCTAATCAAATAAGACCAAATTTTTTTGAAAGAAAAAACCACCATGAGTAGCTCTTGTTCTGTAACTATATAATTTTTCTACATGAGGTTTAAAGCTTTGTGGGCATCGTAGATAGAATGAAGGATATTTTCTCTTCTTTGGCCTGGGAAAGCACCTAAGGCCACTCTTCTTGAATCACACATCACCTCAAATAGTGCAGACTAGTCAGGAGACACAATAACAAGTATCAAAATCAATTGCTCTTTCAGATATTTTAAAGCCTTGAGGCAAGCATCATCAAACACAAATTTCACCTCTTTCTTTAAAAGCTTACATAGAGGATTTTTAATTTTAGATAAGTCCTTGATGAACCTCCTATAAAAGCCTGAATGACCTAGAAAGCTCTGTATACCTCTAATTGACACTGGCGGGGCAATTTCTCAATCACCTCAATCTTTGAATTATCTACCTCAATACTATGTTTGTAGATTTTGTGCCCTGGAACGATACCCTATTTCACCATGAAGTGAATTTTTCCCTGTTTAACACCAAATTGCACTCTTCACATCTCTACAGTGCACTGCCTAAATGGGCCAAACAATTATTGAATAAGTCCCCAACCATTAGAAGTCATCCATGAATAATTTGATCGTGTCTTCCACCATATCAGAGAATGTGGGTGTCATACATCTCAGAAAAGTAGCAAGTGCATTATATAGTCCGAATGAGATCTTCTTAAATGCAAAGGTCCCATAAGGGTAAGTAAAGGAAGTATTTTCTTGGTCTTAGGGTGCAAACATGATTTGATTGTAACTCGAGTACCCGTTAAGAAAATAATACCAACCCCTTCCTTTTAGTCTATCCAGTATCTGATCCATGAATAGCATAGGGAAGTGGTCCTTTTGTGTCCACTTGTATAGATTTTTGTAATCCATGCAGACTCTCTAATCGGTTATTAGCCTCATTAGTACTTATTCATTTTTTTTTCAATTGGAACCACTGTGATTCCCTCTTTATTTGACATGCATTAAACCGGGCTTACCCACTTGCTATCTGCAATGGTAAAAACCACCCCGATATTTAACGATTTAATTATCTCCTTTTTCACCACTTTTTTCATAGGAGGGATCAGTCGTCTCTGATGCTCAATACTGGGAATGTTGTCCATCTCAAGCTATATCTTATGTGTATATACCTAGAGGAATCCCTACAATGTCTGTAATGGTCTACCCAATAGCTCTCTTGAATTTCTGCAATACTAATGTCAAAGCTTCCACCTGTGCTTCTATCAAAATTTGCTGTAATAATCACCAGTAAAGTATTATTGTCCCCCAAGAATGCATACTACAAATGAGATGGGAGGTCTTTTAATTCCTATACCGGTGGCTCCTCAATAGATGGTTTAGAAGGAGGTATGGTTCTGTTCTTTATGTCAAGATCCAGTTTCTTAATGGAGCATTTGTATGAACCTATGCCATGTAGTTCATTAGCTAGTTTGTCATATTCATCTATCCCGCCACTCTCAAAATTCATAAGCACTATTTCTAATGCTTTTACCATTAACTTTCCTCAATAGGAATATCCTTTGTATCCATATCATCATCTATAATATTTATCATCTGGCTATTTGTAACACCCCAAAAATGGGTCCCGAATCATCACACGGTTCTTAAGGCTATAAGTAGCCCCAAGCTAACCCTTTGAGCCTGCTACTTCACATAATAACTTGCTTAGAGATGAAATAGACAAATCACAGGCACTGTTATATCAAATCATAAGAAATACTAGAAATCTTGACATACTAACAATCTGACAACTAGTCTGACAAAGACTCTACTACACAAGGACTAGAGATCCATTGGGAAAGGTCCCCAACTGACTCATACTCAACTGAAAAGAAATGAACAACTACCAGATAAACTGAATATCTGAAGATAACCGGTCCTCGAACCATGAGGACTCACCACTGTAGAGATGTAGATAAAGGAACTCGAGGATCACTTACGAGGTTGGGACGGAACACCTGAACCTATATTATGAGACAATGTAGCACACAGACGTATATGTGGATCAGTACTTTGGGAATGTACTGAGCATGTGGGGGTGTATACAAAAATATAATCAGTATCACAAGTCTTAATAGAAAACATGCATGCTATAATAGATAACTCACATAGCTTTAATAAAATTCTCATAAGTTGTGGTTAGGAAATAGATAATAGAAATCACGTGAGTCATTTTACTTTATTCTGGATCTGTATTATTTCTTTTTTCTCAACTTGTAAATTAGATAAAATCTTAAAATATCAACTTTCAGGACATAAGCTATAATCTCATGAAAGCAAGAAACTTCTTGGGAACTTAATAATCATGACACTTGAAAACTTTAGGAATCATAGGGTCATAGCCTTCAAAATCAATATACCTTCAAACTTATGCTTTTAGCTTAAGGATAGTAAAACTTCTTTAAAACAAAAGAACTTGATACTTTAGGAACTTTAAGACTTGAGCCTCTAAAAAACTTAAGAGACTTTGGGACACTTGGGACTCGGGATTATATAACTTTGGGAGTTTCTTCTAACCGACATAAACCATGTAAGCTACATGGATTCCAACGTCTTGCCCACATTGGGAAGAGATGTTCTATTCTTGCCATCAGAGTAGAACCTTTAAATTTTAGTGATCACTAGCTTAACCCACTTGGGTAAATCAAAAACCTACGGGGGCACATAGTTCTGGGGAATGAGACCTCGAAATCAATCAAAACTTGGTGCTAAATACTACTACCTTACTTAGCTTAGAAATTTAATAAAATCCACCTTAAACAATCCAACAATATGTAATGGGAGCTAATATGCTTCCCCTTAATCTCAAATCAAACAAATAATATGGATTTCTTTCTTAGCTTAGGATCAAAACTCAATTCTTTTCTTGAAATCTTGATAGACTTTCATCAAAGTGTTAAAATCTAAACAACATAAAAATATAAGTACACTTCTTGGAGTATTAATAATTCATCCTCAAGGACTCACAATTTCACAATAAAGTTCAACTCATGACAACAACTCTTGGAAATTCTTGGAAACATGATATCAATATAGGAATGTATAATTTATATCATGAACTCTCAATTTAGATCATAATCGAACAAAATAATCATGAAATACAAGACTTGAACAATTCCATAATCTCATAAACTTGAAATATAGAAAAATAATATGAATTCATCTTGGAAATACAAAATTCTTTAAGAAAATCTAAAACTTTTGGACACAAAAATGAAAGAGTGTTCTTGTTCAAACCCCACATACCTTGAAATTAAAACTTTGAGTGAGTTCTTGACTTTGGGTTGCTATTCTTGAAATTAATGGGTGTTTCTTGTAGCCCTCGGAATGGGGATTCCAATTCTTAAAAAATTAATGAAAACTGACGGTTAACTTTTGAGTTCTCTTGAAGTTTATGTAGAAACCCTAAGCTATGTTCTTGGTAGATTTTGATAAAAGTATGAATCATATGGGATTTTTGGGGTGTAATCTTGTGTTAAAGATGATAAAGGAGTGGGAAAATACCAACTTTACCCTTAATGAGACGGAGAAAAAAAGCTAAAAACTGGGCACAAAGGCTATGACCTGGGTGGCGCCTTGCCCAGAGCCTTTCCTAAGGTGGGCGGCGCCCCTTAATAGCCTTTAGCTACTGGTTTGGCACCCTAAATATGCCCTAAATGGATTTTGAAAATTCTGAAACTCATCTGAGATACCTTACAACCTTGCCCCATCACAACGCAACAACAAAATTAAGAAATGGAGGTTGGGAAGGTCACGAATTAATGGGCTCAAAAATGAACTAAGTGTTGGAACACTTAGCTAAAATTCTAAGTGTTAAGCTTCTTTTAACTTGCTTTGAAGGCTTTGACGACGAGGAAACTTTACGGGGTCTTACACTATTGTACTTTCATACATATATTAAAAACTATTTTCTCATTGTTCTATTTAAAGGTGATATCCTCCAAGTCCAAATCAATCAACACCCGGCTAGAGGAAAATAAGGGTCTACCTAAAATAATAGAAGATTGGGCATCTACATCATAGTTTAAAATTGTGAAATTTGTTGGATAAGTGAATAATACCACCCTTACTTCTATATTGCACACAATACCTACTGGCTCCTTTAATGATGTAACGCCCTGAAACCTGGTCCCGAGCTGTCACACGGTGCTCAAGACTATAAGTAGACTTAAGCTAACCCTGTCTGCCTTCTACTAAGTCTGAATCTTATAATAAAGGAATATAGATATAAAAAAATCATACTGGATGCGAAAATCTATCTGAATATAATATCTGAAAATAATGCCTGAAACCTCAATACTGAATAATCTGGATAAAAACTAGCAGTCTGATAAGCCTCTACTACTAATATCTAGAGAGTCACTAGGACAAACCCCCAGCTGACTCAAACTGTCTGAAAATACTAAATCATCCAAACTGATAAGCTAAAAATAAACTGAATGACTAAGTCCCTGAACTATGAGGACTCACCAGCTGTCAGGGTGTAGATGAAGATGCTCAAAATCAATCTCGTTGTGGAAACTGAGAACCTGAACCTACACTATGAGACAATGTAGCACATAGATGTATATGTGGATCAGTACTTTGAGAATGTACTGAGTATATGGGGGTGAATTCATAAGTAAAATATAATATCAATCATCATCATAGTTTGTAAAATAATGCATGCTAAATGTAGATGTCTCAAATAAGCTGGAATATCTGAAAACTGAAATTTGTAATCATGAATAACAAATCATACTTTGTAAATCTAGTGAGTCATAACATTTAGTTTTGAAAGCTGTAATAATGTTATGTCTTTAAATCATACTGTCTAAGTGTAAAAAGGGCTCACTTCTATATCTGAAATCTATAGCTAAAGGTTTTTATAAAGCAATGTATGAATAAATCTGTGAACCTTTACACTTAGTTTCTAAAATCTTTCTATTAAGATCATTCTGTAGTCTTTTTCTTTTAGGGAATTCTTTAAAAAAAAATTGCAAGGGAAGTTCTTCTAACCAACATAAACCATGTGAGCTAACATGGAGTCCAACGTCTTGTTCCCCTATGGGCAAAACCTCATGATGGGAAGAGGTGTCATACTTTTGCCAAGGAGTATAACCTAATCTAAGTGATCACATCTGTATCTGTCATCCATATAGAAATGGGAATAATCTAAATCTATACCTATGTTGACTATGTTGTTCTGTGGAAGATAGGGAACATTAATCCCACACTTCCCGCTCGGTGCTAAATACTACTCCCTTTAATCTACATGCTCATTCTATTGGAAATCCACTTTAAAATCTAGCATAAGGGTTATTACAAAACCAATTATGCATTTATCTAATTCAATCTGTGAATAGAACTATTCTGATTACTGAAACCTGTAAAGTGGATTCCAAATCTTATCTGAGGATCAAAAGATCAAATCTTTACTAAAAATCTGAAAATAAAGTGATCATCTAATACTTAAAGCATATTTTTTCTTGAAATAATGATATTCAATCTTGGGATAATAACCCATGCATCAATCTCATGTCAAAACATCATATTAATCAGTCTTAGTAATGAAAACAATGACAATTCATCTCAAAATCTGGAAGTTATTGCAATAGGCATGAAAATATGGAAATACACATGCAATTCAACTTCTAATTCACTTGAAATCTTATAATCTTGAAATTAACAATAATGGGTATGAACCCTAATTTAAATCTCATGTATAATCATTTAAAATAATATCAATTTAAAATAAAAACTTAGTTTTAGGCACAGGATGAAAGAGGATCCTTGTTCATCAACCCCACATACCTTAATTGATGAAATTACTAAGAAAGCTTGAACTTAAATCTCTATTTGTGCCTTTGAAGATGAACTCTTGATTATCTTGATTTAGGAGTCCTCAATTTTGAGTTTTCTTGGAGAAAGAATGGAGGAAATGGATTTCTTGGAGAGTAAACTTTTGAGCTCTAGGGTTTTTCTTTGAGAGAGAATGGATGAAAATAAGCATAAAGTGCTTAGGATATGCTTAGTTCCTTGTTTTGGACAAATTGGGGGCCTGAGAATTGACCAAAGTGTTCCTTTTAACATTTAATCGAAACTGGAAACAAGAGAAATTTTTTGAATTTGTATGCCATCGCGATGCTCCACAATCGCGGTGGCTCACTGGAAAAAGGACAATTGGGACCTGGAAAATCTCCACGACATGGAGCTATCATGGTGTACAAATGAAATGCCATTGTGGCCATCACTACGACGTTCCACCATCGCGGTGAGCCACTGGAAATTGACAATTGGAAAATAAAGCTTCACCGCGACGCGGGCTTATCGCGGAGGTCCACTGGAATCAGACAATTTCCATTTTGCAAGTCACCGTGGTGCAATGCTTATTTAGTTGGAATGCCATAACTTCTCAACCGAGTATTGGATTTGGGAGAAACTGGTATCGATGGAAAGTTTATTCAATTATCTACACAATGGAGGGTCTAATTTTGAAAATTTTCACATGCAAAAATTGTTATTCATTTTTAAAGCTAATACTTGACATTCTAGGAGAGAAATTAAGCTAGGATAAAGTGTGGGGTATAAAAAATGATGAATCAGACATTAATAGCCTTGCAGATGTAGGCTTGAGTGCTCCTAACCCCAATACCTTATATATCACTAACGGCATTACATTTATTCCTGCTCTCGAATCAAATAGAGCCTAATTAATATCATATGGGCCAATAGAGCATGGGATGGTAAGTGCACCTAGGTCCCCCTTCTTTTCTACTGATGGTGCATGAAAATTCATGCTAAACTGCTGCATTATATCTTAGATCTCTTCTATAACCCAATCGTCACTCTCAAATTCATTATCACTACAAGTCAGCTTCTTAAACATGGCTTTAGGTGGCTCATCCGCAATAATATTATCCTTCTTTGGCTCATTAACAGTAGGCAAAAAGTTCTCATTAAGTGGGGACTCTCTCCTAGTGTTAATAGCCATACAATGAACAAGTGTCAATGAATTCTGCACATCGTCACTAAGAAGGGAACCTATCTGTCGTTGGGACAAAATAGTAGAGATTTTCCCATACTACTCCAATTGCTTGATAGTAGTTGAATGTGACTCAACCTTTTGAGTAAATCCTGAAATATCGGCCTTGAGTTTTTAAGTCAAGTTTCTTGTCTCTCTTGACTCTTCATTAGTTTAGTCAACATTTCTTATATTCTTGATCTACATCTCATTTTCCAAGGGGAATATATTTGTCTCTATCATTATAATAGTTCCAACTTTGATTCCCTTACCCTTGGGCTCGGAAACTTGCTAACTGACAATCAATATACTTTGTCTCCTTCTCTAACTTAGACTCATGTACCCTAGAGGCTGCACCTTGTGCCCCTACTGCATCAACCTTTTCCCCAAAGAAAATAGATCTTCACTTGAAGAACCTAGCATCATGTAGTGCTACCTGAAATTATTTATCTCATCATTTAACTGCAACACTCTAGATGGAGAAAAGAATTTATTCAAGAATTATCTGTATAGCTCGTTCCATGTAGTGATGGATCCTCTTGGAAGTTCCCCCGTCCATAAGGATGCTCCTTCAGTAAGTGAGAAGGGAAATAACCTCAGTGTCAGTGCCTCTTGATCTGTCACGGGTATGGTTTATGAAGTGCAGATCCCCGCAAAATTTGTCAGATGCATGTTTGCGTCATCTGTGGCAAACCCACAAACATACCCTTCAAGCATAGGAGTTGGATCATAGAATTAAGGATATTAAACTTGATATATGGGGGCAAAATAGGAGATATAATGGCTTCAGTCTCCATCGGCTCAACTTATCCCAGATATTCTTCATCATCTATATATGGTTTCACATACTGATATGTTGGGATAACTTGAACATGGGCACCTCTAGCTCTATTCTAATCTCCACCGAATGTTTCTTGGTGGTTTTCTTCTTGTCTTTGCTCAGCTAGCTCTGTCTCCCTAGCTACCCACTAAGCTTCTTTTGCTTCCCTCTTTTTTTTTAGCTTGAGCTAACAGCTCACCAGTCTAGCTATCAACAATAATCTATACTCCTTCAGGAGAAGGTGGAGGTATAACATCACAAACTCCATCAAGATTATCATATCTTTTCTGTTCCACCATCCTATTAAGTATTTGTAGGATCCTTTTTGGATTTGGATTTACTGGAAGTAAGGATTACCTATACTCTATCTGTTAGGCATACACCGGTGTATGCCGAACTAAGAATAAAAGCAAAAAGAAAACTCAAAAACTACAATTCACTAATCAACACCGTATTCCCCAGCAACAACACCAAAATTTGTGGCGTCCAAGCTACACTTCCTCTCAGAAGATCATACAGTCGCTGCCAAATATAGTAACCCAACAAAGTCTAGGGTCGAATCCTAAGGGAATACATGGAATCGGGGCTCTCAGTTGTTCTAATCAACGGCAGAACTAGAAAAGTAAATCGGGGGTTTTGAATATCAATATCGTGCTAGTATTAAATATAAACTTTAGTTGTATTCAGTCATAGGTGAACACTAGCATTGTGTTCCACCTAGATTCTCAACTATGTAGGATTATTATGCTTTGTTGAACCAAACTGATACCTTACATGCAGAATAGATAAGTTATGTACCTTTTATAGTCTTTTGGAAGAGCAGAAGGATTTCACCCTTTACCTTTTGAGTATCAGGATGTCGCCTTGCTAACCCTTATCTTGATTCCAGTTAACTATTACCTTTTAAGTCTCTAGTTATTAGATAAAATCTAACCATCTTACTTAGA
This sequence comes from Capsicum pubescens, assembly GCA_030864215.1. NCBI lineage: Eukaryota > Viridiplantae > Streptophyta > Magnoliopsida > Solanales > Solanaceae > Capsicum > Capsicum pubescens. The sequence goes on along the minus strand of CM061548.1, from coordinate 72,398,518 downwards.
TAATACCTAGTAGCATGGATCGGCAGTTAAACTTAAAATTACTGTTACCATTATCTTTTCTTAGACACTACTCCTCTTTGGGAGTAAGTAGAAAAAATCTAGGTGGGATCCTAACATTTGTAACCGGTAAGATAACTAATAAAGTAAAGATAATAAAATGCATGCATGGTTATTGGTTCAGAACAACAATAGCACTTACCCTACTTTGTCAATCCGCCAGGGATTCCACAACCCTAGCTAAAGGCTTTTAGCCACTTATTCTTATGAAGTAATCAACAACATTCATGATTGAAAGCATAAGATGAAATCATAATAATCACAAGGAAAAACCCAAAATCGTAACTAAATTAATACAAGAGAATTCCAAGACCAAATCAAATCTCCGAATCAAAATATGTTTGTGAGTATCAAGAGTGTGTAACTTCTACTAAAAAAACATATAAGGGGTATTTATAGTAGATGAGGATACCCTAAAACCGAAGCCCAAGAGAAATAGGATAAAAAAAGGGTCGGTAGCTATATGTGGTCACCATATGCGGCCTTTCCTCGGGCGTGTATAGTACATTCGGTCTACAGAGTGAGCGTATATGTGACCGCATATTCTCGGACCAAAAAATCTTGCAGGTTAGCTCTCGGGATTTTGGACTTTTGACACATGCTTTGCCCACATATGCTACATGCGGTCCGCATGTTGACTTAGCATGTGCCAAAAGTTATTTTTCAGTTCTTATTTAATTTCCACACATGTTTTGGTCACGAACAATCTGGAAAGGGTCCCGAACATCCATAATTGCTCCCATAAGTAGCAAAAATCACCTTCTTTCATATTTTTCATGAACTTAGCATTCAAAACATGATTTTCTACAAAACATACCTAAAATGCATCATATCTAATAAATAACCTTAGAAATTTGCGTATTTTTCTCATTTTAAGCATCAAAAGTTCTATATTTATATAGTACACAATTCACCTGGACCATATTTCTGAGATCCAAGGATGAAACTTTTGAATCATTCATAACTTTTGTCAAGAAAATTCAAGTCAAGTATGACTCTAGGGTTACTGGGATCAGATTAGATCATGGAACTAAGTTTGAAATACCAAGATGGACCAATTTTGTGGGGTGCATGGAATCAACCACAAATTCTCAGCACCTAGAACTCCCCAACAAAATAGAATTATGGATACAAAAAATAGAATTTTAGTGGATATTTCAAGGACAATATTGATAGGTTCAGGTCTCCCTAAGAAATTTTGGGCTGAGGCAGTTAACACTGCTTGCTATGTAACAACTGGATTCTTGATCGGGTCAATGTTAAAGAAAACCCCTTATGAATTGTTGAACAACAAGAAACCCAAACTGGGTTACCTAAGGGCCTATAGATGTAAGTTTTTTTTCTTGAATAATGACAAAGATGTTCTTGGAAAGTTTGATCCAAAGAGTGATGAAAGGATGTTTGTTGGGTACTCATCAACAAGCAAAGTCAACAGGGTTTTTAACAAAAGGGCCTTGTATGTAGAAGAAAGTGTCCATGTTATCTTTGATGAATTAGGAAGCAAAGAGGACTTGAGGTACAAGGATGATACAAAACTAGAGGAGCTTCATCAAATTTAGAGAGACTCACTAAATGATAGAGTAAGCAACAGTCAAAGGAATGAAAAAAATAATGAAAATTAGGACAATAGAGGTGATGGAGATAATGATACCAAAGTCAGCGAGGGGCCAAGTCCTCAAGCAACTGATCATGGAAACACAGACTTACACTTTCTAGATCTTAATGATCATCTAGATGAGGAACCTGTCCTCAACCAACCTTAGTCAACCATAGGGGAATCCAATTGGAAGCACAAATCCTCTCATCCACTAGAGAATCTTACCTCACCTTTGGATTTTCAATTCAAACCAAATACAAGGTAAGAAATTAGGTTTCCTTCTTAGCCTTTATTTCCTCTATTGAACCTAATAATGTTAAGGTGGCTCTGAATGTCAAGAAGGCTCTGAAGGATGTTGATTAGGTCATTACTATGCAAGAATAGTTAAATCAATTTGAAAGAAATAAGGTATGGCACCTGGTCACTAAAACTTCTAAAAAACCATCATAGGGACCAGGTGGTTCTATAGGAAAAAAAAGGATGAATATGAAACCATTGACAGAAACAAATACAGATTGGTAGTGTAGGGATACAACCAAGAGGAAGGAATTGATTATGATAAGACCTTTTCCCCTAAGGCAAGAATGGAAGCAACCAAATTCTCACCAGCGTTGCTGCATATATGCAGTTCAAACTATTTTAAATGGATGCCAAGAGTATCTTCTTAAATAGTTATCTCAAGGAAGAGTTGTATGTCAAACGACCCCTAGATTTTGAGGATGTTGATCAACCCAACAATGTCATGCAACTTTATAAATCTATGTATGGTTTGAAGAAATCCCCAAGGTCTTGGTATGAAAGGCTCTCAAAGTTTCTCCTTGCAAATTAATTCAAAGGAGGAAAAATTAACAACACCCCTTTTTTGAAATCAAGAGAAAAAGATTTATTAGTTGTCCAAGTATATGTTGATGATATCATTTTTGGAGAAACCTTAGATACCCTATGCGAAGACTTTGCCAAACTCATGAGAAGTGAGTTAGAGATTAGCATGATAGGGAGATGGATTTCTTATTGGGATTACATATCAGACAAAATACTACAGCGACCATGATTTGCCAAGAAAAATACATCAAAGAGTTATTGGACAGATTCTATATGAGTAAGGCCAAGCCAATTGATACTCTCATTAGAACCAGTTATAGGTTGTACACTGAGAATCAGGTCCCAAAGTGAATGAAATAATATACAGTGGGCGCATTGGATCTCTCTTATGTCTGATAGCCAGCAGACCTAATATTGTGTTTAATATTGGAATCTGTAAAAAGTTTTAGGCTTATCCTAAGGAATCTTACCTAAAGGTTTCTAAAAGAATTATGAGGTATATGAAAGGTACAGGGGAACTGGTCCTATACTACCCTTTAGGTGACTCTTTTGATCTAATTAGTTATGTTGATGTAGATTATGCAGGGTACTTGGTTGATAGAAAAATCACTTTAAAAATGGCTTACTTCATAGGATCATGCCTAATCTCTTGGGGAACCAAAAAGCAAAAGTCAATGGAATTGTCAATAGCTAAAGTTGACTACATTGCAACTGTTTCTTACTATGCTCAGCTTCTATGGATAAAGCGATAGCTTGACTTTGGCATAGTCTCAAACATTATTTCCTTGCCTTATGACAATACTAGTGCTCTCAACATATCCTAGAATCCTGTGCAGCATAAGATGACCAAGAACATTGATGTTAGAAATCACTTCCTAAGAGACAATGTTGAAAATGGAGCAATTTATATACATTTTTACATGACTGGGGACCAAGTGGTTGATATCTTCACAAAGGCATTACATAAGGACTAGTTTGAGAAGAATAGACTCAAACTTGGTCTAATCAAATTAAATTAAATATTTTACAATTAATTTTATCTTTTCTTATATTGGCTCTCTCTACCTCTTTTGAGGTTGTGGTATGGACTGCGTACACTATACCCTCCCCAGACCCCACTATGTGGGAATATATTGGGTTTGTTGTTGCTGTTGTTGTTGTTTTCTTATATTGTCTATGATTAGAAGGCAGATATCTAGGTTGTAGGTTTTGGTCAAGTCTAATTTAGTCTCATGCCTTCTATAGGTATACACGCATGTTGAATTAGTCAGATTGAGAGAGTAGTGAGAGGATAGACAAGAGAAAAGGAACTTCAAAATTATAGGGACCAGGCCCCCACTACAAGGTTAGTATATTGCATGTTATGTGAATTAAAATTGCTAAAAGTAACTGCTTGCAACGTGTACTCTTTATCTGTTTTCCTAACCGTTTTCACATCACCCTTATTAGCGAAGTGGTATTACCAACAAGTACCAGGCATCTGGTAGTTCTCAAGTATACAACACATAGTCCTTCTTGTCGCTGTAAGGGTGGAGTTCAATAAATGCACGTACTACTTTGCTTTTTATTTATCCTGAGGAAACAATTATGTTAGAGTAGTTCAGATTTATGTAAAAAAAAATATTTAAAACCTTGGAAACAAAAGTTGAATGGCACTGTTCACTAACTCTTTGAATTAATAAAGCAACAATTAGTAGCTATGTATTCCAACAAACGTCTCTTCTTCAGCACTGTTCACTAACTCTTTAAATTAATAAATCAACAACTAGTGGCTTAGTATTCCAATAGACGTCTCTTTATTTGCTGTCAAATATACATGTTGAATGAAGATGGATATCAAAATACCTTCTGTCCAAAACAAATTCCTAATTTCCACTACTGATAGTTTGTGCAGTTTGAGTAGGACACAATCTCTATATAAACTGATGATGTACGGAACCTAGCCTTCCAGATCATACTTCTTTGATGATGCATCATTCAATGTGCCAGAAATAATAGCCACAATGTTGTAAGGAAGCTTTAGTTGTGAAAAAGAAAGAGATATTTTTAGATTTCCTTGCACGCAGGGTATGTCAAGCCAAGTTTGAGATCAGCCTAATGATAAATGGTATGACTAAACAATAGTAAATGCCTAGTATTACCTTAAATTTTGAAAAACATTGAACCAGAATCCGTTCTTGAGCTGTAAAAGTTAAAAGATTGAATCTTTTTATCAAATAGTGGTCTCAGAAATTTCAAAAATCAAATGTCTAAAGTTCTTTTTGGATATGTAAATCTCAAGAATCTAACTCATATCGAGATAAAATAAAAATACTGAGGTTCAATAGGTAGTGACAGCTTAACACTACCAACGATAGCTAATGTTGGGCATATTTATACCCCTAAGAACCATAATTTACCCATATTTTAGCTAAGTTTGGAGGATAAAATATATAATTCCTGCACTTTTAGTCCATTTTCCTTTAAGTGAGCTAACCTATGTGATTAGCATGTTTTTCAGGTATTAATGATGAAGATTTCAGCACTTTGTGGACCTTTGGGCAGCTTTTGGAAGCTTGTGGACTGAATGTGATGCATGGAGAACTTGTCCCGGGCAAAATCAGTATTTCTAAATACTTAGGGATGCAGCAGTAACTTAGTAGGACAAGGATGTTATAAAAACCTTATTTACTGAATTTTTCAGCATTCATTCGATCATTATTATTCAGCACTTTTCATTTTTTAGTCAAAAGATTCTGTAAGTTTAAGACGGAGAAAAATGCTAAGGCTACACGAACGGCTAAAGGGAAGAAAAACGTCAACCTCTTGTTTGACGCCAACTTCATCCCCATCGTGAGATTATTCTAACTTTGGTATGTTGATGATGTCTTCCTTGATTTCCGTTGTACTCATGAGTAGCTAAACTTCTCTGTTAGGGTTATGGAAACCTTGTAAGATACTATCTATTACTATGAGTTTGTGAATTCTTGATGTGTTATGCTACTTATATCATTACTCTCTTCGTTTTGATTGAATTCTTATGGTTGCAAACATAGAGAATACGCCATTATAGCATTAACTTGTTCGAAAGGAAAGTTACATGTTTGGAAAAGAGAGTGTGACAAGGAAATAGGGTTTCCAACCCCTATTTACACGTTAATGCCTTAACCGGATTAACTTCTTGGAGAATTTGTACCATTTGTTATACACTTTAGGCTCGGGAGAGCTAAAGCGAAATAAATCCTTGATGGTTGAGAAACACTTGGATTTAGAATTAGAATACGATTCTCTATAAGTGCATGCATGTCTAAATTCCGCGTTACTTATAGTTAATAGAGAAGTAGAACTTATAAGGTGGACATAACCCTAACTTATCAATCTCTGTGATTAAATCTTACTACACAAATCGTTCCATTGTTACTTTGATAATATTAGTTCACGCCTAAACCAAACCCCCCTTTTTCCTTGGAATTTTCGACCAACAGTCTACTAATAATTGCAACACTTAGTGACCAGAGTATTCCCTGTGGGATTCGACACCCAACCCAGTTGGGTTCTATATTTGATAGCGACCGCTTACACTTTCTAACTAGAGTTGTAATTTGGGCGTATCAAATTTTGGCGCCGTTGCCGGGGAATACGGTTGTCAACTAAGTTTGTGATAGTTACTAGACCCTTTGGTCAAAGATTCTCGAATTTTACTTTTTGTTTGTTGTTTTTGTTTGTTCAGGTTTGGTAGAGTGCATGCCAAATACACGAAGATCTGGTCAGCCATTATTACCCATAAATCCTGAACCACAACTTATTGGAAGAATGGATGCACAACGTGACATTGAAAGAAGGGCTTCTCAACAGGAGCAGGCTAGGTTAACTGCGTTGGCAGCTGCTCAAGTGCATCAACAGAATATTGATAACCCAAGTCGGGCAACAAATCCTGATGATGGGGACCTGGGTGATGATGAGTTACTTAATCCACGACGTGCAGATGAAGTGGCAGCACCTGTGAACATGAGAGATCATCAAGCTAGAATGAGACCTGAACGCCGAGCTATGCAGGCTCCTTTTGATGATGATGATGACGATCTGGATGGGGCTGGTGCCACAGGGGCTATTATTTCTCCGCCCTTGGCACCCGGAGCCAAGTTCAATATCACTAGCACCATGATTCATCTATTGCAACTTAAGGGGTTATTTGGTGGACTTACAGGCGATGATCCGAATATGCATCTGATCAACTTTATCTCAACATGCAAGTCGTTTGACAATCCAGGAGTTGGACAGAATGTAATTCGACTGCGTTTATTTCCATTATCTCTATCTGGAGAGGCAACTCTATGGTTGAACGGGCTAACTCCTGATTCTATTACTAATTAGAGGCAACTGAAAGATGCTTTCCTAGAAAAATTCTTTCCATCATCCAAAAGAGCACAATTAAGAGATAAGATCAGCAATTTTCAACAACTTCCAACTGAAGCTCTCCACGAAATATGGGAGAGGTTCAAGAAGAAGCTTATGCGGTGCCCAAACCATCAGATGACCAATATCCACTTGATGGAGATATTATACAGGTCTTTGAATTCGGTGACTAAGCCAGTGGTTGATAATACTGCGGGTGGGTCATTCATGGACCTTACTTTTATTGAGGCAAGTGATATGCTAGATCGTATGACAAAGCAGAGTAGAGCTTGGCATACCAGGGATTCTGAGATAGCAAGCTCTACTGTATCTATTGGCTTGACGGCAGAACAAAGGTGAAGAAAAGAGGAACGTGACCAGGATATGGCTCATATGAAAATGCAGATGGATCTTCTTACCAAGCATTTATTATCAGGGAAGACCGAAAAGGTTAAGGCCATTGTATCACAGGGAAGAGATGGATCCAATTCTGAGGAGGAAGTAAATTATTTGAATAATCATGGGGGTTTCTGAGGCAATGCCCAAGGAAACCAAGGTCGGAACTATTATGATAAATCCGGATACAAGAATAACACTGACAGGAGTGGTTTGTATGTTCCTCCTGGAAATCGTGAGGCCGCGGCATCTGGCTCTGGGAAGATGTCCATGGAAGATATGATGGCTAAGCTGTTGAAAGGAGTGGAGGCAACCAACACGGGAGTAACGGAGGTAAAAAATGATTTATCCTCAATAAATCAATTGGTTGATTCGCATTCCACTTTAATAAAACAGTTGGAACAATAATTGAGTCAACTATCAGCGGCACTCAATCAAAGAAAAGTTGGCACCCTACCTAGCAACACCGTGCAAAATCCAAAAAATGATGGATCATGTATGGCTATTACTACCAGGAGTGGTAAGGTGTTGGAAAATCAATCCAAAGGCAAGAAGGTGGTTGATAATACAGAAGAGAATGTGATTGAAGCAGATTGTGATGATTTTATTGAAGCTGAAAGTCAGAACGTTCATGACACTACACTTAGACGTCACCAGCCTGAAAAGATTGGTAATATGAAGCAAGATAAAAAGGAAGTGGTGGAGAAAACTATTCCCCTTCTACCACCACCTTTTCCTCAGAGACTGAAGAAGAAAGCTGATGACACTAAGTTCAGTAAATTCATGACTATGTTGAAGTAGCTGACTATTAATGTTCCTTTGGTGGAGGCGCTGGAACAGATGCCTGGGTACGCTAAATTCATGAAGGACCTTTTGACAAAGAAGCGGGCAGCAAGCTATGAGCTGGCAGATAATGTTCATCATTGCAGTACAATCGCTACAAGATCGTTAGTTCAGAAGAAGGCAGATCCTGGTGCTTTCACTATTCCTTGCACGGTTGGATCTTTGGATTTTGCTAAGGCATTGTGCGATTTGGGAGCTAGCATCAATTTGATGCCGCTATCTATTTACAGAAATTTGGGGTTGGGTGATCCTACACCAACCAATATGCAGCTCGTGATGGCAGATAGGTCGGTAAAACGACCTGTTGGTATCATATATGATGTATTGGTGAAGGTTTCCACCTTCATTTTTCCTGCAGACTTTGTTATTTTGGATTGTGAGGTGGATTCTGAAGTTCCCATAATCTTGGGGTGTCCTATCCTTGCAACAGGAATTGTGCTTATTGATTTAAGAGCTAATGAGCTTTTATTTCGGATGAATAACGAAGTGGTCCATTTTGATGTATGCAAATCAATGAAGCAGCCCAAAGATATGAATGTGTTCTCTGTAGCTGATGTTTATTATGAAGATGAGAAAGAATTATCTGTAAAGAAGCAGCTTATTGTTGATTCATTGGCTGTTGTGCTTATAAATTTTGAGCGTGAGGATGTTGAAGAGTATGAAGAAACTATTTGTGCTCTAACAGGAATAGGGTCATATTCTCATTCTCCTAAGAAGATGGACCTTGATCTTAAGAATCGACCTTCACCACCAGCAAAGCCATCCATTGAAGAACCACCAGTGCTAGAATTGAAAGAGCTGCCCAGCCACCTGAAGTATGCATTTTTAGGAAGTGGTGATACACTTTTGGTTATTATTGCGGCTGATTTAGGTGAACAACAAGTAGCGGCTCTCATCTTTATTCTAAAAAATACAAGAGAGCCATCGGTTGGACTATTGCTGATATAATTGGTATCCCTCCTGGGATATGTATGCACAAGATTCAGCTCGAAGAAGATTGTGTGTCGTTTGAATCCACCTATGAAAGAGGTGGTGAAGAAAGAAATTATTAAGTGGTTAAATGTTGGGGTGGTGTATCCAATCTCCAACAGTAAATGGGTGAGTCCGGTACAATGTGTGCCCAAGAAAGGGGGCATGACGGTAGTCGCAAACGAAAAGAATTAGCTAATTCCACTCAGACCTGTCACAGGGTGGAGAGTGTGCATGGACTAACGGAAGCTGAATTCGTGGACGCTAAAGGATCACTTCCTAATGTCATTCATAGACCAAATGCTTGATCGATTGGCAGGGAAGGGATGGTTTTGTTTCTTAGATGGTTATTCTGGCTATAATCAGATCTGCATTGCTCCTGAAGATCAAGAGAAGACAACTTTTACATGCCCATATGGTACGTTTGCTTTCAAACGTATGCCATTTGGGTTATGTAACGCACCTGCCACTTTTCAGCGTTGTATGATGTCCATTTTTTCTGATATGGTTGAAGACACCTTGGAGGTGTTCATGGACGATTTTTTAGTAGTAGGTGATTCATTTGAATCATGCTTGGCAAATCTGAGTATGGCGTTGCAGAGATGTGTTGAATTCAACTTGGTGCTAAACTGGGAGAAGTGCCATTTTATGGTGAAGGAAGGCATTGTTCTTGGGCATAAAGTCTCTGAAATAGGAATTGAGGTGGATCGAGCCAAGATTGAAGTTATCGAGAAACTACCACCTCCAATTTTTGTAAAGGGAGTTCGTAGTTTCCTCGGTCATGCAGGTTTTTATCAGAGGTTTATTAAAGACTTCTCCAAGATTGCTAGTCCATTATGCAAACTTTTGGAGAAGGATGCAAAGTTCGACTTCGGTGAAGATTTCTTGAAGGCATTTGAATGCCTCAAAGGGAAGCTAGTTGAAGCTCCTATTATTGTAGCACCCGATTGGTCTCTACCGTTTGAAGTGATGTGTGATGCAAGTGGGGTAGCTTTGGGTGTTGTACTTGGTCAGAAAAGAGAAAGGCTATTTCATCCAATATACTATGCGAGCAAGGCCTTGAATGGAGCCCAGAAGAACTATATCGTCACGGAACAAGAGCTTCTAGCAGTTGTTTATGCTTTTGAAAATTTATGTGCTTACTTGTTGGGAACCAAAGTGGTGGTTCATACAGATCATGCGGCTCTGAGATATTTAATGGAAAAGAAGGATGCTAAGCCAAGGCTAATTCGGTGGGTGTTATTGCTTCAAGAATTTGATTTCGAGGTAAAGGATAGAAAAGGTTGCGAAAACCAAGTAGATGATCATCTATCTAGACTTGAGAGTGAGCACATAGCGCAACCCGACCTTGAGATTGATGATGCATTTCCCGACGAAGAGATCCTAGCCACTATGGTGGAAGACTTACTGTGGTATGCAGACTTTGCGAACTACGTGGTAAGTAAAGTGATGCGTGAGAATCTCTTCTTTCATCAAAAGAGAAAGTTCATGCATGATGTGAAACACTACTTCTGGGATGAATCGTATCTTTTTTGACGATGTGCTGATGGTGTTATTAGGCGATGCATCTTTGATGTGGAGGTGCCTAGCATCTTGGAAGCAAGTCGTGCTTCCCAAGTTGGGGGTCACCATACAGGTGATCGGACAGCCAGGAAGGTATTGCAAAGCGGCTATTATTGGCCTTCATTATTCAAGGATGCCTATGATTTTGTGAGAAGATGTGATCAGTGTCAGAGGCAAGGCGCGATTTCAAAGCACCATGAGATGCCCATGTCTAAAATTCTTGAAGTGGAGCTATTTGATGTATGGGGTATTGATTTCATGGTCCCATTTGTGAATTCGTTTGGGATGAAATATATCCTAGTTGTTGTGGATTATGTATCCAAATGGGTCGAAGCGGTAGCGCTGGCTGATAATAAAGGTAAGCGTGTTGTAGCATTCTTAAAGAGAAATATCTTCTCTCGTTTTGGGGTACCACGTACCATCATAAGCGATGGAGGATCACACTTTTGCAACAAGCTGTTCAGAGCCGTGTTGGTAAAATATGGGGTCAAGTAACATAAGGTAGCTACACCTTACCACCCACAAACTAGTGGGCAGGTAGAGGTTTCTAATCGGGAGATCAAGCTGATCCTTGCTAAGACTGTAAATGCTAGTAGGAAGGATTGGTCCCGAAAGCTGGATGATGCCTTATGGGCTTATAGGACTGCATTCAAGACACCAATTGATATGTCACCTTACTAACTAGTTTATGGGAAGGCTTGTCACTTGCCAATCGAGCTCAAACATAAAGCGATGTGGGCGTTGAAGCGGCTTAACCTGAATTGGGATGATGCTATTAATCTGAGATTAGAACAGCTGAATGAGATGGATGAATTCCGTCTACACGCGTATGAAAGAGCAGACCTCTACAAGGAACGGATGAAAAAGTACCATGATCAGAGGATTATCCAACGAAACTTACAGAAGGGTGATTTGGTACTTCTTTTCAACTCCAGACTGAAGCTATTTCCACGTAAGTTGAAGTCTAGATGGTATGGTCCATTTAAAATTAGCCAAGTCTACTCGTCTGGAGTAGTAGAGTTAGAAAACAATAATGGTGGTGTCTTTAAGGTGAATGGCCAACGAGTGAAGCCATATATCGGTCCACTTGACTCGATAAAATGTATAGCCACCGTCTATCTCGATGAAGTCTAAAGTAATCGAGATAACTATGTCGTACCGCGACAATAAACAAGCGTTATATGGGAGGCAACCCATCGTTTTTAATAGTTTTGTTTTACTAGGAGTTTGTTTTTGTTAAATAAAAATCCAAAAAGAAGAGTCGAGCCACGACCAAAACTAAGGCGCTTGGTGGGAGGCAACCCATCCGTCTAATCATTTTTTGTTGTTTTTGATTAAGTGTAGGTGAAAGATATATAAAGGAGGAGATTGGTCCTAAATTTTGAGTTGAAAGTGAGCCATGCTAAAGGTGGTAAAGTAGGAATGATGGAGCAAATGCTATCAGCTAGGTATTGCCTATGCTAATCTAGGCAATAGACAAGGCAATGCCTATACTAATCTAGGCAATGGACAAGGCAAGGCCTATGCAAATCTAGGCAATGGACAAGGCAAGACCTATACCATTGCCTATGCTTACTGCCTCACATAGGCAATGGACAAGGCATTGCCTATGCAAATCTAGGCAATACCATAGGCGCCGCCTATGTAAATCTAGGCAATACCATAGGCTCCGCCTATGCCATTGCCTATGCTCACTGTTTCAACAAGGCATTGGCAAAGGCACCGCCTATGCCCAACAAGGCATTGACAAAGGCGCCGCCTATGTCCAACTAGGCATTGACAAAGGCGCAACCTATGCTAAGCATAGGCAAAGCATTAGGCGCCGCCTAGTTATGCCTTTTTGTCTCCTAACCCGATTTTACATGGATCAAACCCGACCCATGGCTTAGTCTATAAATAGATCTTCAACCTTAGAACAAAATGCACTTGTTTTCTCAACCTAGGCGCCGCCTAAGCTTCCCAAATCTCTCAAAAATTTTCTTTTTGCTCATCTAATCTTGCAAGATCATCTTCCCAAACAATCGCCAAGTAAGTTATTCTTTTATATCCCGTAGTTGTTGCAATACTACGCTTATAATGGTATTTTAGATTTTGGAGTGGTGTTTGGTGATAAGAATATAATTGGTTTGTTATGATACATCTAGATTGAGTGAAAGAATACGTGTGGGCGTTCTTGACTTTGTTCTGACTTGAAAATATGACTGTGCTAAACATGTTGTTGGAAAATATCTCCTAAATGTATGTCGACGAAGTCTGAGTAATCGACATCACTAACTTAATTAGTCTGTGCCAACAAATTAAGTGTGGGGTGGTGCCATCACTGGTTGTTGTTCGATTATAGTGAATCTTCCGAGATGAAACTAACATGACTCTATTTTGATCTCAGGTAGAATGGCTCCAAAAGGACGACAAGGAAAAGAAAAAGTGTCCACCTCACAGAAAGGTCAGAAACGGTCAAGAAAAGAGCAAGTTGAGTCCTCCTCTTTGCAAGTGCCTCGACACACTTTTGGGATAAAATGGGTCCTAGAGGAGGAAGGAAAGGAGTGGTACAAGAACAACAAAGTAAAAAAATATGTTCACGTGGATTTGATGCAAAAGGAGAGTCTAGCAAAGAGAGAGCCCCGCATTTTGGCTAAAATCATGGCACTAAATCTTGATTTCATTTTCCGAGATATGGGGGAATGCAATCTTGATCTAACACGAGAGTTTTATGCCAATTGGTCCCCAAAGACTACCGGAAGTGAAGTAAAGATTCGGGGCCAAGTCTTGCAACTGAATGCGGAGTTCTTCAACTCTTTTCTGGGCCTTCCATCTGTGGATCCATCACCACTCAAGGAGCTTTATCACAGACCGCCCTACAAGGCAATCAGACACACACTGTGTGGAACAAGGTCCATGTCCCGGTGGATTCGTCACAAGGATAACGGTCGGCACAATACCTTCCCGTATGTTTCCTTGAACAGAGAAGCTCGTATATGGTTGAGGATAGTCAACTCTTGCCTGATTCCTGGGACACAGTACACAAAGATCACACGTGATAGAGTATGCTTGGTGTACGCTCTGATGACTAATATTCCCATCAACATTGGTGCGGTTATACGATCGTCAATGCGTAAGGCTAGGCTGCACAAAAGGTCCCATTTCATCTTTGGCAATTTGTTGACTGCGATCTTAAGGAAGGAGCACATTGAAGAGGAACCTGCAGATCATAAGCTTCCACCCAACCCGAAGAAGGTTGATCTTACGAAAGTTAAAGAGCCTGAAACTGGTCATGGCATCAACCTTACCACTGCAGAAATACATGCTCGGGATGAAAGTTTCTTTCGCTATCTATATGGCATGACTCGGTTTATCATGATGAGTGGGGGTCGGGTTCCGACTAATGCAGAGCTTCAGCAGTTGGATTATGACTACCCGATGAATGAGCATGCGCGGGCTATGTACGGAGTAGGGGTACATTTTGAGGAACCTCTCGATGATGACGTTCCGACTAACGATAATCGACGACTGCCAGACTCAGACGTGGAGGACAACTCTGATGACGACGACTCTGATGATGATTCCGACGCAGGGGGTATGACCCCAGACATAGAGGAAGAGTCCGACTAATCAGGTTCTCCTTATTTATTTTCCACTGAGGGCAGTGTGTCCAGTCTAAGTGTGGGGTGCTGGTATTTGTATGATGTATGGTACTTCTTTGCCTACATTTATTCTTGTTTTTGCTAATTAGTCGTAATTAGTTAGTTAAATTTTCAAAAAAAAATTATATTTTGCATAAAATTGTTCTGATAGACGGCATGGTATTATAACAAGAGTTTGTGCAAATTCATTACTATTGAGATATTTAGGCTCTAAGTGTGACTCACTGTGTGATAATTGTGTGGTTTAATTCATTCATCTGTTGGGTCAAGAGTCTATACTGCTCCCAATAAAGTTGACCATGTTCCTTGTGTGTGTGAGGTTATAGTATATTCTATGTTGTGACTGATGCTAGAACTTGCCTGGTGTGTGTGTAAAGCGAAATAAAGAGTGTGAGTTTAGGAGATGATTTAGGAATTTCTTTAGCAGCCTGTAATTGTTTACCTTCTTTTTACCTACCTTTGTACATTATCCTAGTTAACCCCCTTTGAGCCTTTAGCTATTTTCTTTGACAGCCTCATATGTAGCCTAATCCATTTTTTTTCAAGACCATAATTTGATCCAAATTCCTAAGCGCTTTAAATTGTAGAGTCATGTGACAAAATAAGAGGAAATTGGGTGAGAGTGATGCCTCAGAGTGTATTGGTACTTGAAATTGTTGTGAAAAAGAGTGGCTATCATAGAGGTGTTTTATAAAATAAAAAAAGATAAAAAAAAAAGAAATAGAAAAATAAAAAGATAGTTGTGTTTATAATTGAATAACAAAATAAGTGAAAAGGGGTGGTAGATGAAAGGAAAGTAGAGGGGTTGTTTAAAAGAGAGTGTTAATGACATAACGTAGTGTATTAAAGCGCTTAGGGAACATAGTCACTATTTCTGGCATAAATAGTCCTACCTGTCCCTTAGCCTACATTACAACCTGTAAAGACCTATTTGATCCTAAGCTTAGCATTCCGATATTAGTAGAGCATTACACTAAGGGCAAGCCTATGGTCATCAGTTGCAACATAAGAATTCTTTGTGAGAAGTGAGAGCAAGGAGAGTCTTATACCCATGTTTCGAAAATTTCAAAACTGTGAGTGATCATGGGTAATATCTTGTGTGAGACACACATGGTTGATGATTTTTGGGTAGTGTTATATGATTCTTTGTGGCTTAACTTGTGGATACGAATTAACCATCCTCACGAGTCTATGTTGGAGGTTGAATTATTTCTAGTAGTGATCAAGAAACCTACTCTCTGTTAATAATTGTCGTGCATGTCTTGTTGAACATTTTGTGTTGCTATTGTGAAATTCTAGTTAGGTGTTTGCATGGACGTAATATTTTGTTCGAGGACGAACAAAGCTTTAAGTGTGGGGTGGTGATGTTGGGCGTATTTATACCCCTAAGAACCATAATTTACCCATATTTTAGCTAAGTTCTGAGGATAAAATATATAATTCCTGCACTTTTAGTCCATTTTCCTTTAAGTGAGCTAACCTATGTGATTAGCATGTTTTTCAGGTATTAATGATGAAGATTTCAGCACTTTGTGGACCTTTGGGAAGCTTTTGGAAGCTTGTGGACTGAATGTGATGCATGGAGAACTTGACCCGGGAAAAATCAGTATTTCTAAATACTTAGGGATGCAGTAGTAACTTAGTAGGACAAGGATGTTATAAAAACCTTATTTGCTGAATTTTTCAGCATTCATTCGATCATTATTATTCAGCACTTTTCATTTTTTAGTCAAAAGATTCTGTAAGTTTAAGACGGAGAAAAACGCTAAGGCTACACGAACGGCTAAAGGGAAGAAAAACGTCAACCTCTTGTTTGACGCCAACTTCATCCCCATCGTGAGATTATTCTAACTTTGGTATGATGATGATGTCTTCCTTGATTTCCGTTGTACTCATGAGTAGCTAAACTTCTCTGTTAGGGTTATGGAAACCTTGTAAGATACTATCTATTACTATGAGTTTGTGAATTCTTGATGTGTTATGCTACTTATATCATTACTCTCTTCGTTTTGATTGAATTCTTATGGTTGCAAACATAGAGAATACGCCATTATAGCATTAACTTGTTCGAGAGAAAAGTTACATGTTTGGAAAAGAGAGTGTGACAAGGAAATAGGGTTTCCAACCCCTATTTACACGTTAATGCCTTAACTGGATTAACTTCTTGGAGAATTTGTACCATTTGTTATACACTTTAGGCTCGGGAGAGCTAAAGCGAAATAAATCCTTGATGGTTGAGAAACACTTGGATTTAGAATTAGAATACGATTCTCTATAAGTGCATGCATGTCTAAATTCCGCGTTACTCATAGTTAATAGAGAAGTAGAACTTATAAGGTGGACATAACCCTAACTTATCAATCTCTGTGATTAAATCTTACTACGCAAATCGTTCCATTGTTACTTTGATAATATTAGTTCACGCCTAAACCAAACCCCCCTTTTTCCTTGGAATTTTTGACTAACAGTCTACTAATAATTGCAATACTTAGTGACCAGAGTATTCCCTGTGGGATTTGACACCCAACCCAGTTGGGTTCTATATTTGACAACGACCGCTTACACTTTCTAACGAGAGTTGTAATTTGGGCGTATCAATAGCCGCAATTTGGTAAGGAGTCTTTAGCGATATAACGAAAGAGCTACTTTAGATTCCGAAAATTTCACCCGGGGTATGTCAAGCCAAGTTTGGGATTTGCCTAGCAACAGATAATATGACTAAGCAATATAAAAGCCTCGACTATCTAATATTAATAAGTAAATAGAATGTATCACTCAGCTGTAGAAGCTATTTCAGACTAAAGACTTTAGTCTATATAGCACTCTTAGGAATCTTAAAGGTATTAATTCCTTTTGAATACAAAAAAATATCAAATTGTAAAACTTACTAACCGTCTGCATAAAAAAAATGGTAGAGGCCCAATAAGCAGTGCCCCCCTAAAACAACCCCTCAAAGCTTCAAAGATACTTTAAATAAAAAGGGCATAGAGAGCCATAGATACAGGGCCTATAGAATGGGAGGAGTTTTCCACTATTTTTCTGGATAGGTTCTTCTCACTGGAGTTGAGGGAAGCGAATATTTTGGATTTTATTAATCTAAAGTAGGGCAACATGATAGTTAAGGAGTATTATCTCAAGTTTACTCAATTAGCCAGATATGTCCCTCATGTGGTAGAATATAGTAGATCTAAGATGAGTAAGTTTATGTCAGGTGTGTCTAGCAGTGTGGTCAAGGAGTGTAGGACCACAATAATGATTAAGAAGATGGATATATCCAGGCTCATGGTCCATGCTCAGTAGATAGAAGAGGCTAAGAACAAGGAGAAGGAAAGGGAGAATAAGAGAGCTAGAATAGGTAGCTTCAACTTCGCTCAACCTAAGTTAGAGGGTGATAATTATTCTCAATTCCACCTAAAATGCTCAGTTCTATCTCTATCCTCAGCCAGTGCTCCAGTGCTGAAATTCAAAGACGACAATAAAGATAGGGCACTAGGCCCTAAACCTCAGGGTAGTGTTAGCAGTGCCCAAACAAATCCCCTTTGCCAGAAGTGTGGCAGAAACCACCAGGGTGTCTGCACAGCTGGCAGTGATGTATGTTTCGGATATGGCAAGCCAGGCCACAGGGTCAGAGAGTGTCCTCAAGTGGGTTTGCGGAGTCAGCACCATCGTTCCCCAGCTTAATTCGGTCGCATAAATTAGTAGGGTACCACTTCCAGTGCCACCAGTAGGCAATGCCTAAACAGGCTTTATGTACTCCAGTCTCGACAAGATTAGAAAGTTCTCCGTATATGGTTACTAGTACATTACAAGTTTATCATTTGCATGTTTATGCTTTGCTAGATCCAGGAGCTTCTTTGTCCTTTGTAACTCCTTATATAGCTGTTGACTTTGGAGTCAGTCCTGAAATCCTAGTAGGGCCCTTCTCAGTCTCTACCTCAGTGGGTAAATCTATCATAACCCGACGGGTATACAGGAACTGTCCGGTTATGGTATCTCTGAAAGTCACTTCAGCAGACTTAGTAGAATTAGAGATGACAGAGTTTGATGTCATTCTTGACATGGACTATCTTCATTCATGTTATGCTTTAGTTGACTGCAAAAATTGAATTGTTCATTTTCAATTTCCGAATGAACCTATCCTTGATTGGAGGGGAAGTACTTCAGCACTAAGGGGTTAGCTTGTTTCCTACCTTAGGGTGATGAAAATGATATCTAAGGGATGTATTTATCATCTTGTTCGAGTTAAGGATTATAGTTTTGATACTCCCAGTCTTGAGTCAATTCTAGTAGCATGTGAATTTCCAGATATGTTTCTCGAAGATCTTCATGGAGTCCCTCTTGAGTAGGAAATTAACTTCGGAATAGACCTTCTTCCAGATACTTAGACTATATCTATTCCACCATATAGAATGGAACCAGCAGAACTCAAAGATTTAAAAGAACAGTTGAAGTATCTCCTAGATAAGGGATTCATCAGATCCAATGTATCTCCTTGGGGTGCACTATTTCTATTCGTGCGTAAGAAAGATGGTTCTCTCAGAATGTGTATAGACTACTGTCAGCTAAATAAAGTCACAGTCAAGAACAAGTATCCACATCCTAGAATTGATGACTTGGTTGACCAACTTCAGGGTACCAGTTACTTTTCTAAGATAGACCTCAGGTCAGGGTATCATCATCTCAGAGTTAGAGAATGTGACATTCTAAAAAGTCCTTTCAAAACTTGGTATGGTCACTTTGAATTCTTGGTCATGCTATTTGGCCTTACCAATGCTTCATCAGCCTTCATGGACTTGATGAACCACGTGTTCAAGCAGTACTTAGACATGTTCGTCATAGTCTTCATTGATGACATTCTTGTTTATTCTTACAGTGAGCATGATTATACAGACCATCTCTAAATAGTATTATAAACTCTCAGAACCCATCAGTTGTTCGCCAAATTCAGTAAGTGCAAATTTTGGCTAAGGTCAGTAGTTTTTCTTGGTCATATAGTTCTTAGTGACGGCAATATAGTTGATCCTCAAAAGATTGAAGCGGTAAGAAATAGGCCCAGCCCCATCTCTCCATCAGATATTAGAATTTTCTTGGGTTTGGATTGCTATTACCAACGGTTTGTTGAAGGATTTTTATCCATTATATCCCCCATGTCCAGATTGACTCAAAAGAAAGTCAAGTTCCAGTGGTCAGATTCTTGTGAGAAGAGTTTTCAGGAGTTGAAGACTCGACTCACTACAGCCCTAGTTTTGACCTTACCAGATGGTTCAGATGGATTTATCGTATGTTGTGATGCTTGCAGAGTTGGTTTGGGGTATGCTTTGATGCAGAAAGGTAAGGTCATAGCCTATGCCTCTAGGCAGCTTAAGCCTCATGAAAAGAACTAACCTACTCCTGATCTTGAGTTAGCAACTATAGTGTTTGCGTTAAAGATTTGGAGGCATTATTTGTATGGGATTCATGTTGATGTGTTCACAGAGCATAAAAGCTGGCAGTATGTATTTCTCAGAAAGATTTGAACCTGCGTCAGAGGAGGTGGTTAGAGTTGTTGAAAGACTATGACATGAGTGTTCTATATCATCCGGGAAATGCCAATATAATGGTTGATGCTCTTAGTAGGATGTCTATAGGTAGTTTTTATCATGTGGAGGATGGTAAAAAGAAGTTAGTTCAGGAAGTTCATCAGCTTGACCGAATAGGTGTCCTCTTAGTCGATTCAGCAGAGGGTAATGTATGGGTGCAGAATGGTTCAAAATCCTCTTTGGTTTCTAAGGCAAAAGAAAAGTAGAACAGATATCCTAGTTTAGATAAACTAAAAGAGTCAATCAGAGATCAGAAAGTAAAGGTTTTCTCCCAAGGGGGAGATGGTGTGTTGCATTGCTAGGGAAGACTATGTTTGCCATATGTAGATAGCGTGAGGCAGAGGATTCTTGCAGAGGTACATGATGCAAGCTATAATATTCACCTAGGGGCTACTAAGATGTACTGCGATTTGTGGAAGGTCTATTAGTAGAGCGGGATGAAGAGAGACATTGCAGAGTTTGAGGCTAAGTGCTCGACATATCACCAGGTTAAGATCGAGCATCAGAATCCTAGTAGAACTATGCAGGAGTTCATTATTCACATTTGGAAGTAAGAGGAGGTGAATATAGATTTTGTGATGATCTTGCCCCGTACTCGCCGCCAGCATGATTTGATATGGGTCATTGTGGATAGGATGACCAAATCAGCTCACTTTTTACCAGTTCATACCTCTTATTCAGCTGAGGATTATGCCAAGCTCTATGTTAGAGAGTTGGTCAGATTGCACGGAGTTCCATTGTCCATTATTTCAAATAGAGGTATGCAGTTCACCTCTCACTTTTGGAAAGCCTTCCAAAAGGGTCTTGGTACCCAAGTTTACCTCAATACAGCTTTTCATCCTCAGACAGATGGTCAAGCAAAAAATACCATTTAGACTTTAGAATATATGTTAGGAGCGTGTGCCATTGACTTTAAGGGTAGTTGGGATGATCACTTTTCCTTGATTGAGTTTGCGTATAATAACAGTTATCATTCCAGCATTCAGATGGCTCCGTTTGAGGAACTCTATGGGAGGAGATGTAGATCTCCCATTGGTTGGTTTGAAGTGGATTAGGCCCCACTAGTAGGACCTAACTTGGTATTTGATTCCTTATAAAAAGTTCAGTTGATCAGGGAAAGTATTAAGACAGCTTAGAGCCGATGAAAATCATATGCAGATATGAGAAGATAAGATCTTGAGTTTGAGATTGGTGATTATGTGTATTTGAAAATCTCTCCTATAAATGGAGTGAAGGGATTTGGAAAAAAGGGGAAGTTCAGTCCCTGATATGTCGGTCCTTACCGAATCCTCAGCCATTTCAAAAAGGTAGCTTACGAGCTTGAGTTACCTTCAGACTTAGATTCAGTGCACCCAGTGTTTCATGTCTCCTTGCTAAAGAAGTGCATAGGTGACCCAGCAGTTGTAGTCCTGATAGAGGGCATTGATGTCCAGAACAACCTCTCTTATGAGGCAATCCCAGGTGAAATTCTTGATTATCAGGTTCGTACACTGAGGAACAAAGAAGTTCCTTTAGTCAAAGTTCTTTGGCAGAATTAGTTTATTAAGGGAGCTACTTAGGAAGTGGAAGCAGATATGCGGACCAAGTATCCTCACCTCTTCTCCGCAAACTCAGACTTAGCTCAAGGTAATGTTTTTCCTTGAAATTACTTAGTACCATGCTCAGTTTACCTTTACAAACTTTGTATTAGTTCAGTTGCATAGCGTTCTCATAACATTCATACCTTCATGAAACAGCTCAGTCATGTGTCATGCCTTCAGAATTCAGTCATGCTTCAGTTATGCATGTTCAATATGAAAACTCAGTATATATCAGTAGTTTCAGTCATGAAATCATGCTTCAGTTGAGCATATCCAGTATGTAAACTCAGTCCATCAGTATCCTCAGCTTATCCAGTCTCATTCGAGGATAAATGTTCCCAAGGGGAAGATATTGTAAGATCCCACAAAATTCGAAGCTTAACTCAGTCCTTTAGAGATAAAAGAGAGGTCCTAGACTTAGAAATTTCTGCTAAGCTTTTATACTTAGAATTATTTTTTCCTTCATAATTTGGCGATCATATTTTAAGACCCGTAGGACCTTAAAATGTCGATCCCTTGATTGAATCATGATCAGGTGTGTCAATAGGTCACTTCGAGTGAGTTTTGGATTTTTTGGACCTCATTTGAATCATATTTAGGTGACAAAAATGGTGGATCAACACGATCTCGACACGTCGCATCGCCTATCGCATCGACAGATATTTTTTCCAGCTTTCAGTGCAAATTCCAGTGAACCAATGCAAACTCAATGCAGCACGTAGGTCATCGCATTGACCCCATTAATGCGGTGTGTCGGTCTTTGCATCACTGGGAACAATTTTTATTATTTTAATTTTGTGTCCAGAGGGGTATTTAGGTCAATTTTCCCACTTATTTTAGCCCCAAAACACGAGATTAAGACTTTCTAAAGGCAAAATCCACTTATTATTCAAAAATCCTCTCAAGAACAAACCCTAAGCCATCAAATTCAAGATCCAAGTCCCAAGAAATTCATCACAACTTTCAGAGAATTAACAATCAAGGTATGTTAGGTGTTCATCCAAGGGTTTTCTTCCACCCTTGGAGTTCACGAACCCTTTTTAAATTACAAGATGATTGCTTTCATGAATTTCGTGTTGAATTGATTGTATTCATGATTATGATGTTATTTGTCTTTTAAATCCATAATTTATTACAAGTTTCATGTGAAGTAATTTACATGTGTATAGGGTTATGTGGATTTATGTTAAAAGCCCCTTAAATTTGTGAGTTGGAATTGTGATCATGATGCTTGCATTTTGATTTTTAAAATGTGCACAGATTATGTCCCCAAGTGTTTGAAAAAATGTTCGTGTGAGTTGAGTAGTGCAATCATATCAAGTTAGCATGTATACAAGTTTATACCATGCAAACGTTTGATAAAATGCCTTAATGTATGAATTGTGACAAAGTGACTAGTTATCATATTTTTTTCAAGATTGTGCTATATTTTTACTATCTATACTATCGAGTCTTGGGGGTATTTAATACCCGACAATCTAGTTGTTTACCTAGATTTACAGCAGTTTCCGAATAGCTCAGTGATGTCATGAACAGTAGTATCCAGTTAGTTAACAGAACTCAGTATATTCAGTCAGTAACAGAACTCAATATGTCCAACTAGTTAACAAAATTCAGTGTATTCAATTAGTTAACAAAACTCAGTGAACTCAGTCCAGTTCAGTTAGTTAGCATGATTAGTAATAGTGTAGTCATGCCTAGTACAGTCAAAATCAGTTCAATGTTTATTCAGTTGGGAGTAGGAATCAGCACCGAGCAAACCTAGGGATGGGGGCATTTCTATCAGTAAAGGGTTTGACCCTTAGTAGCAATCCCTGCGTTACAGAACTACGTAGCCAGCATAGGTTGAGATATCCTCCTTCCAATCTAGGGTTGATACATCTCGTACGAGTTTTCCTGCCAGCAAGGGTTGATGAAATATCTTTCTGCCAGAGAGGGTTAACTCATAGCCATTGTTAGTATCTCTTGGTAAGGTGCTAACACCCTTCCAACTGGGGTCACAGGTTGGACCCAAACTCAGTTCATAATCGGGGTATGTCAGTTAGATAAACACTCCCACAATTTTAGTCTCAGTTTCAGACTTAGTATAAAACCTCAATTCAGTTTTAGAATTAGGACTATCTAATACAGTCACCCAGCTCAGCACGGAACTCAGTTCAGTTCCACAAAATCAGGACTATCAGAAATAGTCACTTAGTTAATAGTAATACAGTATCAATAAACTCAGACATCAGTTATTTAGTTTTTCAGAACTCATTATCCAGTGTTAATATGATCTCAGTTACAGTGTACGTAGTTATGTGCATAACATTGCATAATCAGTATTTACAGCAGCTTCAGATATACATGCACTCTCATTCAGTTATACTCATATCATTCAGTCAGATATTGTTCATGCATATGAACCTATGCATTCATCCTTACCTCATCTAGCATACCAGTACATTCAAAGTACTGACGCATACCTTTCTTTTGTGCTATGATGTCTTATAATATAGGTTTAGACGTACGAGCTCCTGACTGTACTTAGCAGCCCAGATTATCAGTAGCAAATTTAGTGGTGAGTCCTCATAGTTCGAGGACATAGTCATCTTTTCAGTATTTCAGTTTATTTTTTTCAATAGTCAGAGTTAGTTGGGGACTTGTCCCATCAACTCTACCTTCAGACTGTTAGAGGCTTTCAGACTAGATTATTTCAGATAAATGTTTGGTTTTCAGTATTTATTTATCTGACTTTAGTTATGAACCTTATGGAAGATTCAACCTAATTTTTGCACTTATTTCATTATTATTATTCAGTGATCACAACAAGTACCAGTCATGGGTTAGCTTGTGGTCTTTTGGGGTCGCAAGTACTGTGTGACGTCCGGAGTACAGACTCAGGGTGTTACATGAACTAATCAATTTAAACTGAAATGATTCACATCAAATTATTATTAAGTTAATATCTAATTTGATTTATCTAGAATTAGGGATGGATTGATAGGTTCAACTACAATTTCAATTGAGTCATTGCAATTGCATGATGTTGGTATGACATTTATCCTGACAGAAGTCATCAACTGATTAATTTTAGTTGAAATGATTCATATTAAACTATTATTAAGTTAATATCTTAATTATTTTTAGCTAGAATTATGGATGAATTTATATAGTCAACTATAATTTTAATTAAGTCGTTATAATTACATGATATTGGTATTGCATTCGTCCTGATAGGAGTTATGAACTAATCAATTTGAGTTGAAATGAGTCATATCAAATTATTATTAAGTTAATATCTAAATTAATTTAGGTAGAATTAGGGATGGGTTGATAGGTTTCTACTATAATTTCAATTAAGACATTGCAATTGCATGATGTTGGTATTACATTCGTCCTGATAGGAGTCATCAACTGATAAATTTGAGTTGAAGTGATTCATATCCAATTATTAGTAAGTTAATATCTAAATTGGTTTATCTAGAATTATGGAAAAGTTCACAGGTTCAACTACAATTTCAATTGAGTCGTTGTAATTGCATGATGTTGGTATTGCATTCGTCCTGATAGGAGCCATGAACTAACCAATTTGAGTTGAAATGATTCATATCAAATTAATCTAAATTGATTTATCTATAATTAGGGATGGGTTGATAGGTTCAAGAACAATTTTAATTGAGTCGTTGTAATTGCATGATGTTGTTATTGCATTCATTCTGACAAGAGTCATCAATTGATCAATTTAATTTGAAATAATTCATATCAAATTATTATTAAGTTAATATCTAAATTGATTTAGTAGAATTATGGATGAGTTCATAGGTTCAACTATAATTTTAATTAAGTTGTTGCAATTGCATGTTGTTGGTATGTGTTCCTCCTGACCTGAGTCATCAACTGATCAATTTGAGTTGAAATGATTCATATCAAATTATTATTAAGTTAATATCCAAATTGATTATCTAGAATTATTGATAAGTTCATAGGTTCAACTACAATTTCTATTGAATCATTGTAATTTCATGATGTTGGTATTGCGTTTGACCTGACCTGAGTCATCAATTAATTAATTTGAGTTGAAACAATTCATATTATTATTTGAAATATCTAAATTTATTTAGCTATAATTAGGTTTGGGTTAATTGGGTCAACTACTATTTTAATTGAGTCGTTGCAATTACATAATGTTGGAGATGCATTCGTCCTGACCTGAGTCATTGACTAATCAATTTTAGTTGAAATAATTCATATTAAATTATTATTTAAAATATCTAAATTGATTTATCTATAATTAGGGATGGGTTGATGGGGTCAAGTATAATTTTTATTTAGTTGTTGCAATTGCATGATGTCAGAATTGCGTTTGTCCTGACCTGGGTCGTCGACTGATCAATTTGAGTTGAAATAATTCATATCAAGTCATTGTTTGAAATATGTAAAATGATTTAGCTATAATTAGGGATGAGTTCATAGGGTCGACTATCATTTCAATTGCGTCATTGTAATTGCATGTTGTTGGAGTTGCCTTCATCCTGACCTGAGTCATCAACTGACCAATTTGAGTTGAAACAACTCAAATTAAATTATTATTTGAAATATTATTAAATTCATTAATGTTCCAATTATACTTAATAAAATTTATTATAATAATATAGTTAAAGTTATCTCTTTTAAAAAATTAATTAAGATCAATTCGGACCAAATTAACATTTTAAAAACTTGTCATTCTTTTTCAAAATACAAATCAACCCATACAAATCATCCATTTGCGGAAAAAATATTTCATCATTTCAAATCTTGAGTTCTCGCTCTTTTCTTTCTCTCTCAACTATAAAAACAACAATTACTCAACATATTACTAAACCCTACACAACATATTGATCTTTTTCCCATTTTTGACCATAAAGTTGTTATTTTCGACTTTATTCTTGCTTGTATTCATTGTTTTCTCTATCTTCATAAGTAATAAAGTTTGAGATGAGTTTTACATTTGTTCTTTTTTTTAGAAATTAGGACTTTTTATTTAATGATAAAAAAAGACTTTTAGTTGTATTATCTTCGAGAATGGGTTAACAATTTTGAGTTTTGATGCTAAAATATAGAAAGAACCTGAGAAAATCCTAGTTGTTTTATAGTATTCCATTGATTGTCGTGGTATTATTAGATAGTATTGGTGGTAGTGTTGGAGGTATTGGTGGTGGTGGTGGTGGTGGTCTTAGTGGTGGTGTTTGTGGTTTTGGTGTTGGTATTGGTATTAGTGGCATTGGTGGTGGTGGTGGTGGTGTTTTGGTCTTGGTGTTGGTATAAGTGACATTGGTGGTGGGGTTAGTATTAGTGGTGTTTCTACACTTCGTTGACCAAATGCCAAGGTAAGCCATCTGGAATGTTAAAACCTTTGATAATGTTGATTAAGCATTCCTCATTTTGGGAAATTTCTGGCTATTGTTGACACCTAATTTTTTCCCTCCACAACCAAATTTAATTTCGAGCTTCTTCGATTTTAAAAAAAATCAAAATATTTGTTTCGTCTGAATTGAAACTTTTCAAAAAATATTCATCTGGGCAAGTTTGTCATTTTAAGTGATGATTATACATTATCGTATTCAATTATCCAAAATTATGTAATTTTGTTACTTAAATGACTATTTTACGGAATATCGGATTTTAATCAAAGATTATTTTGAAAATAAATTCAAATGGTTGAAATCTTGATTTGAATATGATTTATTCTGAAAAATAATCTATTTGGAGAAATATTTATTCAATTTTATCGAATCAAGAAGCCCAGGATTAAACAAGGTGTTAATTTGTATTGAATTTCGATTTGATTTAGTCAATTTATTAAATTTGACTCTAATTGAAATCAAATTGGCCCCAATTGTAAAGCAATTGACCGATGAGATATTCAATTTGGTTAGAGTTTAAATAAGTTACCTAAATTATAATCATAATCCCCAATTACCATTTCTTAATTGGGATTATTTTAATCCGATTAAATTTAATTTGAGTTATTTTTAATCCAATTAAATTTAATTATGATTACTCTAATCTAATTAAATTTAATCAGGGTTATTTAATAACCCAATTAGATTTAATAGGGGTTATTAAATAACCCCAATTTAAGGCTCAATTGCTCCAAAACCAACCCAGGCCCAATTTCATACCACCAACAACAATTACAACAATTCCACTAGGCCCAAACGCATAACCGACCCGGCCCAGCATCAACAATCCTTTTTAGCTCCTTCAGCAGCTTCCAATAACTACTCAACAACATACGACTTCAACTAGCCAAAACCCGACCAAAATCCATCAACTTCGCGACCCGACCCGTTAGTTTTAACCCAAAATTCGATGAAAAATAGCCTCCCAACGTCGACCCGACTTCGACCTGCCTGGATGGCGTGTGTTTGTTACGAAAATGCAAAGAAACTTCTGGAAATCGATGTGTTGGCCTCTCCAATGGTTCAATCCCGCAATTCTCAGATGAGAAAGTATGAATTTGTACAAAGGTGGGTGAATTTCATTAGTTTTGGAGGGGGATTTCTACTTTTCTTCTTCCTATTGGTTGAAACCAATTCAAAATTCTCCCAAGAATCAAAATTTGTACAAGTTTGTTAGATGGAAATTCCTATCTGAAACTTGAATTCAAAAGATCTTATTTCTAAAGTCCCTAAAATACCCCAATCCTTTCTTCTATATAAGAACCCATTTGGGTCACTGTTAGGAGATTTTTTTTTTGGGAGTCAAAAATTAGGGTTGAAAGGGGGTGCGAAAATTTTAGGGGGTTCTTCTCTCTTCTTTCCAGGCTAGGTTCGAAAATTGGGTTTTTGGTCGATTTTGGTTTAAAATAAAAAGATTTTCTAGGGGAAATTTAGGTTGAAAATTTCTGGAAAGAAATAAAGGAGAAGAAAACTTTTTAGAGCATCATCTTCTTTAGTAAAGTTATCTCGCATCTGCTTCTTTGAAAGCTGACTGTTTAATCGGAAGCCTCGAGGGTTCGTTGATTGATTATGGGTGTGAGGTGACGAAGACGTCATTTTATGGTGGCTGCGCATCTCGACCTTATCTCGTCGTCCCGTTTGCTGCTTTTAAATAGGTAAACACACTTTGTTTTTCTCCTGATTTGATCGTTTCCTTCCTCGTCTCTTTTTCCTTCGTAGTTGCTATAGTCGTCGTCGTAACTTTGTTTTGCTAGGGGTAGCTGTTGTATCCTTCACCAAAATATTGTTATCTATTGGGAATTGCTTGTTGTTAGGGGCTTTTATGAGCCGTAGGATTCTGTGATGAACATGTTGGTGCTTTTCAGATAATCTTATCTCGTTGCTGAATGTTCTTCGTTATATCTCAGTTGTTTGTTTTCTTTTAGGCTTTGGTGATCTCCTTTCATTTGCTACTTGACTTAATCTTGCTACCACTCTACAAATCCCTACTTGAACCTCGTTCATTTGATTAAAAGCTTGTGTTTTTATTCGATTGTATCAAGTCTTCTTTTCCCTATTTTGATATAAATAATGCGTTACATTGCAATTTTTATGTCCATGAGCTTTCTTTGGAAGAAGTAGTTAAAATACTATAATATTATGGATCTTTAGGAATGTTAACGTAGAGAAAAACTTAGGGTGATTTAGAATCAATTTTGTTTGGCATGGGTGCATTGTCTGCTTGAATAGCTTGATTCTAAGGTTCTATAAGATTTTTTCCTTAGTGAAAAATGATAGCAAGCTTTAAACAAGTGCATGCTAAGTCCGAAATTGGCAGAATGTTTTGCAACCCTTCATAATTTCCTTTTATTTATTTGTTGTTCGTCCAGAAAAAATCTTTCTTTATCACTGAATCTGCAATTTTCTTCTATCCTTGTTTGAACTACTATCTGAATGTCTTGCTTTAGATATTTCCTGATGGGATTTTTCTCTGAACTTCCCTGTCTTGATTTATTGGTATTTGTTTAATCATTGATATTTGTTTAAAAGATAAGGGGGTAATTTTCTCACATTTCTGTAGATTCTCTATACTTATTTTTTCCACATCAGGTCTAGCACAAATGATAGCCTTTTTCCTGCATTTAGTTCAAACGTCAAATGTTGGTCTTTTTGTGCATTTTATTAATACCAATGTTTAATTTAATTTTTCAGTGTTGCTTTCTTTTACGATTAGTGATAGTCCCTTCAATTTATCCTAGTCTTTATACACATTTGAGCATACTTTAATTTCTTTATTTTTCCTTTTGGCATATGGGTACACTCGAGTCCCACACGGACTCTCTTCCCTTCTCATATCCATCATGGACCAATGGAGCCAACCTTTAGAGACAAATCCCGAAAGAAAGTCCAAATCGATTACATGCCATGTGAATGCAAGGAATTGAGAGAAGAAGATTGGATCGGAATCCATCTTTGAAGCGGCTAAGAGACTCAAAGGTCTCATTTGTTATTTTATTCATTTACTTGTTGTTGTCTTTATTTATTTTATTTATTTCTTCATTTCATTATTCATGTATTTTGGGCCTCGAAGCCAAAGTTTTACTTAATACGGGTGAAGCAAGCTCGAGCCAAAAGGGCTCGAAAACATAGAATTAGGACAGGTGAAAATGGGTCAAAAGCCCCAACTAGATTAGGACAGGGCCGATGATTTGGGCTTGAAAGCCTAAATCACTACTTCCCCCCTTTTTCTCCCTTTTTCCTTTCATTTACTTGTTTACATGTTTCTTGCGAACCTAGTTGAATCCCTAACTAAGTCGCTAAAAACTGATTTTGCAAAAACTTTTTCTTAATCAACTACTTTTCAACAAATTAATCTTTTTGAAGTTAGTCAAAAGACGTTTTCAAACAGTCCGTATAACCACAAGTTAGAGGACGTTTTAGGTGCCTAACACCTTCCTAAAATGTTAATAGAAACCACTTATTTAGAATCTCTAACTTAGAATGATTTTTATCTTTTGGATCGTTCAAAGTACTTTATAAAGGTTTCTTAATTCCTTTTCAAAATTAAGTGGCGACTCTTCTCAAAAAGTCAAAATTTCTTCGCAAAACAGAAATGGCGGCTCTGCTGGGGCTTTTTTAATTAGGTTCTAACCAAATATTTGATTTCATCTTTTGATTAACTCTTTATGTGTTTGTATGTTTCAATTCTGTAAAGTTTAACTATCGCATCTCATGGCATATTCCTGCATTATTTAAACTGTTTTGGAATTTCGTGGATGTCCCAGCCCCTATTGTTCAATTCCAAAATGTGTTGGAAATACGAACAGCTTATTAGTACGTGAGTCGTCTAATGGTTGTTCGTATTTTCAAACTCAAGTTGTCTGCTTGAGAACCTGTGTTCAAACCCTCTCTAGACACCGAGGATAGAACGAAATCAAAAACCTATTTTAGGCATGAGCCTAGGATGACCCAATACCCGAGCGGGTTATTGGGCCCATTAGAAAACCTGCGTCTATTGACCCCAAGTCAATTACAGACGAATCATATTTATGTGTTGAAAAAATATGTGTTTGTCTAATTCAATCCATTGCCCGTTGGGGTCGGGGGAAGGCTTATCTTTATTTGCTTTCGTGTAGGATATGGCTCAACTACATTCCTACAAAAAGTTCAATATGGTTACTAAACTCGATGATTTCTTGAAATTATGGTGGGATCACATGAGTGTAGAAGAGAGAAAGATTGTTAGAACACCCATCGGGCATCTCCCTTCTTTGATCGAGATGGACGCTTTTCCTGAAATGATCCATGTACTAACAACTTTTTGGGATGATCAGAATATGGTATTTTGCTTTGGGGATGTTGAATTGACTCCTACCATTGAAGAGGTATTGATTTGTTATGAGAGTACTGAAATGTGTTTTAAGAGAAGGAAGACACCTGATAAGAATATTTTAGTCCCAGTTGTGTGGGATCATCAAAATATCAAGGAGGTAATTTTAAATAATGACGACACATGGATAGGAGAATGTGATGGAGCAAATATCACTTTTCGTGAGTTATATCGTCGGTTCAGAAGATTCAATGCTTTTCACAAATTTGGACATAAATTTGAGTCAGAAGCAAAATGGAAGGAGACGAGAGCCTTTGCGTTTGCGGTGGGCCTACTTGGAACCATGGTGTTCCCGCAGGGGGAAAATGGCACAATTCATCCAAGGGTTGTCTCAGTGACCCATGAACTCTTCTTTGGAATGGAATACAATTCTAAAAAGGTATTCCACAACTTAGCTCCCATGATTGTCGCAGACATATATCGAGCTTTGGGAAGATGTCAAGTCGAGAATCATTTCTTTCAAGGCTGCAACCTTATATTGCAATGGTGGATGATGATGAATCTGGTGAAAAATCCTAGAACGGTACAACCTGATCACAAAACAAGAAGGAATCTGCTAAAATCGCACGACATGTGGTTGTTCCTACACAAGTTCAAAAGGGAAGCATCTCATGAATTTTGGTTTAAGACTCTTGGAGAATTAAAAGATGACGATGTGCAATGGCCCATTAACTACCTTCATTCAGAGGAATACACTATTTGAGGGGGCGAGTGGCCTTTTCTAGTACTTTCGGGTCTCAGGGGAACCCGTCCCTACAATCTCGGCAGAGTTCTTAGGCAATTTGAGATCAAGCAGAAGACACCTCAAATTGATTCTATGCTCAGATTATTCACCGAGTATGATGAAAGTGAGCCCCTGCTCAAAGACTACATGATAAACGGATGGAGAAGAAGAAGGTGGATGGAAGTCTCTTTCCGTATAAGGTATGAACCCGAAGTCAGTGACACTTATAAGGATTGGTTAAAAAAAGCCTCATCGGAGCATTAATTCCGGGGCCGAACGTGCCCACTCGAGTCGTGGATGTAGAATCCGAGCATCAGATCCGACTCCACAGGCTTCAAGATGAGTTTCAAAAAAGTGAAATCGCGCACCGATAGATGCATATAGAAGATGCTTTAGCAATACGTATGTTGAGTGAAGAGTTGAAAAGAGATAGGAAAGAAGTTGGTGATGCTAGGCAGTGTTTAATTGATTTGGATGATAGCATGGCCTCCCAACTCGATAGTATAGGAAAAATGACTTACGAAAGCAAGGCACAGTTATGCGGGAGTCATCTGATCATCAATAGGTATCAAATAGCATAGGAGGTGAATAAGAAAAAGAAGGCAAAGACAGACGAAGGAGCCTCCGGTAGCTAGTTTTTCTATTTCCCTGCGTGGGAACTTATCTTCTTTCATGTTATTTCCCATTTTGCCTAAAGATTGTATCCCTCTTTTGTTATCTTTTGTTGGAATTTATGCCCTTTTCGTGTCTATATAAGTTGGGGGATAATGGATTGACTTTAAGGAAGCATTTATTTTTCAAAATCGTTAGGCCTGAACCCTTGGCTCAAAAAGGGTCACCCCAGTTAGGATACGCATTATTATAATGTTTTGTCTAATATAATTGTCTTATGTGCTTATGTGTGGATCAAAGGTAAGTTTATCCGCTATGGATGAATTTGTCTATGACTCAAACAACTCTATATGGTTATTTCTTGTCAAATATTTTGCATTACTTATCACATACGGAAACTAACACATTTACCTTTGAGTTGTTTTACTTTAAAAATAATAGAAACTACTCCATGTTGATATAAGCTGGCAGAACATCCCTACACGGTTATAGGGACCGTTCTGCATAAAGTATCGCCGGTGTCCAAAAGGGCCACCTCACTCTGAAGACATATTCAACCGACAAATGTTATAATTATACAACAACCAAGAGGGTTGTTGTGTTTGTTGTTGCCAGTTATTTCATTCCAAATAGGTACATGAAGAGATGACTCCACTTTTCAGGCCACAACTCACGTGGAGATATGGTAAAAGACTACATACCTCTTTCGTGAATTATGTTTATCACTAACACTTTTGCTTAAAGCATTGTCGAGAGCATCCGAGAGGATGAAAATCTCAAATCAAAGCCATGGGTGTGGATGACTCCAAAAAGGATGCCGCACAACGTGGAACTCTTTCTTAGCAGCAAAACGGGACATAGTCTAAAGAGGGACGTCAAACTCTTTGGACGTGATATAAAGGATAAGCACCACCACCATCCAACCACACCCCTATTAGAAGGCATGAGGGTATCTCAGGATATTGTAGTTTCATCTTTGCCTCTGGGATTTTTTGCAACTCATGTCGAGGGTAACTGTCTCTTTCTTCAAATTCGGGAGACAACACACCTAGAGTTTTGGAAATTATGTCCAGGTAAGTTCTTGCCTATGGATGTGAAGGATCCCATATTCATGGTTAAGAGGTTACAATCCTCTTTTCCACAACTCGATCATTAACTTGTCACTCATCCCGAGCCAAAGATCATTTGAAAAAGAAGACTATCTTTTCTACCGATCGAGTCGAACTACAAGCAGTCTGATTTCCTAAAATCTTGGGGATATGTAGGCTGGGTTCTGTGTAGAAAACTCGACTGCATTCCAACCTTCCCCGAATCCCTTTATTCCCCAGCTTCTCGGTTTAATCAAAAACTCTAAAATAGTGATAGTTGGTGAATTTTCTTGAAAATCATGCTTAAAATCAAGCTTTATAAACTACAAGTGGCCTGAATTCTCATGAAACCTGAGATATGTAGGAAACCTGATATCGAGGTTCATCCATAACTCCATGAAACTCGTGCGTAAAACCAACCTCTCTTAGATACGAACTTGTGGTCGGACAAAAAATTAGGAACGTCAACCTCCCTTTGCCCAGGATTACTTGCATCCATCCTACCCAAAGGGAGGGGGCAGTTGTTGCAACCTAATTTTTGCCCTCCACAACCAAGTTTAATTTCGAGCTTCTTTGGTTTTTAATAAAATTAAAATATTTATTTTGTCTGAATAGAAAATTTTCAAAAAATATTCATCTAGGCAAGTTTGTCATTTTAAGTGACGATTATATATTATTGTATTCAATTATACGAAATTAGGTAATTTTGTTACTTAAATAACTATTTTACGGAATATCAGATTTTAAGCAAGGATTATTTTGAAAATAAATTCAAATGGTTGAAATCTTGATTTAAATATGATTTATTCTGAAAAATAATCTATTTGGAGAAATATTTATTCAATTTTATCGAATCAAGAAGCCCAGGATTAAACAAGGCGTTAATTTGTATCGAATTTCGATTTGATTTAGTCAATTTACTAAATTTGACTCTAATTGATATCAAATTGGCCCTAATTGTAAAGCAATTGACCAATGGGATATGCAATTTGGTTAGAGTTTAAATAAGTTGCCTAAATTATAATCTTAATCCCCAGTTACCATTTCTTAATTGGGATTATTTTAATCCGATTAAATTTAATTTGAGTTATTCTTAATCCAATTAAATTTAATTATGATTATTTTAATCTAATTAAATTTAATTGGGGTTATTTAATAACCCAATTAGATTTAATAGGGGTTATTAAATAACCCCAATTTAAGGCCCAACTGCTCCAAAACCAACCCAGGCCCAATTTCACACCACCAACAGCAATTACAACAATTCCACTTGGCCCAAACATATAACCGACCCGGCCCAGCATCAACAATCCCTTTTATCTCCTTCAGCAGCTTCCAATAACCATTCAACAACATACAACTTCAACCAGCCAAAACCCGACCAAAATCCATCAACTTCGTGACCTGACCCATCACCTTTAACCCGAAATTTGGCAAAAAATAGCCTCCCAGCATCGACCCAACTTCGACCCGCCTGGATGGTGTGTGTTTGTTACGAAAATGCTAAGAAACTTCTAAAAATCGATGTGTTGACCTCTCCAACGGTTCAATACCGCGATTCTCGGATGAGAAGATACGAATTCGTACAAAGATGGGTGAATTTCATGGGGTTTTTTTTTTTTTTGGGGGGGGGGGGGGGATTTATACTTTTCTTCCTATTGGTTGAAACCAATTCGAAATTCTTTGAAGAGTCAAAATTCGTACAAGTTTGTTAGCTGGAAATTCCTATTCGAAACTTGAATTCAAAAGATCCTATTTCTTAAGTCCCTAAAATACCCCAATCCTTTCTTCTATATAAGAACCCATTTAGGTCACTGTTAGGGGATTTTTTTTTAGGAGTCAAAAATTAGGGTTGAAAGGGAGTGCAAAAATTTTAGGGGGTTCTTCTCTCTTCTTTCTGGGTTAGGTTCGAAAATTAGGTTTTTGGTCGATTTTGGTTCAAAATAAAAAGATTTTCTAGGGGGAATTTAGGTTGAAAAATTCTGGAAACAAATAAAGGATAAGAAAACTTTTTAGAGCATCATCTTCTTTAGTAAGGTTATCTCGTTTCTGCTTCTTTGAAAGTTGACTGTTTAATCAAAAGCATCGAGGATTCTTTGATTGATTTTGGGTGTGAGGTAACGAAGACGTCATTTTCTAGTGGTTGCGCATCTCGACCTTAGCTCGTCGTCCCGTTTGATGTTTTTAAATAGGTAAACACACTTTGTTTTCCTCCTGATTTGATCGTTTCCTTTCTCATTTCTTTTTCCTTCGTAGTTGCTATAGTCATCGTCGTAACTTTGTTTTGCTAGGGGTAGTTTTTGTATCCTTTTCCAAAATATTGTTATCTATTGGGAATTTCTTATTGTTAGGGGCTTTGATGAGCCGTAGGATTCTGTGACGAATATGTTGGTGCTTTTCGGATAATCGTAATCTTGTTGCTGAATGTTCTTGTTATATCTCAGCTGTTTGTTTTCTTTTAGGCTTTGTTGATCTCCTTTTATTTGCTACTTGACTTAATCTGGTTACCATTCTACGAATCCCTACTTGAACCTCTTTCATTTGATTAAAAGCTTGTATTTTTATTCGATTGTATCAAGTCTTCTTTTCCCTGTTTTGATATGAATAATGTGTTACATTGCAATTTTTATGTCCATGAGATTTCTTTGGAAGATGTAGTTAAAATACTATAATATTATGGATCTTTAGGAATGTTAACGTAGAGAAAAGCTTAGGGTGATTTAGAATCAATTTTATTTGGCATGGGTGCATTGTCTGCTTGAATAGCTTGATTCTAAGGTTCTATAAGATTTTTTCCGTAGTGAAAATGATAGCAAGCTTCAAACAAGTGCATGCTAAGTCCGAAATTGGCAAAATATTTGGCAACCCTTCATAATTTCCTTTTATTTATTTGTTGTTCGTCCGGAAAAAATCTTTTTTTATCACTAAATCTGCAATTTTCTTCTATCCTTGTTTGAACTACTATTTGAATGTCTTGCTTTAGATATTTCCTGATGGGATTTTTCTCCGAACTTCCCTGTCTATATTTATTGGTATTTGTTTAATCATTGATATTTGTTTAAAAAATAAGGGGGTAATTTTCTCACATTACTGTAGATTCTCTATACTTATTTTTTCCGTATCAGGTCTAGCATAAATTATAGCCTTTTTCCTGCATTAAGTTCAAATGTCAAATGTTGGTCTTTTTGTGAATTTTATTAGTACCAATGTTTAATTTAAGTCTTCAGTGTTGCTTGCTTTTATGATTAGTGACAGTCCCTTCAATGTATCCTAGTCTTTATACACATTTGAGCATACTTTAATTTCTTTATTTTTCCTTTTGACATATGGGTACACTCGAGTCCCACACGGACTCTCTTCCCTTCTCATATCTATCATGGTCCAATGGAGACTACCTTTTAAGTCAAATCCCGAAAGAAAGTCCAAATCGATTACATGCCATGTGAATGCAAGGAATTGAGAGCAGAAGATTGGATTGGAATCCATCTTTGAAGCGGCTAAGAGACTCAAAAGTCTCATTTGTTATTTTATTCATTTACTTGTTGTTGTCTTTATTTATTTTATTTATTTTTTCATTTCATTATTCATGTATTTTGGGCCTCGAAGCCAAAGTTGTACTTAATACAAGTAAAGCAAGGTCGAGCCAAAAGGGCTCGAAAACATAGAATTAGGACAGGTAAAAATGGGTCAAAATCCCCAACTAGATTAGGACAGGGCTGATGGTTTGGGCTTGAAATACTAAATCACTACTTCCCCATTTTTCTCCCCTGTTCCTTTCATTTACTTGTTTACATGTTTCTTGCAAACCTAGTTGAATCCCTAACTATGTCGCTAAAAGACTGATTTTGCAAAAACTTTTTCTTAATCAACTACTTTTCAACAAATTAATCTTTTTGAAGTTAGTCAAAAGACGTTTTCAAACAGTCCGGATGACCGCAAGTTAGCGGATGTTTTAGGTACCTAACAACTTCCTAAAACGTTAATAGGAACCGCTTATTCAAAATCTCTAACTTAGAATGATTTTTTTATTTTGGATCGTTCAAAGTACTTTATAAAGCTTTCTTAATTCCTTTTCAAAATTAAGTGGTGACTCTTCTCAAAAAGTCAAAATTTCTCCGCAAAACACCTATCGTAGGAATTATTGATGTAAACTTTGTACAAACAATTGCCTATTGTGTATTTGTATTGTTCATATGTTAGCAACTTGGTCTTCTTTTGGAGGTAGTAAAAAATAAAATCAATGTGTTGCATATATTATCAAACATTTCAAATTACGTGACAGTAAAATTAATACACAGATACAATTAAACAAAGTATTAATAGTAAGATGTATGGCATGTAAATCTTATCATTCCAGCAAGTTTGGGGCTGTGACATCAAATAGAACCAATTCTTTGTTCTGATATGTGCTACAACATAGTCAAACATATCAAAATCAAGACCCGATTCGTTCACATTGTAGTATCCATCATTTTATTTTCTGTATGATTTATATGGGTTATGTCATATTTTTACAAAAAGAATTGTATAAATTAATATCTTTAAAAATGATTTATGTACCTGCCGGCATGAAGCTTTAACAGCCATAGGCAATCCATTCTGAATAGTTGTTGATTAACTTTGTTAGTTTTTTTGGAACCTCATCCGAGATTTCGAACCCTTCAAATGAAAATTTCTTTGTTCTTCCGGACTAACAGGCTTCACTTTTTCTTCGTCTTTGGAATCAGGTGATGGATTATCAACTGTGATACTATGTCATTCAGCAATAGCTTCTATTATGACATCTACATAGAAAGCTAGAATTGTCAATGTTAATCATAGAGATATAAAAGAAATAGAAAAGAATAACTCAGCTGTTTTAGCAAATCAAACAGGTCTTTCTCCTATTTTAAATTGTACCAATAAATTACCTATCAATTACAACATATGGATCATCTGTTTAGATAAATTAAAATAGGAGGAAGACCAGTATGATAATTTCCAATAGATGACCCATCTGTTTCAACATATGAATCATTTGTTTGGATGAACTAAAATGGTAGGAAGTCTTGATTTAATTTGTCTGGACAAACTAAAATGGTAGGAAGTCTTGATTTAATTTGTCCCACCAGATGACCCATCTATTACAGCAGGAAGGTCATATATTGGTACAAATTAAAATGGTCAAAAGACCTATTTAATTTTCTAAAATAGACGAGAAATATGTTGTAATGATAATGCATCTAATGCAATAGGTTAGTCAACTATTGCAACAGAAGCATATATTTGATTGATAATTTTCAGCAGATGTGTCATCTATTGAAACAGATATGTAGTTTGTTGGTTGTTGGAACAGATGATATATATTCACCTTCTTCAGCTTATGTTGCTCTCCTGTGGCCCTTGTACATTGATCAAAAGTGCAAGACAAAGACAGAGGAGTTGCAATTTTACTTTTAATGTTTCATGATGCCTTGGAAATTTCTTTCTTTCTCCCCTTAGCTGCCTAAATCTCTAATGGAGTGTATGGATATGAAATCCTCTTTAATGGAATGACACCCCTCTTAGATGTTAATTTTTTTACAGAAGCAGTTAATGCGCTAATAGCATTAATCAGTCTATTATGTTTCGCCTTACAGTCTTGACATTTGCATGCAGAACATTCGCTAAGAGGGGGAAATCTGTAAAACCAGTATGATCATAATTATAATGGTTTGTTGTTTCAAAAACTGCAAGAAGAGCATCATTATCCCCATCAGAAGCACCACTTCCACCACCAACAGCTCCATCACCACTAACACCATCAGCAACAACAAGCCTACCCTACAAAATTATTATTTTTCTTGTGATGTTTGTTGCTCCAAACAATTTCTTTTTTATTCTATCAATGACCTTAGGGTCCAATAAAGTTTGCACAGACTATAAAGTAAGAAAAACTGGCATATTCAACTCTCGATTGTTCAAAACAAATCATGGATGCACAATCTAAAATAAATCAGTACATTTAATAGGATGATGATTCATTTTAAAAAATCATTAATTAAATCAAAAACTTAAATAATGCTTCCTTCGGGGGTGAAGAGATCAAGAAATTTGGCATTTTTATCAGGAAGTTGACAACCTCCTCTGATGGATTATCAGGACGTTGACGACTTATCAAACCAAGTCGCCAACTCCTCTTTCGAATCCATGTTTACTGCTTATAGGTGACGACCTGATCTGACGGCTTATCAGGAAGTTGACGACTTATCAGGTTAAGTCGTCAACTCTTCACTTCAGCTTCTGTAAACTGTCTTCATCTGACGACCTCCCTGACGGTTTATCACAAAGTTGATGACTTATCAGAAAAGTCGTCAACTGTGATCTTCGTATCTACTCTCTCAAAATTTATCCTTCTTGACATAGTTGTCGTAGGTTTTCATCCATCTTGACTTACCTGCGATTTCACAGAGAATATAATCAAAAAATGACAAAAGTTACTTAAGATTTTACAATTATTTTGAGTTAAAAGCCTTAAATGTGCTAGCACAAATCTCGCACATCAACACCCTCAACTTAAAACAATTGCTTGTCCTCAAGAAACTAACACAGTACAATACTACGATGCTTAACCAAGAGAATATAAAGTACATATGACAGTCAATAATAAATTTTTGCTCAAAACACACATTACCCTCTCCAAGTTCAATCACTTTAAGTCCAACTGTATGTATTCATGAAGAACAACAATCTGACACAAGGGAATCAATATATGGCATCTCATTAGCAACAACAACCACGCATATGTACAAGTCACACTACACAAATAAGTGCGCAGCTAGCAATAAAACCCATGTGCCCAAATAACAAAGAAGTCCCTCCCCATTCAAACATGAAATTAAGTACGTTGATGTGGGGTCATCCAAGAGACACTCACTCTCAAAAAGAAGTTCCAGTCAATGTATGCCAATTACCATAAGTTTGCCCTTATTTTCATTACCGAAGCTTTCAGACAGTTAAGTTAGGATCACTATAGGACTTTTCTTTGGCTTTGTAACGTAGGCTTGGGGTTGGTATGATACACAAGGATATTTAAAGTGACTAAGCCTCCTTGGCACTAAACTATTTTTGGGGTCTCACTTATTAACCCTTACCTTATTTTTTCCTTTCTTTATTAAAGCATACTCAGGTTGGGTGTGGTCTTTTAGTCTTTTATTTTCTCTTTTTCACAACCTTTCTTTTCTTATTCTTTTTCTACCACACCCAGCCTTGCATTATTTTCTCTTATTTTACCCATCTTCATACTCATTTTACATCATGCACCCCTATAATAGCCACCCTCAGCTTAGGCTATTTGCCTAAGTCAAAGTGCACAATGTCCAAGGAGGGCCAAGGCCAAAATAGGTTCATTATGATAAAAATGGGAAGGTGACAGGTTTAACAAGAAAAATAGGCATACAGGCTCAAAATCGGGATCAAGGGGTATTATTCACACATGGAAGGTTGTTTAGACTAAAAGTACACTGATATTAAAAACGGCCTATGATCCTTTCCTAACGACTATCCTACAACCTCGGTAAGACTAACTGGCAAGTTTTAGATTTAACACACGGGGGGAACTTGTTAATATCTCACACACACTTGGCACAAAGGTACATCACAAGCTACTACCTATTTGGTTTATGCAATTATAAGCAATGATTATCATGTCTCTAATACCAATGCCACAACAAGATTCACAATAGTTGCATGTAGATACATATCACATAATTTCAATATACACACTCGGAGAGGTATTTAGCATTCTAAAAGAAATGTCAACTTCCATAGAAACTTATTTCTCTCCTAGTTAACCACAAAATAACACGAAACAAAACACAAACACATAATGCAACACAAATAACAAACCTAAACATCTATTGCAAGTACCCCTACCCTCACAGATAAGAACATGCATTGCCCTCAATGTATGACCAACAAGGGGTAGGATATACCTACAGCGCTTCAAGCGCGTGAATCATTAGTCGTTGACTCTACTACTACATCATCAACTGGAACAATCATATCAAGAGCAACAGGATGTGCTAACACATCTGCCACAGTGGTTGGCGGAGTGAAAAACTCCCCAACATTCTCACCAATATTCAATGGAGGCCTGCTAGTCGAGGCTCCCACAGCTCTCGCTCTTAATGCTTCCCCCACTGACTCACCCTCTGTTTTTGATATTAACATTGCCTTTTTTATCTTCTCTTTCTCTACCTTCTTCTTTCCTTTCTTCTCTGCTCTCCTTTATTCATTACTATCAGTTTTTTTCCTCTTGTCTTTATCTTTTTTGTCGCCCTTTTCTTTCCCTTTTTTCATTGGTTTTCCAGTAATATCAAACAGCGGCCCTTCATCTTCTGATTCTTCAGTAGTAGGGTTTGAAGGTAACACAATTTGGTGACGCTGCAGTGCCACAATATCAGCTTTTACCTTGCCCAAAGCTACTTTGAAATCTTAAAGATCCGGGGACGACATCTCATTCAATCTTGAATTAAGACGGTTCTCCAACTCATCAAAACACCTATGCAAATTTTGGAAGGGTTCAATTCCCACTTTAATTCTTTTTTCCTCAACCGATTCAAATTGGCTAGCAAATAACTTTAACTGTGCCTCAAACCTCTTCCCTTGCTTCACTATTTTCCTAAAATTAAGAGAAGTAAAGGCATACTCTGACACCGGTGGTGCAACTACGGGGTTCTCTTTGCTCTCAGGCACTGAAGCTACCCTTACAGAAGATGTTGCTTGTACAGCTTCGAGAATTGACACCTCCACATTTGGTGTTGAACTAGTATTAGTAGAAGCTATTTACACTTCCTCATTCCTGACTGGTTGATTTTCAACCCCTGATCCTTTGCCAAACACTAGCCTAGGCTGATTTTTATCATACTTGATGGGATTGTGAGTTTTCCGAGCAAGAATCTCTTGATCTACGCCTGCAATCTCAGGTACATGAGTAGCCTCACACATCTTTGTAACTAAACAAAGAAAGGGATATGTAGTGTCGGGTCTTGTTTCCCAAATCTTCATTTCATCCGCAATAATTTCCTCAAAGTTTAAGGAAATCTTAGAGATTAAATTTACCACCAAAACTGTACTATATTTACCAATAATGTTGTCTCCAGATATTGACATCAATC
The DNA here is from genome assembly GCA_030864215.1 of Capsicum pubescens. NCBI lineage: Eukaryota > Viridiplantae > Streptophyta > Magnoliopsida > Solanales > Solanaceae > Capsicum > Capsicum pubescens. The sequence continues at coordinate 72,355,741 of CM061548.1, read as the reverse complement.
GAGAGTGTACTACTCCCCACCAAAATCTTGCCTGCTGAGTTAGTGAGGCCTTAAAGATCCAATCATTTGCATTTGTCAACCACTCCAACTCTCCCTCAGCTATAATGTTTGCCAACCAAGGACGTTGTTTTTCCCTTTCCTTTATCCTAAAGTAGAATTATGGAGAAGTGGATAAAGGGGTGAAGTTTGGGCCATGGATGAATCTGTTGATAGTGTTGTCCGATAGATCCACCATCACTCCCCTCACTAGGATCTTATTCGTGTTGGGTATGTCTACATCTTTCTCTTCTTTCTTACACATATTCTCCATATAGCCTGGTAGTTTGCATAAAACTCTTGGACTAGTGTGGGCAGAATGATTCACCTCCATTTGTAGTCCATCCCAAATCATAGTCTTTGAATGCTTTTTCTATCTGGGGGTACTTGCTCCACCCAGTTGTGATGATCCTCATCTCTTCACGTATTGGTTGCTTAATACTTCTTTTTTTTTCTTGTCATTCTACCAAGGTAAATTATGTCTGCTCTAGGAACCTTCCATCTGACACTTTCTCAAACACCAGGATTCTTGTATTTTATCACATCTCCCCTTATCTGAGAATCTTCACCAGTTGGGCATTCATAAGAAGGATGATCTGCTGAAGGATCCTCAGAGTTGGGCAACTCTGAAGATGTATGGTCAAATGGAGAGGTGTTTTCCTCCTCAGTCTCCACTTTTTCAACCACCTCTTCCTCAGGTTGTGGAAGAGGTTCAGCTATCTTCAGACTCTGCCTTTTGTTGTGTCTCTGCAGTTGTGGTACCTCTTTCTAACTTTTAGATTCATTGAGGAGTCTTTGAGTTAAGTTCTCTTTAGTCACTTTCTTAGCAACATTCTTTGATTTTTCTCTAGGAGGCATGATCAACTCTGCAGCAAGGACAAAAAGAAATACTCACTTAATACACAAGAGTAAATAATCAAGCAAAAGCCAATCAATTTCAGTGCCACCCTTGAAAGGATTTTATCACCGTCATTGACTAAGGGTGTGATGACTTGGTCTGATAAGTTTTTACTTATGTGATAGCCCGTTATCCAAGTCATCCGCTTCAGGAAGAATGTGACCAGTTTGAACAACAAGTGATGACTTGGTCTGATAAGTCGTCACTTATGTGATAGCCCATCAGCCAAGTTGTCAGCTTCAGGCAGAATGTGCTCAGGTTGAATAGCAAGTGAAGACTAAGTCTGATAAGCCGTCACTTCTGTGATAGATCATCAGCCAGGTCATCAGCCCAAAACAGAATTCTCAACCCACTTTTCTTTCTTTGAAAACTTTTCAACATAGTCATCATTCAACATCATGCTTGCCAACATATAGAATTCAATTCTTGGGTTGAAATTTAAAACTTTATTGCTCAATTCAGAATTGGCAACCCTAGTTTTTAGTTTTAACAAGAACCCATACCCAAATTTGACTCAATAATCTTGAAAAGCTAAAGTTCAGTGGATTTTTACCCAACAATGGTACATTTTTCAACTTTGACAAAAATTTGTTCATGAACACATTTTAGTAATTGATCTTGAGTAACCAATTCACTATGCATTACTCATGAACACTTCAAAGCCTGCAAAATTTACATTATTGGGCAATTATCATTACTTACCAAAGAAAAAGAGTCAAGCTTGAAATATACCTCTTAGTCGACTCAAATTGCAGGCTTCCCTTGTGAGGTTTTTGAACTTGCTTAGACAAGAACAAGTGAGCTTGACTGGTTTCTCAGAGAAGGAGAAGAGAAATTTTTGCACCCTTTTTCACTTGGCTTAGAGAAGATGAGGAGAAAGTAGAGTATTGACTTTTGAAAAGAAACCCAACGGGTAAGGCAATGTAATTCGAAGTGATTGCAATTACATAGCCTATTTTATTTATTTTCTATAATTATCTACTAAGTAATAAATAAAAAGCAATTAAAGATAATAACTAATAATGGAAAGAAAATCAATTAAAGAAAATAGAGTTAGGAATGTGAAAAGACCAAGGTTAAAGGATATGGGTTGGGTCGAGATGTCTTCTCTGGGTCCAAAATTATGTGATGTCTTATCACTTAGTTGATAACCCATCATTTATCATCATCACCTTAACATAGAATATCACCCTATTTTGGGTCTTCTGACGGCCAGGTGTGACGGTTTATCACAAATGTGATAGCTGATCAGCCTTGGTCGTCAGTTGTTTCCAGATTGTACCTCAATATTGGCTCAACTAATGACCTACCTTATCATGAGGGTGATGACTTATCAGATATGGTCGTCACCTTTATCCAGAATGATGCCCCATTTTTTCAAGTTGACGACATGAAGTGATGCATCGTCATTTGGTTGATAACCCGTCATCTTTGGTCGTCAGTTCCACTTTACTGATAGCATCGATTTCACCTTAACCCCTGCACACCTAAACAAATCATTACAATCACACACTTTAAAATAAAACAAACATACTTACAACATAAAATTTTAGGTTGCCTCCTAATAGCGCTTGATTTACCATCGCGGCACAACTTAGTTATCTCGGCTACTCAGACTTCATCGAGCTACACAGTGGATAATAGCTTTGCATCATCCATTGGACCAACATATATCTTGACTCTTTGCCCATTAACTTTGAATAGACTGACATCTTTACCTTCGAGTTCCACCACACCTGATGGAAAAATTTTACTTACTTTGAACGGACCAGACCATCTTGACTTCAATTTACCCAGAAAGAGTTAAGCCGAGAGTTGGAAAACAATACCCAATCACCAGCTTTAAAATCTCTCTTCTCTATTCTTTGGTCATGGTAATTCTTCATCCTTTCTTTGTACAAATCAACTCTTTCGTAGGATCCAAGAGGGAATTCATCCATTTCATTTAGTTTCCTCAATCTTAACTCGGATGCTTCTTTCTATTTTATATTCAGTTGTTTAAGAGCCCACAAGGCCTTGTGCTCTAACTCAACCGAAAGGTAACAAGCTTTTTCATAGACCAGCTGATATGGTGACATCCCAATAGGTGTCTTGAAAGCATTTTGATATGCCCACAAGGCATCATTGAGCTTTTGAGACCAATCTTTTCATCTCGTATTCACTATTTTAGCTAAAATTATTTTTATCTCCCAGTTTGAAACTTCCACTTGCCCATTGGTTTATGGGTGATATGGAGTAGCAACCTTATGTTTCTTCACACCGTATTTCAACAAAATAGCCCGGAATATTTTGTTGCAGAAGTGGGACCCCTATCTCTAATGATAGTTCTTGTAATGATAGTTCTTGGCACTCCAAAACGAGAGAAGATATTCCTTTTCAAAAAAGCCACCACTCTCTTGCCTTCGTTATCGGCCAAATCAACTGCTTCAACTCATTTGGACACATAGTCCTCAGCTACTAAGATATATTTTAGTCCATAGGAGCTCACAAATGCCCCCATGAAATTGATACCCCAGACATCAAATAGTTCAACTTCCAACATATTCGCCATGGGCATCTCATGATGCTTCGATATTAACCCTTGTCTCTGGCATTGGTCACATTTCCTCATGAACTCATATGTGTCCTTGAATAGGGTTTGACAATAGTAGACACTCTGCAATACCTTTTTTATGGTATGGTCACCTTCATGGTGACCTCCGACCGAAGAAGCATGACAAGCTTCCAGAATACTCAGCATGTCCACATCCGGGATACACCACCGAATAATATATCCGCACACCTCCAAAATAAATATGGATCATCCCAGAAGTATTGTGTAACATCATGAAGAAACTTCTTTCTTTGGTGAAAGAAAAGATTCTCTGGGATAATCTCACTCACCACATAATTTGCAAAATCCGCGTACCAAGGTACTCGTTCGAGCACAACAGCCAAGATTTTCTCATCTAGAAATGTATCATCAATTTTGAGCTCATCCTTGACTGCTTGATCTCCCTGAAGTCTAGACAGGTGATCTGCAACTTGATTTTCGCATCTTTTTTTATCTTTGACTTCAAAGTCAAACTCTTGAAGCAGCAGCACCTACCTGATTAGCCTTGGCTTTGCATTCATCTTTGCTATCAAATACCTCAAAGCAGAATGGTCTGTATGTACTACAACTTTAGTACCCAATAAGTAAGCACGAAACTTCTCGAATGCATAAACCACGACAAGAAGTTCCTGCTCAGTCATAGAGTAATTCTTTTAAGCCCCATTCAATGCCTTACTTACATAGTAAATGGGATGAAACAACTTATCTTCCTTTTTTCCAAGAACATCCCTAAGCACTACTCCACTTACGTCACACATGATTTTGAATGGTTTTGACCAATCTGGTGCAACAATGATTGGTGCAGCAACTAGCTTCTCCTTAAGGCAATCAAATGCCTTTTTGCACTTATCATCAAATATAAACTTGGTCTCCTTCTCCAAAAGCTTGCATATTGGGTTTACAATTTTGGAGAAGTCTTTTATAAATCACCGATAGAAGCCTGCATGACCAAGGAAACTCCAAACTCCCTTTATTGAAATAGGAGATGGTAGTTTCTCAATAACTTTGATTCTGGATCGGTCAACTTTGATTCCCTTAGCTGAAATTTTGTGACCAAGGACAATGCCCTCCTTCACCATGAAGTGGTATTTCTCCCAATTTAACACCAAGTTGAACTCCTCGCATCTTTGCAATGCTCTACTTAGATTAACCAGACATAGCTCGAAAGAATCACCTACCATTGAGAAGTCATCCATAAACACCTCCAAGTTGTCCTCCACCATATCGAAAAAGATAGACATTATGCACCATTGAAAAGTGGCAGGTGCGTTACACAAACCAAACGGGATCCACTTGAAAGCAAAAGTACCATATGCGCAAGTGGAAGTCATCTTCTCCTGATCCTCTGGAGCAATAGAAATATGGTTGTAGACCGAATATCCATCTAGGAAACAATACCAACCTCTTCTCACGAACTGATCAAGTATTTGATCCATAAAAGGCATCGGGAAATGGTCCTTCAGAGTCCATGAGTTGAGCTTGTAATAGTCTATGTAAACTCTCCACCCTGTAACCAGCCTGAGTGGAATAAACTCATTCCTTTCATTTTCCACTAAAGTTATGCCTCCTTTCTTGGTCACATATTTGATGGGGCTTACCCATTTACTATCCAAGATAGGATATACAACTCCTGCATCGAGCCATTTAATGATCTCCTTCTTAACCACTTCGTTCATTGGTGGATTAAGGCAACATTGGTGCTCAATAGTTGTTGTGCAATCCTCCTCAAGCTGAATCTTGTGTGTGCAAATACCGGGAGAAATACCAATCATATCAGCAATAGTCCAACCAATAGCCCTTTTATATCTTTTAAGCACAAATATAAGTGCCTCAACCTGGTGCTCAACCAAATCCACATTAATAATCATAGGTAAAGTATTTCCACTACCTAGAAATATATACTGTAAATATCCTAGAACCTCCTTCAACTCCAACACCGGTGGCTCTTCGATAGATAGCTTAGCCAGTGGTGTTGGCTGATTTTTTAGATCCAAATCCATCTTTTTGGGAGCATATGAATTCGATCCCATTCCCATCAGGGCACAAACTGTGTCTTCATATTATTCAATACCTTCACTATCAAAGTTCATTAAGACTACAGCTAGAGGTTTAACAGCAAACTTCTCCTCTATTGTCACTTCTCGCTCATCCTCATAATAGACATCAATAATAGAGAATACACTTATCTCTTTAGGTTGCTTTATAGAATGGCACACATCAAAATGACCTACCTCATTATTAAACCTGAACAGTAGCTAAATGTCCTGCAAATCAATAAGCACACTTTCAGTTATAAGAAAAGGTCTACCAAAGATTATGGGTACCTGAAAATCCACCTGGAAATATTGAATGACAAAATCAATAGGAAATATAAAGCTGGCCACCTTTACGAGCATGTCATACAATATACCCACTGGTCGCTTCACCGACCTGTCTGCCATCACCAATCGCATATTTGTGGGCGTAGGATCTCCTAAACCCAACTTCGTGTACATGCCAAGGAGCATCAAGTTAATACTTTCCCCAAATTGCATAATGCCTTAGAAAAATCAAGAGACCCGATAGTGCAAGAGATAGTGAATGCTCCTGGGTCTACTTTCTTTTGCACCAATGTAACGACCCAGGACTACCTCCTAGTCGTCACACGGTGCTTACAACCCCGAAGGACCATAAGCTAACCCATGAATGATATCTACTGTGAGCACTGAACAATAATACTGACTTAAATGCAGAATAATAGGCTGAAATGCCATAAGGTTCAAAATATCTAAAATACTAATAAAGTATAACATCTACAAAACTGAATACTATCTAAAAATCTAGTCTGAAAAGCCTCTAAATAAATCTTTCTGGAAGTGGAGTTGATGTGATAATCCCCCAACTAACTCCATCTACTAAAAGACTGCTAAGATGAAGTACTGAAATATAAGCATATCCTCGATAGATAAAGACTCACTGCTAAATCTTCTACTGCTGGTTGAATCTAGCTAAGCGTGGTCAGGAACCTGAGCGTCCGAACCTATGATATGAAATATCATAGCGCAAAAAATGGGTATGCAATCAGTACGTGGAAATGTACTGGTATTCTAAATGAGGTAAGGTTGAATGCATGGGTTTATAGGCATGATCAATAACTAACTGAATGATATGCAAGAGCTAGATTAGCATACATGGAGGATCTGTAACTACTGAACATACTATGCCTACTGTGATTGAGTGGACTGGAACTGAATTTGATAACTAATAACTGAATATACTGATAATCCGGGATCACTAATAATCTGAATTACTGTTAACTGAGTGACTGTATCTAACAGTCCTAATTCTGTAGAACTGAACTGAGTTCTATTCTAAAGAATGAGACCAAAACTGAAACTGTGAGAGGTAATCATCTAACCGACATGCCCCAAATAAGATAAGATAATTGAGCTGGGGTCCAATCTGTAACCCCAATTAGAAGGCTATCAGTACCATACCACGGGTAAAGATAAGCTGAAGAGTAACCCTCTACTGCTAGGTTCCCTAAAATAAGAACGGTGGTACCCTCTACTGGCAGGTAGAGCACCTCATCAACCCTCAACTGGCAGGTTTGATGTCTCAACCTACGTTGGCTACGTAGTTCTGGAATGCAAGGATTGCTTCTAAGGATCACCCCCTCTGATGGCAAGTGAGCCCTCATCCTTGGGTTCACTCAGTGCTGAGTCCTACTCCCAACTGAAAGACAATGAACTGTTATACTGGACTGAACTGGACTGAATTCACTGAGATTACTGAGTTTTCCTAAGTTCTATAACTGACTGAATTCTACTGAGTTCTGTAATGGGCTGAGAGTTCTATTGATTGTGACATGACTGGTACTATTCTGTAACTGACATTGGCTCTAAATAAATAGCTAAGTTGTCGGATATTAAATACCCCCAGGACTCGATATCATGAAGAGTAAAGAAAAGCATAATCTTGAATAACATAACAATGTTCACTTGGTCTTAATTCATTCATAGAGACATTTCATCAAACACTTGTAATGCATTAACTTGTATATGAATGGGGAATACATATTAGCATGCTATAATGGCATTATTTCATTCTCATAGATAATTTATCAAACACATAAGAAGCATACTTGGCTCATCAAATATAAACACTTAGGGTTAACATGGTTACAACAATCAACTTGCAAATTGAAGGGTTTATCATGAATATCATGTAATTCAACACATACTAGAATCAATTCTTGGAACTTGTGATCTAAATCACGGATTAAAACTCAAACAACATCATGAACATGAATTGAATCTAATTTAAACATGGAAATCATAAATCATAGCTCTTGTATTTTGAAAAAGGATTCTTGAGCTCCATGGAATGTAAGGATCCATGGATGAACATCTAACATACCTTAATTTGATGAGTTCTTGGAGAAATTCTTGGGATCGACCTTGATTCTTGAGAGCTAGGGTTTGTTTCTTGAGAGAGAATTATCTTTTGATTTTGGGGAAAAGTGAATAATGAAAGGTTTTACACATTTTTAGGGATTAAATACCACATCTGGGTGGAATAAAATCATGGGAAAAGACTGTTTTAACCCTGGGCGCAACTTTAATTTTTTGAGAAATTTTCTCGATCTGGACCCCTGGCGCAACGCACAGCTATTGTACTAGGCCACTGGAAAATGACGAATGAGAAATTGCATGGTGGCGTGACATGGTGGTATCCATTGCCTCTTTGTTTGTGAACTGAAAGTACACTGCGATGCGGTGGAATCGCGTTGGTACACTGAAAATTGACAATTGTGAACTGGGTCTATGGCGCGACGTGCCAATATCACGGAGCAATACTAGAAATTGACAATTTCTATTTTAACACACTCTGCGACGTGCTACTTTCCTGAATAGCGATGTTTAACGACTAAAACTTAAAATCGCCATAACTTCTTACCCTGTTGTCGGATTTAGACGAATTTTATATCGTTGGAAATTTAATTGGATTTCCTACGCAATAGCAGGCTCAAATTTGAAAATTTCTGAGTATTCTAAACATTTTATTTAGGATAACCCATGTACTAAGGGTTAATCTAGTCTAGGAAAATACGGGGTATTACAACCAAGGACCTTGTTAAAATGGCACTACAATGATGAATATTATCCACTGGTTCGTAACTCACTGTTCTCTTCTTTGTCACAAGATCTTTCATAAATTTAGCATATTTGGGCATCTGCTCCAGTGCCTCAACCAAGGGTACATTCACTGTCAGTTGCTTCAGTATTGCCATAAATTTACTGAACTTTATGTCATCCGCCTTCTTTTTCAATTGATAGGGAAAGGGTGGTGGTGGTTTTGGAAGAGTAGTAACCACCGCCTCCTTTTCATGTCCCTTCTCTTTTACTAACTCATCAACCTGTTAATGGTTAGACATACCTTCATTACCATCCAGTATCTCAGACTCCACTGGACGGGTTTTATGATCTTCTGCACCATCTTCAATCACCTCATTAATCATATATTTTCCCATAAAAGGGCCAAGTAATACTTTATCACTCCGAGTGGTAATTTCCATGCAAGAGCCATCATTCTAAAGATTTTGCACTATGTCACTTTGTAGTGTACCTCTCTTCCTCTGATTAAGTACCGCTGAGAGTTGGATCATCTGTTGCTCTAACTGTTTGATAGAAGTTGAATGTGAATTTACTAGCTGACGCATGGTTGATAAGTCACTCTTCATCGTTATCTCCCAGTACTGGTCGCCTCAACCTCCTTTAGTAGTTTCTCCATCATGTCCTCCATGGACATTTTGCCTAAACTGGTAGCAGCATTATCCCGATTTCCAGGAGTTACATACAGTCCATGTAATACCCCACAATATTTCCTAGCTTAAACTTATCCCGAGAATGTTAAGGAGTAGCTTCTAGAATGAGTGATGTTTATTTCGTGTGGAATTCCTTAGATTTAGAATTTTCATGATGTAGTAAATTGAATTAGCTTTCCAGTGATATAAGATTTGCCTAAATCCGATAACCGGATAAGAAATTATGGCTATTTGAAGTTCTAGTCGAAAAACACCGTCATTTAGACCCTTAGCGCGCCGCGGAGCAGTGTCAAATCCCAATTGTCATTTTCCAGTGGCCCTCTGCAATATTGGCACATCATGGAGAGGGCTAATTTACTAGTTGTTAATTTTCAGAGTTCCAGCGCGATAATGGTGCATAGTGCCATGTGCCAAAATGGCATTCCAAATGGACACCACGATGACTCCGCATCGCGGAGTCTGCGCAGTTCCCATTTATCAATTTCCAGTGAGCCACCGCGATAGTGGCGCATTGCGGTGGCCACCCATATCGGAAAAATATACATTTTCCAGTTCCGTTTAAGAATTTAAAGGGGGTATTTTGGTAAATCCCCCAACCCCCAATCCATCCAAGAATATAAGATTAATCAAATATCAAAGCACTTTATACCCTATTCATCATTCTCCTTAAAGAGAAACCCTAGTTCATCATACTTCCTCTCCAAGAAACTTAGAATTCCTCTATTAATTCTCCAAGATAGCCCAAATTTAAGGATTTCCAATACAAGAACTCTAAGAATTAATCTTCAAAGAATCAATAGGAATCCAAGATTCAAGCCTTTCATCAAAGATCATCAATTAAGGTATGTGGGGTTTGAACAAGGATAATTCTTTCATCCTTGTGCCCGAAACTTTATTTTATTTACAAATTTACTGAAATTTATATGATTTTCCATGAAATTCAAGTTAGGGTTTATACCCATTATTATTCTTTGCAAGATTATGAGGTTTTCCATGATGTAGAAGTTGAAATACATGATTATGTTTATGTTTCCATGCATATTGCTGAAATTTCCAGATTTTAAGATGATTTATGAATGTTTACATTACCAAGTATGAATTTTTAGATGTTTTAACATGAGATTGATGCTTGGGTCAATAGACCCCATTTAAAGATTGTTGTTTCAAGATTCTTGTGCTATAAGCACCCCATGACTAGATTATTTCCAAATTTTAGATAAAGAATCCACTTTATTTCAGAAGACTTGAGATTTAAAGGAAAGCAAAGCATAGTTTGTTTTTCTGTAAACCTTTGTATAAATTCTAAAGTGGATTTTTTAAGATTTTGAGCATGATATTGGGAGTAGGATTTAGCACCGAGATGGGTAAGTTACTACGATTTCATATCCCAGAACTATGTGCCACCGTAGGTACAGATTATTCCCACTTTTATGTGGATGACTCAGATTGTGATCACTCATGTTAGAATGTTCTATTCCAATAGCAAGGGTAGAACAGACCTACCTAACGGGGGTCAGTCGTGAGACTCCATGGATGCTCATATGGTGTATTGCCGGTTAGAAGAACCTCCCAAAAGATGTCCCCTACTCTTAAATAGTTTATCGATTTGAAGCCTTAAGATATACAGAATAAGTTTTCAGACTTCACTTAGCCTATGTGATTTGAGAAATAGAACAGAAATACAGATTTCAGACTAAGTGTGATGACTCACGAGACTTACATTACATATTTTGTTACTCGTGATTTTACTCTCAGATTTTAGATTACTCAAGCTTATGTGAGTCATTTACATTTAGCATGCATGATTTTATAAACTGTGATGATATTTTTTACTTATTTCATACACCCCCATATACTCAGTACATCCTCAAAGTACTGATCCATATATATGTCTATGTGCTATATTGTCTCATAATATAGGTTCAGGTGCTTAGTCTCAGCAGCGTGATTGATCTTCGAGCATCTTATCTACATCCCTGCAGTTGGTGAGTCCTCATAGTTTGAGGGCTTAGTTATTCAGATTTCCAAGTTACTAGTAGATATGTCTTTACTCATTTCAGACAGTTGAGTTGGTTGGGGCCGGTCCAGTGACTCTCTAGATTTAGATAGTAGAGGTTTTTTGGACTATTAGATTCAGATTTAGACCTTTGAGTTAGTATTTAGATTTTCAGCATTTGTTTTATCAGAATTTTGAGATTTAGTATGATTCAGATATACTCAGAAGATTCAGATAGTTTTCTGCATATATTATGATTTTTCATCTATATTTCCTTTTTTTGAGATTCAGATCTAGAAAAAGGCAGGCAGGGTTAGCTCAAGACTACTTGTAGTTTGAAGCACCGTGTGGCATCTCGGGAACCAGATTTTGAGGCGTTACAGTCCACTCCTATTATTCTTGTTCTTCCAACTTCCTTGCTCCCTATCCTTGTAACCAGCTTTGTCATAATAGTTTTGTAATGCCCCGAGTCTGGTACCCCGGACGTTACACAATGCTTATAATCCCAAAGGACCATAAGCCAGCCCATGACTGGAACCTGCTGCAATAATTGAGTAATAAAACTGTATAATGCGAAATAATGGGCTGGAATGCCATAAGGTTCAAAACTATAATACTGATGAAAAAAATATTAAAGTCCGATAAAACATCAAAATCTGAAATACTGAATACTGTTTGAACATCTAGTCTGAAAAACCTCTAAAACTGAACTGTCTAAATTGTGGAGTTGATGGAAAAATCCCCCAACTAACTTCATCTACTAAAATACTAAATGTAAAGAGATAATGAAATAAAAGAATAGCCTCAAATGATGAGGACTCACTGTTAGTCTGTTGTTGCTGGCTGAATCTGAATCTATCTATGCGTGATCGGTAACCTAAGCATCCGAACCTATGGTATAAAACACCATAGCGCAAGAGGAAAAGTATGTGTCAGTACGTATATGTGTGAATGTACTGGTATGCAAAGTAAGGTAATGTTGAATGTAAGGGTTCATATGCATGAACTATAACTGGACTGGATAACATGAACATGACTACGTGAGAATACATGCATGAATACATAACTGTAATTGAAGTCATAAGGATTCTGAATACTGAGTTTACTGATACACAGATTATTGATAATTGATATAACTGATAACTGATATATTATTTGTTGAGTGATTGTATCTGATAGTCCTATTTCTAATGGAACTAACTGAGTTCCAAACTGAGCTGAGTGACTGTATCTGATAGTCCTAAAATCTATAGAACTATCTGAGTTCTTTACTGAAGATTAAGACTGAGACTGTGGGAGGTAATCATCTAACCAATATGCCCTTTTTTCTAAATAGATTTGGGGTCCAACCTGTAACCCCAGTTGGAAGGGTATCAGTACCATACCATGGGTAAAGACACTGAAGAGATACCCACATCTGGTAGGTTCTCAAATAATAATGGTGGGACCCTCAACTGTCCGGTTAAGCCACCTCATCAACCCTCAACTAGCAAGTTTTGATGTCTTAACCTACGTTGGCTATGTAGTTCTGGAATGCAAGGACTGTTTCTAAGGATCACACCCTCTGCTGGCAAGTGAGTCCCCATCCTTGGGTTCACTCGATGTTGAATCCTACTCCCAAATAAATAGCCACTGACTGATTTTCTAGTTTATACTAGGCTGGACTGATCTGTTACTGATTGTACTGATTAACTGAACTGAATACTGAATGGGAATGGATTGATACTGAGTTTTCCTGAGTTCTGTAACTAAACTGGAGTACTACTGATCATGACATGATTGAGACTATTCTATACCTGACACTGGCTCTAGGAACACAGCTAAATTGTCGGGTATTAAATACCCCCAGGACTCGATAGCATGAAAATAATAAGACATAACAATTCTTGAATACTTGACAATAGTCAACAACTCACAATACGATCTTATGAGGCATTTCATCAAACACATACAAGGTATAGCTTTAACATGGAATACATTGTGAACATATGGGTATAGTATAAGTTCATCATTTATACCACCAAAGAATCACAAAAGCACCATAGTCTCAATTTAGCATTTTATCAAACACATGGTAGGAGTAGTTTTATACTTGGGCATGATCAATAATGCTAATATATCATGACTTCATAATTCAAGGGTTTCAATATAGGAGAATCAAATTTCAACTTACATGCTATCATAATATCAAGAAACACATAAAGATTTCAACTTGTAACCCATTCCACAACATCAACATGATTATATTCAAACTTACAACATGAAAATCACAATTCATGTTTTTGAAAGAAGTTTCTTACACTCCAAGGGTAGAAGGGAACCTTGGATGAACACTTACATACCTTGTTGAAGAATTTCTGGTAATATTGATGGTGAAATCTCTTAAATATGATTCCTGAATTGATAGCCCTAGGGTTTTGTTCTTGAGGATTTTATGAATAATGATTGTATTATGCCTCTAAAAGGACTAAATTTCGTGTTATGGGGGCTGAAGGTAGAGGGAAACAGACCCAAATACCCTCAAGAACGCGGTGTTTTAATGAGAAAAACTAGGCTACCAATATGATATCCGAAGCGGCACGTCGATGGCATCGATGCGATATCTAATGCGTCGAGCCAAGATCGCACCAGTTCACTGCAATGGCACACTGGTAGCTAAGGAAAATATCAACTAATGCGATGGGCGATGCGGCACGCCAAGATCACGTTGGTCCACTGATTTGGGATTCCAAACATGGTCCAAAAAATTTGAAACTTGTTCGGGAAAAAATATTAACCTTCCTGATCATGAATTAACTAAGATATAGGCGTTTAAAGGGATTTAAGGTCGCGAAATGAGATTGCCAACTTTCGAAGGCCTAAAAATAAACTAAGTTTGAATACTTAGCTAGAATTTTCTAAGTCTGGGACCCCTTAATAAGCTTAAAGGACTGAATTAAGCTAGGAATTATGTGGGGTCTTACAAGCTTCGACCTTGATTCCCTTGGCTATTGCCTCGGAAACCCCCCTAATTATTTAGATATTTAGCCTCCTCCTTAGAATCTGAATCAGCTCTACTCTGTGACCCAATAGCTTTCACCTTCTCAGTCTCCCCAAATAATAAATGTTTGGTAAGCAGATCCATCTGGGTTTTCATGTGTGCTATGTCTTGGTCACATTCTTCTTCTCTCTTGTGTTGCTCTTCAGTCATTCCACTAGACACGGTAGAGCTTGCTACCTCAAAATCCCTAGTATGCTAAGCTCTAATCTATTTGGTCATCCTATCAAGCATTTCAGAAGCTTCTAGAAAGGTAAGATCCATAAATGCTCCTCCTGCGACATTATCAACAACCGATTTCGTAATAGAATTCAAGGCTCTATACAGAGTCTCCATCAAATACACGCTAGTTATTTTGTGATTGGGACACTATATCAACTTCTTCTTGAACCTCTCCCAAGTCTCATGAAGGGTTCAGTCGGGAGCTGCATGAAATTACTGATCTTATCCCTCAATTGTAACATCTTGGATTATAGAAAGAACCTTTCTAGGAAAGCTCCTTTCAACTGCCTCCAGTTGGTTATAGAATTTGGAGTCAACACGTTAAGCCATAGTGTTACCTCTCCAGATAGAGACAACATAAATAGGCACAATCGAATAGCATTCTGCCCCACTCTTGGGTTATCAAAAGATTTGCAAATAGTGACAAAATTCACTAAATGCATATTCGTATCATCACCCGAAAGTCCACCAAATAGCCCCTTCAGATGAAGCATTTGAATTATGGTACATGTGATGTTGAACTTAGCTTCGGATGCTAAAGGTGGAGGAATAATAGTTCCAATTGCACCTGCTCCATCCATTTCATCTTCATCCTCCTCAAGATCAAATTGCACAGGATGTCGATCTTGTCTTGTTCTGAAAAGACGATTTTTGTTCGCATTATGGTTCACAGGTATGGCTACATTCTCTTAACACCTTTGATTCAAAGGATCCAACAAATCATCATCTCCCAAGTCCTCGTCATCTGGATTAGGATGACAAACTAGTTGTCCATTACTTTGTTGATTCAGCTGAGTCCTAGCCAGAGTGGCTAGTCTATCTGTTTCTTGTTGATCTGCCATTCTTTTAATTAACTCCGGTACCAGATTAAAAGGTAATAGTGGTTCCCCTAACCTTCTGGTTTGTGGAATATACAACAAAGAATCTGTAAAAAAAACAAAAACAACAAATAAACGTAAAATTTAGAAAACTTTAACTATGAGTCAATTATCACAAATATACTAAATTGATGACCGTATTTCCCGGCAACGGCGCCAAGATTTGATATGCCCAAATTACACCTCTCTTACGAGAGAGTAAGCGGTCGTTGTCAAATATATAACCCAACAAGGTTGGGTTTGACTCCCACAGGGAATATGGCGTTAATTCAGGTTATTCGTGAGTCAATCGACTGATAGTTAATAGCTTCCTATAAATGGGGGTTTCATAGATTAAACAAAAGTTATTGTTCACTTCGATTCAACAGCTTACAACTAATATTTCAATGTTAAGGGAAACCATAATTGTTTTCACTATGAGTATTGGCACTTGATATACACTAGTTATTGCTCAAGATTCTTATCACATGTAGGAACAGCAAACTATCAATATCAAGCACTATCTAAATGTCTCTTGGCCTATTTAGACATTCAATTACCTAATTCTTTCGAACTTAGGAAATCCATATACTTAACCAGATTTTGTCTCGAGTTAATTAACCTTATTACAGCGTTAATTCTTAGATGAAAGTTTAACGCTTCCAAATTCCAGTTGATAATTCACTTCCTATTAGATTGATTTCTTACTTCAAGAAAATCAATAATTAGGTCTAGTCTATTGTTTGCAACCAATAGACAACATGCACAACAGAAGAATTATCAAGAAGTTCCTAGTGTGTTGAAAATCTTGATCAACTAATGAATTTACAAGACCAAACTCATAGATCCCACAACTCGGGTTAAGAAGATTAGCTACTCATGATATAAAAAGTACACATATATTAAATTCATAATTCGATAGCTATTAAATTACAAACGATGAAGATATATGATTGTTCCTCCTTCTAAATCACAAGAGAATTCTCAAAACCACAATAATAATCCCAAAAACTTAATTCAAAAAATTCAGAGAAAAACTATAGAAAAGCTACTGTTTCACGTAAGTTTCAAGATACCATTGAAAACCTAAAACTTTCCCTTAAATACTCTATCTAATTTAGGTTTTAAATTTCAAATCTCATATTTTTTGCGCATAGCTAACGACCTCTTCTGACAGCTTATCAGGAAGTTGACGACTTATCAGACCAAGTCGTCAACTCCTCTTTTGAATCCATGTTTACTACTTAAAGGTGACGACCTGATCTGACGGCTTATCAAGAAGTTCACGACTTATCAGGTTAAGTCGTCAACTCTTCACTTCAGCTCCTGTAAACTGCCTTCATCTGACGACCTCTCTGACGGCTTATCACAAAGTTGATGACTTATCAGATAAGTCATCAACTGTGAACTTAGTATATACTCTCTCAAAATTCATCCTTCTTGATGTAGTTGTCGTAGGTTTTCATGCATCTTGACTTACCTGCAATATCACAGAGAATATAATCAAAAAACAATAAAAGTTACTTAAGAATTTACAAATATTCCGAGTTAAAATCCTTAAATATGCTAGAACAAAGCTCGCACATCAGGGGTTAGAATAGGTATTACTTGAGAAGGAGAAGGAGTATAACATTTTAGTCTAGTAACTATGGCAAACTCCTTCCAACCAAAACAAACAGGCATGCCACAGTAACTTATCCACACCTCATCCATCTTATCTTTATTTTCATACATAAACCTACGCTTGAGGAGATCATATACCATTTTCATTTGGAAACGAGCATTATCGTCCTCCGGCAAATCAAGATATTGCCCAAAGCAACTATCCTTAAAATAAGCATCCAATTTTTTGTCTCGAATTATATTTCTAAAAGAGTCAAAAGATTTTCCCATGGATGACTTAACCACAAAATCACCAGTTAAATTTGTGGCACCATCGCACTGCATTCTCACAGGATAACTATCAATGCTGAAGGTTTTAACCAACTCTTCAATGGAAGGGCGACTAGCATTTGGATCATCTCTTTTGAAACATTCCTCATCCCCATGGTCATTATCTTCTGCTTCTGATTGAGATAACGTTTGTAAAGAAAACTCATAGAGTGGTAGATATAGCCTAGCTGCTTAACTTGTTTCTTTACTTGGACTTGATTCAGTTTTTTTCTTTTGAGAGTCATATTATCTAAAAGTAACAGGAAAATAAAAAATATTATAATTGATTAAAGCATCGTTAAAAAGGGATAATAGTAAATCTAACATGTACGACAAAGTAAAATAACAGTTTCAACAAATCACACATATGTTGCAATAGGTGTGTTATCTGTTGCAACATATAACTAATTTGTTGCAATAGATGAGTAATCTATTGTAAACAATAAAAATAATTTCTATATTGTTGTGATTTCTTTGAACAGATCACTCATCTATTAAAACAGATGACTGGTTTGTGCAACAGATCAACTGCCAATATTATTTAGATTTCTTCCAATAGAAGCATCATCTGTCGCAATAGATGAATTATCTGTTGGAAGAAATCAAAGTCTTGGACATGTCCTGTTAGAATATTTGATAGGATTTCATCCAATAGATTGTTCATCTATTGCATCAGAAGATTCATATGTTGCATCAGATTGTTCAGCTGTTACATCAGATGGTTCATCTATTGCTGGAAAAAAATAGTAGCAAGATTTTATTCAATAGAACAACAGCAATATCACCATTTGATATCAAATACACCATTTTTACCAAGAACAACAACAAATCAACCCAGCAACACCAACACAACACAAACACCAAGAATATCAACAGTGACAAAAAATATCAAAATTGTTGTTTTGTTTGTACAAATACAAACAACAAAAATCAAACTTCAAAAAACTCAACAGATACCAACAAATCAAATCAACAGTTCAACAACAAGAACTACAATAACAATAAAAAATCATATTTTACTGTAGTAAGAGAAGAGAAGAAATACCAGAAATTAGGTTTTTCTTCAGTTCTCATTTCAAATTTAAGCAGCAAATATTGAAATTATTAACCAATACTCAAAGAGAAGTTGGCTCAAGTTCCTCTTTTTCTTAATAACTAAAAGCCCTAATTTTTTACCTGTGAAAGAAAAAAAGGAACGATGAAGAACTCGAAGCTGTTGACGTCGGAGAGAAATATTGTCACGTCAATTGACGATTGAAAGTTGAAAAGGAACTCGAAGCCCAACTATTTATCGTCGGGAGGTTGAATTCATCGGGGATTGAAGGGAGAAATTTGCAGAACTATTGGTTGGGAGAACTATTGGTTGAGATAGAGAAAGGGAAGAGAGGAGAGAGACGATTGATTTGGAGAGGAGAGGGGTGTGGGTTGATTTGTATTTTTGAAAAGATTAGAAAATTTTAAAATTATTAATTAAGTCAACAATTATCTTAATTAAATTTTCTAATTATATTTGGCCCTTTAAGTTGGTCAATGTCATCAATCCTTCATTCAAAAATTAAAAGAAATCTTTCCTTCAATTTTCTCAAGTATCTCCAACCCCCAATTTTCCTAGGGTCACATGATTTTCTTTCTTTCTTAGGTGCAAGTAAACTAATTTCTTTTTTGTAATACTAGTATTTATTAAGATTTTTTGAGCTGGAAAGATTGAGTTCTTTCAAAAATATCCAATAAAATTGAAAAAAAAAAAAAAGTTGGAGGTTGATATGATCTTAGTCTAGATTATTTATTTATTTTTATTTTTTATTTTGGGGGGGGGGTCAGAAATGCTTAGGGAGAAGGGTGGAACTATGAAAAAAAGTAGCAATTGTAATCTGCTAGGTTAGATACTGGGATTCAAGAATCAAGTTAGCCCTTGAAACATCAAGTAGTTATACCAATTGTTATATCAATTTGTCATCTCTTTTGTACTCGATATTGACTAGGATTAAATTATAATTTCATTACTGTAATTGTCCATTCGCGCCCAGGAACGCTAGGTTGAAATTATACATGGCATGACATTAAGGTTCTTTTTGCTTTTCTAAAATTAATACACGTAGAGATAAATTTAAGTGGCTATTACATGGGATGATCTCCATAGTAGGTGACTTTGGTTTTTGGTTTCCCATAAGAAAAGTCTTTAAAGATCAGTATTCTTTCTTTTTAATGTATAGAACAAGTACATTTTTGTCCCTCTACACCTCAAATGTTTTTAAACTTTCCATGCTCATTTGCTGCTCAACTTCTATTTTTATTTTTTTTACTTTTTTATTTTTTCTTGATTTTTACTTTTTCTTCTTTTTTTTTTCTTTTTTTCTTATTTTAATTTATTTATCTCAACCTTTATTTCTCATTTACTTTTTACTTTTTTCTCAAACACTATATATTTCTTCATTTCTCTTTTTTATAATTCATTTGTCTCAACCTTTTTTTTAATCATTTCTCTTTTTTTTCATTTTTCTCAAACTTTATTCTTTCTTTTTTCCTTCTCATGATTGTTTTTCTTAATCTTTATTTTTTTTATTTTTCTCTTTTTTCTTAACCTTTATTTTTTTTCTCTTTTTTCTCAATCTTTTTCTCTATTTTGTTTCTTCTATTTTTACTTTTTTCTCAACTTATATTATATTTTTCTAATAAATAAAAGTTGGATAATACGCAACAGGATATTCTTTCTTTGACATAAAAGTAAATTTAAGATCATGACCTATTGTTTGAAGTCCTTCAAAATAAGTCTTGCCTCTAAACGAAAAGTTATAGAACATCTCATAAATCAAGTGTCACGACCCGAGTTCTCAAGTTGTGATGGCGCCTACCTTATCTCCCTAGTAGGCAAGCCAAGCCACAGCCCGAAATAATAGGTAACGGGCTAATAGGCAGAAATCAGAAAAGATCGCATATAATGATAGCAATAATAAAGAGTAACAAACAGAAAGTAAACATATCTCATATACTAAAATGAGGGAAGGAAAATGAGCAAATACACAAAAAAATCCCTCCCAAGACCTGATAAGGTCGGTACTAGAGCCACTACTAAAAGATACCAAGAGTACTAGAAAAAATCCAAAATATACCCAATATACACAATAGTCTCGAGTACAAAAGACTAAACCAGAGTAGAAAGAGGAGGATCAGCCTCGAACGGTAGTAAGCTCACCCTACTCTGAATCAGTACTGAAAGGTAGGAATCACGTCAATGTCGACTGCTACTACTCGGATCTATATCAGAAAAAAGATACAGAAGTGTAGTATGAGTACCAAAACAACGGGTACTCAATAGGCATCATCGGTCGATTGAGCTCAATACAGAAACGGTATAACTACAATGCAAGGATGTAATCTAAGTCAACAGTAAATAGGGACAGAAAGGTAAATAACTACCAAGCTACGCCAATGAGATAAAGAAATGAATGTAAGCCATCAGAAAATAAATAACGCAGTAATTACAGACAGTTCAAACATAACCTAACTGGCCCTCATAAGCCCGCTAGGCACACAACATAACCTAACTGGGCCCCCATAAGCCCGCTAGGCACACATAAGAAGACAATTAATCCAACCATACCTCCATAAGCCGGTGGAACACACAAGTAGCAATTAAAAAAAATAAATGTAACTAATTTGTAACTGCGCCAATCCCAAAAAACCATGATAGACATCAAAATATACACTGGACTTGAACCGACACCAATGGGTAGTAACGAGAGGCCAGACACCAGACTCGAACCGGTAGTACCGGTAGTAAGAGATAATAACAAGAGGACACATGTCGGATTCGAATCGGACATAGTGGATAGTAACGATAGGCCATATATATAGAACTCATAATCAAATGCTGGACTCGAATCGGAACTCAGAGGAACCACAATCATAATCAGATGCAAGACTCGAATTGAAACTCATAGTAACCACTATATAATCAAATGTCAAATTCGAACCAGAACTCATAGTAACCATACCCAACTGTAATATTAAAATTCATATCATACCATAACAATGTCAACGTGGTACAAAAGTTCACAATCAATGACAGAAATAAAATATATATTAAACCTGAATAGAAGATAAAATACGTCAAATTACTGTACGCATATCTTAATTTTAAAGGGGCAAATTCAAGATTTTACAATTTAATTCCACATCCTAAAGTAATAGACACTATATTATATTGAAAGACAAAATATCAAAATTTACTAAAACAAGATCCTAATTCGGATAAATAAGGCGTGTTATATATATCAAATAATACGCAACTACAAGTAATTATCCAAAGCTAGCATAATAGTTCACAATTTCAGTAAATAAGCTCAATCTAAAGATAGGATAAACCTAGCCTACCTATACGCCAAAATTTAAATATCTTTTCGTGAAGCTTCTAGATAGTGCTACTAGAATCCAAACTTGAATATATTGATATGGATAAATTCACGACACACACTTGTTCATAAATCCATAGGCGTAAATAGAGAGTAGTAATTCTAGGAATACATTTTTAAACTTATAGTGGCAAAGAAGTTAACATTTAACTTAAACAATAACAAGAAATAATATAAGCCATGCCTTTACATTTAATGGACATATGCCACCTTAGTTAACACAACTTATTTCATTATATGCCACGACATCACATGCATAATTGTTGGCCACAATTAAGGCATAACGGCCTCTCCCTCCACGAGCCACTAATTAACTTTTAATTATTCCGTTATATATATTCGGATATTGTATAGGTACGTAAAAAAAAAAATATAATATTTTGAATATATCATAATTAATAAAAAATTATTTTTAATAAAATCTCTATTTTATAATAATAATATTTTAATATATATAAATTTGTTGTCTCCACTTAAAATATTAATAGACTATAAAAAGCTATTATAAAGTGATACAAATATAACATAACTTAAAGAATGTAGTTAATATCAAAAATATTTTAGAAGGCAATAAATTATATTTTGATCAAATGACAATTTAAATCAAATATTTTACAATATATTAGATATTACTAAAATTCTGAAACAAACCGCCTGAGAACCGAACTATCAGTCCCAACAAGTCAATATAACTTGGGGCAGTTATAGAAAAGCTCTGCATATCAAAAACGTGTTAAAATACAAAAAAATGATCGTGATGGTCATTACATCAAGACACGATATGGTAGTGTCAACTCTTGCTTGTGGGGCGTAACTTATTGTTTGAAAATCCTTGGACTAAGTCATGACTATAAGAAAAGAGTTATAAAACATTTCATAAATCAAGACATAATGTGATAGTATCAACTCTTACTCATGGGATATAACTTGTTATTTGAAAGTCCTTGATTAATAAAATATCTCATAAATCAAGACACAATATAGTAGTGTCAACTCTTGTCCATGGGTGTAACTTATTTTTTAAAATTCCTTGGGCTAAGTCTTTTCTCTAAGGTAAGAGTTATACAGCATCTCATAAATCAAAATATAATGTGGTGGTGTCAACTCTTACCCATGGGGCGTCACTTGTTCTTTGAAAGTTCTTGGTTAAGTTTTGCCTCTAAGACAAGAGTTATTAAACATCTCATAAATTAAAACACAATGTCGTAGTGCCAACTATTGCCCATGGGGCGTAACTTGTTGCAAAAAAATTGAAATTCCTTGGTCTAAGTCTTGCCTCTAAGGGAAAGAGTTGTAGAGAATTTCATAAGTAAAAAACACAATGTGGTAGTGTTGACTCTTGCCAATATAAGTAACTTGTTATTTGAAAATCCTTGGGATTAGTCATGCCTCTAAGGCAAGAGTTTTAGAACATCTCATAGATTAAGGCATAACGTGGTAGTATTAACTCTTACCCGTGGGGCATAACTTATTGTTTGAAAGTCTTTGAGTGAAGTCCTGCCTCGGGAGTAAGAGTTATAGAACATCTCATAAATCAAAACACAATATGGTAGTGTCAACTCTTGCCCATGAAACGTAATTTGTTATTTGAGAGTCCTAGTCTTGTCTCTAAGGCATGATTTACAGAACATATCATAAATCAAGATACATGTGGTAGTGTCAACTCTTGCTCATGGGGCATTTGTTTGGAAGGACTCGAAGAAAAGAAAAGGAAAAAATAAAAGCTTCGGAATAAGAAAAAAATGAAGAAAAATATTTATAAAAAAAAAAAAAAGTAAAATAAAATAAAAGGAGGGAACAAAATATAGAAGTTGAGAGGAGAAAAGAAAAAAAAAGTTGAGAAAAAAGACAAAACAAAAAAAAGGCTAACAAAAATTAAAAAGAAAAAAATAAAATAAAAAAGAGAAAAAAAAGTTTAAAAGTTGAGAGGATAAAAGGAAAAAAATATGGGTTGAGAAAAATTAAAAGAAAGAAAAAATAAAAATCAAAGTAAAAGAGAAAAGAGAACAAATTTAAAAAATATAAGTTGAGGTAGAAAGGAAAAAAATATAAGGGTTGAGAAAAACTAAAAAAGAAAAGAAAAATAAAAAGACAAAAAATTGGAGTTGAAAGATAAATAAGTATGGAGCTGTTTAGAAATATTTGAGATATAGAGGGAGAAATAGGTGATTGTTCTATATATAAAAAAGAAAGAAGGCTAATTTGTAGGACTTTTTTTATGGAGGACAAAAAAGTAAAGTCACTCATTAGGAGGTCATTTATGTAGTTTACCGATTATTTTTTGACCGCTGAACTTTTTTCTTTGGAATTGGTTCTATATTGATTTTCTTAGTAGACCAACCCACACAATTTAATTTTCAGTTCATCTTTTGGATTATGAAAGTTTTCTACTTGCATGAATGTACTAGAAGTTAGGCTGAAAATTGTGAAACAATAGGAAAATTTGCTCCTAAATTATCGAGTTGTAGTTTACTAAATTTGAATACGAAATCTCGTAGGTGTTCAATCTAAATTCAAGTTTCCTTCTCGGCTATTGGAGGTTATTACAGTCCAATTATTTTTCATTGAACTTAAAATGGATATTTCCACACAAGTTTCTTAAATGGGGACACAAGATAAATAATAACCTGAAATGTTGCTATTTTTTCAAATCACCCTAAATTTTCAATACTTAACACCTATATCTAGCAAAACCTAGAGCCAACATGCAAGAGGAAATTAAGGAGAAGACTCGTCTGGTAGGCTAAAGGCAGAAGGATCAACGGAACTTTAATATAAGCTCATCTATGATAATGTACAAGAACCATATATAATAGCAGTAACATAAGTGTAAAATTGTTCAAGAAAGATGTTGTTTTCCTCTGTATGCTACAAACTACCTATTGGATGGAAGTGCCATGATACTGCACTCACTCATGTCGTGATGCCCGTGTTTTTCGTTGTCTTTATGTGACAGCTATCTTAAATCTTGAATGTTTTAATCTCAATTAAAATAAGTTTGTCTCTATGTGACAACTATCTTAAATCTTGAATGCTTTAATCTCAACTTATTTAAGTTTGTTACTATCCTCAATCCTTGAATCTTGGTTGTTGTACTCTTCTGTTTTAAGTTTGTTACTATCCTCAATTCTTGACTTTTGACTCCTATAGTCTCTTATTTTAGGTTTGTTACTATCCTCAATTCTTGACTTTTGACTGCGTTAGTCTCTTGTCTTAAGTTTGTTACTATCCTCAATTCTTGACTTTTGACTTCTTTAATCTCTTGTTTTAAGGTTATTCTTATCCTCAAATCATGAATCTTGATTATTGTAATCTCAATGTTTTATTAAATAGTCCATTCTTATCCTCAATTCATGAATCTTGATTATTGTAATCTCAATGTTTTATTAATAGTCCCTACCCTTCCCTTTTTCCTCTTTAATTTACTTCTATTCAGCTCCAGGGCATGTTGCATTACTTAAAATTTGGACCGATGGTTGACTTGGTGTAAGGATGACAGACTGATTTTGGTGTTGGGGTCGCATGTGAACCACTTTTTGGCAGCTTAGAGGAGGATGTTGTTTTCAAAGTGGCCCTTCCATTTGTCTGCGGAATTACAACCGACTCTTTCACTCTAGGCAATTAAGTATCTGATGATAGAAAGGCTCCCATTAAAGAATTATCAGAGGGTATTTGAGGGTCAATAGCTCGTTGCTCTGAGTTGACAGTATCTGAGATGGATGTAGTTACCACCGGGGCACTACTTGGGCACTATCGAAACTGGTCAATCATCACAAAATAGACCAAGTAGTGCCCCGGTGGTGAATGCATCCATCTCCGAGCCTATCAACTCAGAGCAATAAGTTGATGATCCTCAAATATCGTGATATAATTTTCCAATGGCTACCATTTAGTCACCAAATATTGAATTGCCTAGAGTAGAAAAGTCAGTTGTAGTTCCGCAAATAAGTAAAAGGTCGCCTTGCAAAAAAAATCCTCCTCTAATCTTCTAACAAGTGGTTCACATGCGACCCTAACACCAGACTGTTAGTCTGTCATACTTACATTAAGTCAATCATTAGCCCAGACTTTGAGTAATGCAGCATTCCCTGGAGCGGGCTCTGAACAACGGAGACCAGCTCTACATCTGGGACCTTTTAAACCACTGTCGTCTGCCAACAATGAATTCTTAGAATCCCATCTTTGTAGTAATGTATTATAAATTTCTTCCTTCTGAAAAGCTTGACTTGATTAGCCATAGAAATATCAAAATGACTATTATTGTATTAGTTTTTTGTAACAGAAGCTACTTCAAAGCACAGAATTTACCTTTAATCATGAACTTTGGATTAGGAATGTTGGGTGTGCGAAGAAAAATTCCACATTGGTAGTCAAAAATATTGAGAATCTAAATATAAGGTGTAGGATCTGTTAATAAAGATTGCAACCTATTTAACAATAATGAAGAAATTTGTTTGAGAAATTTTATTAGTGTGTTACTCTATGTTGAGACAAAGATTTAATGGAAGAGATTTTAGAGATGGAGATTGAACTTGTTAAAGACTACGTGAAGAAGGTAGAGCAAATTTATTTTGTCAGAAATTCAGACCAAGGGGAAGAATTGTTGAATGTTTGTCCTAACTTTTTTATCCTAATTGGGTTTCCTTTAGGTACCATAATTGGATTTCCCTTTAGGAAAATGAAAATATATTCTTCATATTTGGCTAACCCTTGTTTTTGTACAAAAAGGTTATAGACTATATAAATAAATACTCTTTTTTTTCTAGTTTGCCAAAACCCATAATGTAGTCATAAGGGCTTTGAGAGTATTGTTTACGTGGAAAATTTGTGAGATACAAGTGTTGCGGTGTCACTTTTGTAGACCTCTTTTTATTCTGAGTGAATTGTGTCAGGTTATTTCTCTCTATATTTTGTACTCTACTTTATATAGTAGATTGTTCATCTCCTTATTTGGATATAGATCGATTGACCGAACCACGTTAAATATTATCTCTTTTGGTGTATTTCTCATATGTTTTATATGTGGCATCTTCTGAAATATGCTTTGTTAGCTTCCGCATGACACATGATTATTTCGAGCCCAACAAAAACATACACACACAATCTAGAAGGCCAAGATTTAAGTTCCACTCATAGATTATATTGGATATGTTTTTTTTGGCAACTAACATGATTTTATTAATCACCAAAGTAACCATTATAGATCAAAGCACAGCTTACAAACTCAGCTAGCTATACTCAAAGGAAAAGGAAAAACAAGGATCTTAATCAACCAACTAGAAGGACACAAAAAACCACTCTATTAATAGTCAAGCTAGCTAGAAAAAAAAGTACGCATAAGACACTGATTGCCGATTTAGCTCTACTAATGCAGGTGTAAGCTAATTCTTTTGTAAGGCTGTCACATGTCCTCCTTTTTTTCTCAAATATTCTTTGGTTTCTTTCAATCCAGAGAGAGTATACACATTCAGCAAAGATAAGTTTGAAGATTCTTGCTTCTTGCGATCTTTCTTTAGCATTCTTTATGGCCCACGTTGTATAGTCCTCCCATGTACCTACAGTGATTGCATATTTATGTATCCAGTGAAGCACCTGAGTCAAGATAGTCTATGGAAAAGGGAAATAAAGAAAAAGAAAATCCCTTATTTCATCTTGCATCAGACACAGAACCCAAGTAGGAGAAGTTTGAAACCCCATTTAATAAGTTTTTCCACAGTTAGTAATTTTCCATGAAAGTGAAGCCACATAGTAAATTTTTCCTTTGATCGTGCATCATTCTCAAACATCAAACATTTCCAAGGCGTATATGGTTCAACGGGAAGGAGAGCATGGTAGAAATGTTTGATGAGGGAAATGTTTGATGAGTCTATGAAAGGAAGTTGAAACCTGATAAACTAAAGCAATAGTATCTCTAGTGAATATAATTTGTTTGATCATCCAAGATGTTTGTTGAGGTATACGAAACTCATTCAAAAGTCTATCTTTTATATAGTATGTATGAATCCATCTTACCCATTACTTGTCTGATTATTGGCTACATCCCAACATTTGTTTGCAGTAGCATCTTTGTTCCATAATTTCAAGTTAATCAAGTTTAGTCCTCTTGTGGCAATGGGTGAGCAGACCTTATCCAAAGCTACTTATGTTTTTCTAGTGATCGTGTTTGACCCAGACCACATATAACCCTGACAATATGCATCAATCATTTTGAGAACTTTGGCGAAATTATAAATAGTTGAGCCCAATAGGCCTGCATACCAAACACCACGGATTGAATCAATTATAGTCTCCTTGCGTAGGATAGTTTCTTGGTTGTCCAAGAAGAAATTTTAGTGATGATTCTTTCAATGAGAGGCTGTCATTGCAAAAATGATAGCTTTTTTGTGGAAAGAGGAATGCCAAGATACGTAAAGGGGAGTTCTCCATAAACAATACCAAGTTGTTGAAGAATTCTTTCTCTTGTTGTGCAACCCCGCCAAAGTAAACCGATCTCTTCCTATGTTAGGCTGATGTCCAGAGGCTTTGGAGAAGGTGAGGAAAGCTTGATACAGTACAGAGACCGACTTAAAGTCTCCTCTTGCAAAGAGTAGTAGGTCATCAGTGAAACAAAGATGTGTACACCCTATTTTTCATATCTAGGATGGAAATTGAACTCAGCAGACATTTTTAGGTTATTAAGACACCTACTCAAATATTCCATAGTTATAAAAAATAATAAGGGTGAGATAGGGCTACCTTGTCGCGTTTCTTTACCATCATTAAATGGTTCAATGGTATCTCCATTAAACAAAATGGTATAGTTGATAGTTTTCACACATTGGATTATCCAATTGATAAATCTTATACGAAAGCCAAGGTCTAGCATTACCTGTTCTGAGAAAATCCACTCAATAGAATCATATGCCTTTTGTAGATCAATCTTGATCATACATCTGCCTGATAAGTGTTTTCTAGTGTAAATTTTAACGGACTCTTGAGCCAAAATGACATTGTCACCAATCTTTCTCCCTGGAATGAAGCTTTCTTGGGCTTCACAAATATGGTAGGCATGATTTGTTGCAATCTAGTTGTGAGTACCTTGGCAGTTATCTTGTATAGGACTGTGCAACATGCAATTGATCTGAAGTTTTTTATTGTGATGGGAGTTGATACTTTTGGTATGAAGGTGACTATTGTACAATTAATAGACTTAGTAAGTTGGTATATTGTAAAGAACTCTTTAATAACCTCAGTAACATCTCCTTTAATGATAGGCCAGATTTTTTTGTAAAATTTTTCATTAAAGCCATCAATTCAAGGAGATTTATCATCTTCCATAGTTGTTAAACCATCCCAATTTTTTGTTCGGTCACTGGCTCACGAAGAGTAAGTCTCTGTTGATGGGATAAGATTGGGCCATTGGTCATTGTAACTTTGTTAACATCAGGTAAGCAAAGAGCACCTTTTCCCATCAAACCTCTATAGAACTAGAGAATTTCAGTTTTAATTTCCTTTAGAACAGTGAGCTTGTAGTCAGTGACAGAAGTTAACTCTATTAGTGTAATACCCCAAACTTTCCTTAAGCTTAATTTCATCTCGAGAAGGTTAAGAAATGACTTCCTAGGTGAGTATCATCTTTAACCGTATAGAATTTTCCTAATTTTGACTTTTTATCACAATGAA
This sequence comes from Capsicum pubescens, assembly GCA_030864215.1. Lineage (NCBI taxonomy): Eukaryota > Viridiplantae > Streptophyta > Magnoliopsida > Solanales > Solanaceae > Capsicum > Capsicum pubescens. Next base: position 72,326,290 of record CM061548.1, on the reverse strand, counting down.
AATTTGATAAGTTTTTTGTCGATATAAGATTCGCCCAAATCCGATATCCGAACAAGAAGTTATGGCTAATTTAAGTCCTAGTCGTAAAACACCATCATTTTAGTGCTTGGCGCGTCGCGGAGTGGGTCTATTTAACGACTGTCGAATTCTAGTAGCCTAGCGCAATAGTGGTGCATCGCGCTAAAGTTCCAAGTCCCAACCAGTGGGACAACGTGATGGCTCCGCATCAAGGTGACCCTAAGAATCCCATTTGTCAATTTCCAGTGAGCCACCACGATAGTAGCGCATTGCGGTGGCCCATAAAATCGGGCTCCAAGTTATATTTTTTACCAGTTATGTTAAGGGTTAAAATGGGGGTATTTTGGGCAATTATCCTACCCCCAATCCATCCATGAACACACAATCAATGGCATAACAAAGCACTTTATGCCTAAAATCTTCTTTCTCAGCAAAGAAAAAGCCCTAAGCATCCAAATCCTCCCCCAAGAATCTCAAGAATTCACCATAGTTTTCTAAATTGAATTGAGATTCGAGGTTCCCAGGACAAAAGCTTCAAGAACCCTCATTCAAAAGTATGAGAAAGAGTCTCAAGCAAGTTTATTCAACAAAGTTCATAATTCGAGGTATGTGGGGTTTGAACAAGAACACTCCTTCCATTCTTGTGCCCAAAGTTTTGGTTTTCTTAAAAGTTTTTAATGTTTTCAAGATGAATTATGCCTAAATTACTACATTCAAGTATATGAGATCGTGGATTTGTTCAAGTCTTGAATTATATGATACTACGCCTATTTTATGATTTGAATTGAGAATTAATGTTATGAATTGCATATTCCTTATATGATTGGTGTTTGGAATACTCTTAAGATTGAAGTCATGATTTATCCTCTATTTTGAATTGTGATTTCTTGAATATGTATACATGTTTTAAGGTCCAAGAATGAATTTTGATATATTCTATAGTATTTTAAGAATGGTATTGATATCTCCATATCATTGAAGTTTCAAAGCTTGTTAAAGATAGTCTACCAAAGTTTAAAAAAAGAGTTGATTTTGATCCTAAGTTAAGAAAGGAATCCACATCTTGTGATTTAAGATATAGTGAAGCATATTGGCTCCCAATTCATAATGTTAAATTGTATAAGGTGGATTTTCCTAAAAGTTTTGAGCCTAGTATGGGAGTAGTACTTAGCACCGAGTTGGGCTTGATTCTGAGGTCTCCTGCCCTAGAACTACGAGTCACCGTAGGATTTGATTTACCCCAAGTAGGTTAAGCTGGTGATCACTAAAAGTAAAAAGTTCTACTCTGATGGCAAGGATAGAACAGCTCTCCCCAATGTGGGCAAGATGTTGGACTCCATGTGGCTCACATGGTTTATGTCAGTTAGAAGAATCTCCCAAAAGTAGTCCCTACTCTATTTAAGATAAAAGTACTTGTATTTTAAAAGCTATGATTCTAAGATTTCTAAGGTTCTCAAGTGCTATAATCTTTAAGTTTTAAAGAAGCTCCTTGTTTTTCATAAGATTAAAGTGTATGTTCTGAAGTTTTTCACTTTAAGACTTTATCTAGTCCGCAAGCTTGAGTACAAAGAAAAAGTACAGATTTAGAAGAATGTGAAATAACTCACGTGATTTATATGGTATGTTTTCTATTCATGATTTATGAGAATTTTATTCAAGTTATGTGAGTCACCTATTATGGCATGCATGGTTTCTATAAATACTTATGATATGGATTATGTAATTTCATACACCCCCATATACTCAGTACATTCCCAAGTGTTGATCCACATATACGTCTATGTGCTACATTGTCTTATAATATAGGTTCAGGTGCTCAGCCCCAGCTTCGTCAGTGACTTCCGAGTACCTTTGTCTACATCTCCATAGTGGTGAGTCCTCATGGTTTGAGGACCTATCTTCAAGCATTTTAGTATTTTAGTAGATTTTTTATTGCTTTCAGTTTAGTTCGAGTCAGTTGGGGATCTGTCCCAATGGCTCTCTAGTTCATTGAGTAGTAGAGGCTTTGTCAGACTAGATTATCGGTATATTTAGACATTCAGTATTTTGTTACTTCCACACTACACTTTCATATTTCAGTGAGACGTGCTATGGTATGTCTCAGTATGTTGCTCTCAGTACCTTGATTTAAGCATTTAGAAGTAGTAGCAGGCTCAAAAGGTTAACTTGGGGTTACTTGTAGCCTTAAGCACCGTGTGACATCTCGGGACCCGTTTTCGGGGTGTTACAAACTTGGTATCAGAGCATAAGGTTTAAGGAGTCCTAGGGAGTCTGATAAGACATGTTAAGTAGAGTCTTGATCATTGGTGTGTAGCGTACCACATCTATGAGCAAGAAGCTACAAGATATTTTAGGAAAAAGTCATCCCTTTCTTTCAGAACCTATCATCCTTACAGTTGTCTCTCTCAGCTATTGACTCATGCTCTGTTATTTCAGAAAATGCCTCCTCGAAGAGCGAATACCCGCAGAAACAATAACGAACAACACCAGCCAGTTGACCCCTTGAATGTAAATGTGTCCCATGCTGAGTTTCGGGTAGCTTTTCAGGCGCTAGCCCAAGTAGTCACCACGAATGTTTAGGCCAATAACCAGGTCATAGTTCCACACCAACAAGGAAGTGATTTAGCTGTTGCTAGAATTCGTGATTTCATGCAGATGAATCCGCCAGAGTTCTATAGGTCTAAGGCAGGTGAGAACCCTTAGTTATATCTTGAGGAGGTAAGGAAAATCACACAGGTGATGCATGTTTCTAAGGAAGAAAGTGTGGAGTTGGTGTCTTACAGGTTGAAAGATATTGCGTATGACTGGGTTGTTGCATGGAAGAAGAATAGAGGGGAAGATGATGCTCCCGTTACTTGGCAGGTGTTCCAAGATGCTTTCTTGGATAAGTTCTTTTCGTTAGAGATGAGGGAGGCAAAAATAGAGGAGTTCATAAACTTGAGGAAGGGCTCCATAACTGTTAAGTAGTACTGCTTGAAGTTCAACCAGTTAGAAAAATATGCCCCTAATTTGATTTTTGACACCCGTACCAGTATGAGTAAATTTGTGACAGGAGTTTCTAGTTTGGTGTTGAAAGAGTGCAGGACCACTATGTTAAATAGGGATATGGATCTGTCTAGATTAAGGATACATGTACAGCAGATAGAGGCATACAAGATAAGGGAAAGAGATAGAGTGAGGGGAAACAAGAGGACTAGGTCCGAGAAGTATGAGTATGTCAGGCTAGGTCCCATAGAGGGAACCGTCCACAGTTTTAGAGTCATTCTTCTATGCCAGCACCTTTGTCAACTAGTGCTCCCGCGCCCAAAAACTGACAGGAGCAAGGGAATAAGCCTTCTATGTCTAAATCCCAGAACAGTTTAAGTAACAGGCCTAATTATCCTCCTTGTTCTAAGTATGGTAGGACCCATCCTGGTGAGTGTTTGGCCAAACAGAGGGGTTGTTTTGGTTGTGGCAAGTTGGTCCATAGACTTAGGGAGTGTCTGCATGCCAGGCAGGGGAACGGGGATGTGCGACCTCAGACGCAGGCTAATAGTGTCCCAGCTCCCGTAGCCCATCCAGCCTCTCCTCAGGGTGCTTCTTCTAGCACTGCTGGCGGTCAGTGCTAGAACAGATTCTATGTCTTACCATCTCGTCAGGAGCAGGAGGATTCTCCCGACGTTGTTACTGGTATGCTTCGTGTAATTCACTTTGATGTTTGTGTGTTGTTGGACCCCGAGTCAAATTTTTCTTATGTGACCCCACTTATTGCTATGAACTTTGAAATGGGTCCCAAAAAGATTCCTGAGCCTTTCCTAGTTTCTACTCCAGTAGGGGAGACAGTTGTTGGCAAGCAAGTGTATAAAGATTGTCTTGTTACTATTTTTCATAGAGCCATACTTGTTGATCTGATGGAGTTAGATATGGTGGATTTTGATGTTATTCTGGGTATGGACTGGTTTCATTCTTCTTATGCATCTATAGACTATCGTACCCGTGTAGTTAAGTTTCAGTTTCCTAATGAACCAGTTTTTGAGTGGTCTAGGATTTCAGTATCCCCTAAGAGTCATTTCATCTCCTATCTCAAAGCCAGAAAGTTTATATCTAAAAGTTGCATCTATCACCTAGTTAGGGTTAAAGACACGAAGTCTGAGGCTCCAACTACTTAGTCAGTCAACATTGTTAATGTGTTTCCTGATGTTTTTTCAGAAGATCTCCCAGGGGTACCTCCCAATAGAGAGATAGAATTTGGAATTGACCTTCTTCCTGACACTCAGCCTATTTCAATTCCTCCCTACCTTATGGCACCCGCAGAGATTAAGAAGTTAAAAGAGCAACTCAAAGATCATTTAGATAAAGGTTTTATAAGGCCCAGTGTGTCACCTTGGGGTGCACCTATTTTATTCATGTGAAAGAAAGATAGTTCTTTGCATATGTGCATTGACTATCATCATCTTAATAAGATCATAGTCAAGAATAAGTACCCTCTTTCGAGAATAGATGACCTGTTTGATCAATTGAAGGGTGCAAGTTACTTCACAAAGAAAGACATTCGATCCAGCTATTATCAACTCAAAGTAAGGGAGTGTGACATCCCAAAGACAGCCTTCCAAACTCGTTATGGTCACTTTGAGTTTCTAGTCATGTCTTTTGGGCTAACCAATGCTCCAGCGACTTTCATTGACCTCATGAATCGAGTATTCAAATAGTATCCTGATATGTTTGTCATTGTTTTCATAGACGATATTCTTGTGTATTCACATAGTGAGAATGGCCATGCAAATCATCTTAGAATTTTCCTACAAACACTTACAGATCACCAGTTGTTCGCCAAATTTAGAAAGTATGAATTTTAGCTAAGGTCAGTAGCTTTTCTGGGTCATATCATTTCAGTCGAAGGCATTAGAGTTGATCCCCAAAGGATAGAAGCTGTAAAAAAATTGGCCTAGACCATCTCTCTGTCTGATATTAGGAGTTTTTTAGGTTTAGCTGGCTATTACCGCCGTTTTGTTGAAGGTTTCTCTTCTATTGCATCTCCCATGACCCAATTGACCCAAAAAAAGTTAAGTTCTTTTGGTTGGATTTCTGTGAGAAGAGTTTTTAGGAATTGAAGACTCGACTCACTTCATCCCCTGTGTTAACTTTGCCTGATGGTACGGATAGTTTTGTGGTGTATTGTGATGCCTCTAGAGTTGGTTTGGGTTGTGTGCTGATGCAGAATGGTAAAGTTATAGCCTATGCCTCTAGACAGTTGAAACCTCATGAAAAGAATTACCCAACCCATGATCTGGAATTAGCTGTTGTGGTCTTTGCTTTGAAAATCTGGAGGCATTATCTTTATGGTATTCATGTGGACGTGTTCACTGATCGCAAAATCCTGTCGTACGTGTTTTCTCAGAGGGAGTTAAATCTTAGGTAGAGGAGATGGTTAGAACTACTAAAATATTATGATATGAGTGTATTGTATCACCCAGGCAAGGCCAATGTAGTGGCAGATGTCCTTAACAGGTTGTCTATGGATAGTGTTGCTCATGTAGAGAAGGGTAAGGAAGAGTTAGCTCGTGATGTTCATCGTTTATCTAGATTAGGCGTTAGGTTGCTTGATTCCGCTGAGGGGATTATTTTGGTGCAAAGTACTTCTGAATCCTCTTTGGTTTCAGAAGTCAAGAAGAAGCAAGACTCAGATCCTAGTTTGGTCTGACTGAAGGAGTCAATCAAGGACCAAAGGGTAGAAGTTTTCTCCCAAGGTGGAGATGATGTGTTGAGATTGCAAGGTAGATTATATGTTCCTTGTTTTGACTATCTAAGAATGAGGATCATGGCAGAGGCGCATGGCGCACGATATTCTATTCATCTCGGTGCTACCAAGATGTATCACAACTTACGAGAAATCTATTGGTGGAGTGGTATGAAGAAGGATATAGCTGAGCTCATAGCTAAGTGTGCAACTTGCCAATAGGTTAAAGTAGAGCATCAGAGACCTGGAAGTGTAATGCAAGAGTTTGGTATACCCACTTGGAAGTGGAAAGAGATAAATATAGATTTTGTCAATGGTTTACCTCTCTTCCAACGCCATCATAATTCTATTTGGATTGTTGTAGACAGGCTAACTAAGTCAGTGCATTTCTTGCATGTGCATACATCTTATACTGTTGAGGATTATGCTAGACTGTATATTCAGGAGTTAGTCAAGCTGTATGGATTTTCCTTGTCTATCATCTCAGATAGGGTTACTCAGTTCACTTCTCAGTTTTGGAGAGCTTTTCAGAGGGGTCTTGGTACCCAAGTGTATCTTAGTTCTGCTTTTCATCCGCAGACTGATGGTCAGGCTGAAAGGACCATCCAAACTTTGAAGGACATATTGAGGGCGTGTCTTTTGATTTCAAAGGGAGTTGGGATGAGCATTTACCTTTGATAGATTTTGCGTATAATAATAGTTACCATATTGTATCAAGATGGCACCATTTGAGGCTTTGTATGGTAGAAGGTGTAGATCACCCATAGGATGGTTTAAAGTGGGTGAAGCTACTTTGGTTGGACCTAATGCAGTATTTGAGGCTATAGAGAAGGTAAAGTTGATTAGAGAAAGGTTGAAGGCAGTGCGGAGTCGTCAGAAGTCATATGCAGACGTGAGAACAAGGGATCTTGAGTTCGAAGTTAATGACTTGGTGTATCTGAAAATTTCACCCATGAAAGGGGTGAAAAGTTTTAGGGAGAAGGGAAAGCTTAGTCCTCATTATGTTGGTCCGTACAGAGTTCTTAACCGTGTTGGGAAAGTAGCTTATGAAGTTGAGTTGCCTGCAGAGTTGTCAGTTGTTCATCCGGTCTTTCATGTCTCCATGCTTACGAAGTGTATTGGTGATTCTGTTGTTATAGATCCTTCGGAAAGCACTTATTTTTGGGACATTCTTTCATTTGATGAGATTCCAGTTGAAATCTTAGATTACCAAGTTCGGAGTCTAAAGAACAAAGAAGTCCCCTTAGTCAAAGTGTTATGGCGAAATCAGTCAGTTAAGGGTGCTACGTGGGAAGCCGAAGCAGATATAAGATCCAAGTACCTGTACCTCTTCTCTTCAAGTTTATCAAGCCGAAGGTACCTTTCCTTCTTAATTCAGTCCCTTTCTAATCAAAGATTCATCTATATAACTATTCTTATTATGAATCATGCATTCTATAAAGTGTTCAAAAGTTTTGAAAGACAAAGAATCAGTTTAGAGAGTTCTTCCAGATTACGTACTCAGTATCCTCCGTATTCTTAGCCTCGCTAGCGACATTCGAGGATGAATATTCCCAAGGGGGAGATATTATAATACCCTGAACTTTCCCTAAGCTTAATTTCATATTGAAAAGGTTAAGAAATGACTTCCTAGGTGAGTATCATTTTTAACCGTATAGAATTTCCCTAATTTTGACTTTTTATCACATGGGAAATTTGATAAGCTTTCCGTCGATATAAGATTTGCCCAAATCCGATACCCGGGTAAGAAGTTAAGGCTAATTTAAGACCTAGTCGTAAAACACCATCATTTTAGTGCTTGGCAGATTACGGAGTGGGTCTATTTAACAATTGTCAAATTCCAGTAGCCTAGCGCGATAGTGGCGCATCGTGCTGAAGTTCAAGGTCCCAACCAGTGGGACAACGCGATGGCCCCACGTCGCGGTGACCCCAAGAATCCCATTTGTCAATTTTCAGTGAGCCACAGCGATAGTGGCGCGTTGCGGTGGCCCAAAAAATTAGGATACCAGTTATATTTTTTTCCAGTTACGTTAAGGGTTAAAATTGGGGTATTTTGGGAAATTACCCTACCCTCAATCCGTCTATAAACACACAATCAATGGAATAACAAAGCACTTTATGCCCAAAATCTTCATTCTCTACAAAGTAAAAGCCCTAAGCATCTAAATCCTCCCCCAAGAATCTCAAGAATTCACCATAGTTTTGTAAATTGAATTGAGATTCGAGGTTTCCAAGACAAAAACTTCAAGAACCCTCCTCCAAAAGTACGAGAAAGAGTCTCAAACAAGCTTATTCATCAAAGTTCATAATTTGAGGTATGTGGTGTTTGAACAAGAACACTCCTTCCGTTCTTGTGCCTAAAGTTTTGGTTTTCTTAAAAGATTTTAATGTTTTCAAGATGAATTATGCCTAAATTGCTACATTTAAGTATATGAGATTATGGATTTTTTCAAGTCTTGAATTATATGATCCTACACCTATTTTATGATTTGAATTGAGAATTAATGTTATGAATTGCATATTCCTTCCATGATTGGTGTTTAGAATACTCTTAAGATTGAAGTCATGATTTACCCTCTATTTTTAATTGAGATTTCTTGAATATGTATAAATGTTTTAAGGTCCAAGAATGAATTTTGATATATTCTATAGTATTTTAAGAATGATATTGATATCTCCATATCATTGAAGTTTCAAAGCTTGTTAAAGATAGTCTACCAAAGTTTAAAGAAAAGAGTTGATTTTGATCCTAAGTTAAGAAAGGAATTCACATCTTGTAATTTAAGTTAAAGGGAAGCATATTGCCTCCCAGTTCATAATGTTGAATTGTATAAGGTGGATTTTCCTAAAAGTTCTGAGCCTAGTATGGGATTAGTACTTAGCACCGAGTTGGGCTTGATTTTTGGGTCTCATGACCCAGAACTACGAGCCACCGTAGGATTTGATTTATCCCAAGTGGTTTAAGCTACTGATCACTAAAAGTAAAAGGTTCTACTCCGATGGAAAGGATAGAACAGCTCTCCCTAACGTGGGCAAGACGTTGGACTCCATGTGGCTCACATGGTTTATGTCGGTTAGAAGAATCTCCCAAAAGTCGTCCCTACTCTATTTAAGATAAAAGTACTTATATTTCAAAAGTTATGATTCTAAGATTTCTAAGGTTCTCAAGTGCTATAATCGTTAAGTTTCAAAGAAGCTTCTTGTTTTCCATAAGATTAAAATGTATGTTCTGAAGTTTGTCGCTTTAAGACTTTATCTAGTTCGCAAGCTTGAGTACAAAGAAGCTTCTTGTTTTCCATAAGATTAAAATGTATGTTCTGAAGTTTGTCGCTATAATCGTTAAGTTTCAAAGAAGCTTCTTGTTTTCCATAAGATTAAAATGTATGTTCTGAAGTTTGTCGCTTTAAGACTTTATCTAGTTCGCAAGCTTGACTTTATAAGAAATGACTCACGTGATTTATATGGTATGTTTTCTATTCATGATTTATGAGGATTTTATTCAAGCTATGTGAGTCACCTATTATGGCATGCATATTTTCTATAAAGACTTATGATATGGATTATGTAATTTCATACACCCCTATATACTCAGTATATTCCCAAATATTGATCCACATATACGTCTATGTGCTACATTGTCTTATAATGTAGGTTCAGCTGCTCATCCCCAGCCTCGTCAGTAACTTCTGAGTACCTTTGTCTACATTTCCACAGTGGTGAGCCCTCATGGTTCGAGGACCTATCTTCAGACATTTCAGTATTTTAGTAGATGTTTTATTGCTTTCAGTTTAGTTCGAGTCAGCTGGGGATCTGTCCTAATGGCTTTCTAGTTCATTGAGTAGTAGAGGCTTTGTCAGACTAGATTGCCAGTATATTTAGACATTCAGTATTTTGTTACTTCCACAGTACTCTTCCATATTTCAGTGAGATGTGCTATGGTATGTCTCAATATGTTTCTCTCAGTACCTTGATTTAAGTATTTAGAAGTAGTAGCAGGCTCAAAGGGTTAGCTTGGGGTTACTTGTAGCCTTAAGCACCGTGTGACGTCTCGAGACCCATTTTTAGGGCATTACAATTATCATCTTCTTGTGGATCCTCTCCTTGATAACTACTGAAAAATATTTAGAGTTGAAGTCTCCTAACTTGATCCAAGTTGACCTTGATTTTTGTTTAAGGGCATTTTCTTCAATCATTTACCTTCTATCTAAGGATGCATTTGTTTTCATTAAGATTTAGATGTTTGAATCTGAATGCACATGATTAAGATGTTGTCTCTAGATCTGAAAACAGAATGATTAAGATTATTTATTTTTTAAAATCTAAATGTAAAAATTTATTTATTTTTATATCTAATAAAAAATACAATTTAAATAAAAAATTAATTATATATTAAAAGTACTAAATTTAATGTAATAAAATTGTTATTTAATTGAAAAAAATTATGTTTGTTAGTGATAGTGGAGATGGATAGTACTGGTGGTGTAATGATTGATGTTAGTGACTAGTAATATAGGCGGTGATAGTTGTGATGGTAGAGATGGTTGGTATTATAATGATTGTTATGACAGTGGCAATTGGTAGCAGTGGTGGTGGTTGTGATGTGAAGTTGTTTGATGTTAGATATTGGAGGTGTTGATTGCGATGGTTGGAAAATGAATGCATGATGTATGATGATGTGTTGGTGGTAGTTGGAGACGCTATTGGCTGTGATCATGTAGATAGTTGTTAGGAGAGATAGATTGTAGTGATGATAGTGATTGAAGTGGTGGTAAAGGTGGCAATACTGATGACAATGATAGTGATGGTGGCTTAAGAATGTGTGGAGGTTGATGATGTGTTAGAGGTAGTTAGCGGTGGTGCTAGTTGTGATAGATGAGTTGTTCGGGGTAGGAATTAATTGGTAATAATCAATGATGGTGGTGGCATTGGAATTGGTGTTAGCATTGGCTGTAGTAGTGTGAATATAATTAGAATAATGGAGGTGGTAGGTTTTGTAGTGGCTAACAATAGTTATTGGTAGTGATATTAATTGTCAATGGTGGTTTTGATGGTGGAAGTGGTTGGTGGTGGTGGTTGATGGTAGTGATTAGTGGTGGTTGCAATGGTGGTGGTGGCAAAGGTGGTGACTGGTGATTATGGATAGAGTGGTAGTGAATATTATCCAATGGAATAATACCTCCTAATGATATTAAGACTTGATTCCAAAGCTGAATGATTAAGACTTATTTTGAACTATTAAGAGATAAAATCTTAATAAAAAATAAATGCAATTAATGGTTGAACCATTCAAATTCAGACCTTCATTAAGTGCAAACAAATGAGACCAAAGTCTTGGTGTTGAAGTATGAAGAAGAGAGTGGAGAAGGATCTAGAAGAAGCAATAATAGACTAGATGTTTTTCTGTTATAACTATTTTTAGTTAGTTACACTAGTGCTAACGGCTAGTTAGTTAGGTAGGTAGCCTAATCTCTAGCCTATAAATGTATACGACTGTACACATTGAAGAATAATGAAATAAGTTGATTCTCTTCTCCCTCATCTTCTTTCTCTCTCAGTTACCTTTCTTTCTCTCTTCTCCTACAACTATCAAACTCTGTACTTTCTCTATTGTTGAATAAACAAGAAGCCTACTACTATCTTGTATAATTACATGGTATCAGAGATAGGTTACTCACTAAAAAACTAGTAGAGCAAGGTCGATTCTAGTGTACACTGGGCAATTAAACTGCTCCTGTGAATGTTGCTGAAACAAGCAGAGCTACTTCTAGTTCATTGGATTATAATCATCCTATCTTTCTTAGTCCCTCGAATGTAAGTGGCATCCAAATCATATCTTTTCAATTGACAGAAGTTGAGAACTTCTCAATCTGGTTTAGATCCATGCGTATAGCTTTACTAGGGAGGAATAAGTTAGGCATGGTTGATAGAACATGCTCTAAAGAGAAGTTCTCAAATCAGTTAGGTAATCACTGGGAAAGAGTCAATGCAATTGTTCTATCTTAGATCATGAATGCAGTTTCTAAAGAATTGTTGGGTGGAATAATGTATACATCTATGGATAGTGTAGAGTGGAATGAGCTATCTGAAAGGTTTAACAAAGTTGACGGAGCAATAACCTTTAATCTGCACAAAGAGATAGCTACATTGTCTCAAGGAACTACCTCAGTGTCTGTGTATTTCTCAAAATTAAAGGATCTGTGGGAAGAATTTGAGGCTCTTGTGCCTGCACCTGGGTATGAGTGTGAGAAATCAAAGGAGTATGTACTGCATTTACAGAAACTGAAACTGTTTCAGTTCCTTATGGGTATGAATGAGACCTACACTCAAGAAAGGAGTCAAATATTGCTTATGACCCCTCTCCCAAATGTTAACCAAGCTTATGCAATGGTCATAAGTGATAAAATCCATAAATCTATTGCAAGTCAGGCTGGAATCTTGGGAATTAGTCCTACAGTTAATGATAAGAATCTTGAGATATCCATGTATGCAAGAAATGGTCCAGGTGGAGGCAATAATCAGAAGTTCAAGAAAAACTTCAATCTGCAGTGTGATTTCTGCAAACTGGAGGGGCACACTAAGGAAAACTACTGGAAGTTGGTTGGACATGCTCAAAATTACAAGGCCAAGAAGAAGTTCAAACATGAAAGGAGCCAACTCATCTTACAATGTATCTGTGGATCTTTAAGAGTGTGCAATGGATCAGAATGCTTATGATCAGTGTGCAGGTCAGTACTCTCATTCTAAATCTATACAGAAATAGGCTACTAAAGATACAGGACAGGCTCTAGTATCTGAGAGTCAACTGGAGAAACAGAGTTAGATAGGAAATGCTGCATTCACTAAGGAATAATATGAGCAAATCTTGCAAATGATCAACAAAAACAACTCTGACAACACACCTTGAGATTCTGCAAATATAACAAGTACAGGTATTTCTACTTATTTAGCCTCTTTTGATTCTCAAAAATGGATCATAGATACTGGTGTTACTAACCATATGGTTGGGGACACAAACCTGTTATTTAACAAGAGTGTTACAGAGTTGGACAAACCAAAGAAGGTATATCTACCAAATGGTGACACTACAATGGTCACTCATGTGGGAACTAGTTGCTTGCAGAAGGAAATAATATCATAGATGTCTATCACATTCCACAGTTTACATATAGTCTTCTATTAGTGTCACAAGTGACTAAGGAGTGGAATTGCTCAGTGAATTTCTTTCCTCATTTCGGTGTTTTCTAGGATTTTTGCACTGGAAAGGTAAGGGGGATTGGTAATCTTGATGGAAGACTATATGTGCTTGGAGATTAGTCAAAGAAAGAGGTTACAGTAGCAACTAAAGCAACAAGTAAACCAGCTATGAAAACAACTCGGTTGAGGTAGATTTGTGGCATCAAAGGTTGGGACATGCATAAACAAATGTGCTAAAGAGAGTTATATCTCAGGAGGTCCAAGTGATAGAAGATAGAGTAAAACAATGTAGTATTTGTCCTAGTGCTAAACAAACTGGGTTACCTTTTCTGTCTACTAGTAGTCAAAGTACATGTTGTTTTTATCTTGTGCACATGGATATGTGGGGACCTTACAAAGTACCAACTATGAATGGAAACAGATACTTTCTAATAGTGGTTGATGATTTCTCAAGATTTATTTGGATATTTCTGTTAAAGTTTAAGTCTGATGTCTGCATTCAAATATAACACTTCTTTGTGTATGTCAAAACTCAGTTTGAAAAAGACTATCAAAGTAATAAGGATTGATAATGGTACTGGGTTTGTCAACTCAGTATGTAAGAAAAATTTTCAAGAACATGGCATAGTAAATCAAACTATATGTCCATATTCCACTTAGCAAAATGGTGTTGCTGAGAGAAAACCCAGGCACATACTTGAGGTAACAAGAACTATGAGATTTCAAGCTGAAATTCCAATAAGGTTCTGGGGCTATTGTGTTCTAACTGCAGTATATATCATAAACAGACTGCCTAGTTCAGTCATTCACTTTCTGAGTCCTTATGAAAAGCTATATGGCACACAACCAAATTGTGATCATCTAAGAGTAATGGGGTGTCTTTACTATACTAAAGTATTGAATGAAAGTGATAAGCTCGTGACTAGAGCAAAGTTAGGTGTTATGATAGGGTATTCTAGCACTCGAAAGGGATATGTAGTATATGCTATGTTTGCTAACACTTTTTCTGTGTGTAGAGATGTAATATTCAAGGAAGAGATATTTTCTTTTAAGGAGATCAAGAAGCAGCCTCAATCATCTCACCATGTGTTTCCTTTAGAAGATCAATATCCAGTAACAAGTGATGATATGACAACTCTACAGGTTCCAACAAATGTCTCATCTCAAGGGGTTCCTAACTCAGTCAACCAGTAAGAGCAGATGTAACCAAGTGTATCAAAGGATACCAAATAAAGGTCAAGGAGTTATTCAGCAAAACCAGCAACTACAGAGTGTTCCTACTACAACAGAAGTTATAGCTTAACCTTATGCATCTCAGGATCAAAGAAAGTCCACTAGAGAAAGAAAATCACCAGCATGAATGAATGATTTTGTTTCCAAAAACACAAGAAAGGTACTTCATGCTCTTTCTAATCATGTATCATATGACAAATTGTCCCAGTCCTACAAGAACTATATGCTGAAAACATCATGTGTGGCTGAACCTACAAGTTACTCAGAGTCCTACAAAGATCCAAGATGGGTGGAAGCAATGAAGACTAAAATAGATGTCTTGAATTCCAATCACACTTGGGAAATTGTTCCCTTGCCTATAGGAAAGAAAGTTATTGGTTACAGGTGGATATATAAATTAAAATACAAAGCTTCAGGAGAAGTTGAGAGGTTTAAAGCTAGACTGGTAATAAAGGGATATGGACAAAAAGAAGGGATTGATTACAAAGAAACATTCTCACTTGTTGTGAATATGAAGACAGTGAGAACTGTGCTTGCTATTATAGCTAAAAAATACTAGTGTGTTCAACAAATGGATGTCTATAATACATTCCTAAATAGTAATCTAGATGATGAAGTGTACATGGATCTACCTCAGGGATTTGCTAGTCAGGGAGAGCATACAGTGTGTAGACTACTCAAATCCCTATATGGTCTCAAACAAGCACCAAGGCAATGGAACACCAAGCTATCAGAGGCTTTGATAAGGTCTTAGTTTATTCATAGCAAATATGATCCATCCTTGTATATTAAAAAGATAATAGAAGAATCATTCTTGTGCTAGTGTATGTTGATGACATGTTGATCACTGGAGATAGTCTACAAATAATAGAAGAGACCAACACAATGTTGCATCAAAACTTCAAGATGAAGGATCTAGGTGAGCTAAGATATTTCCTTGGAATAGAGTTTGCAAAATCTAATAAAGGGATATTGATGCATCTGAGAAAATATGCATTGGATTTACTATCTGAACTAGGCTTGACAGTAGCCAAGCCTGCAGCTACTCCTATGGACTACAACACCAAGTTGACATCTAGACAGTTTGATAAGCATGTCAAGCAAAACCAGACTGCTGATGATCCACCAGCAAACCAAGAAGCTTATCAAAAGTTGATTGGAAAGTTGTTGTACTTAAATATGACAAGGCCAGCTATAGCCTTTTGTGTTCAAACTCTAAGTCAGTTCCTTCAAGATCCTAAGAAGTCTCACATGGAAGCAGCACTTAGGGTTGTGAAGTATGTTAAAAACCAACCAGGTCAAGGTGTGCTACTGTCTAGTAATGTAGATTACATAATAAGTTCCTATTGTGATACAGACTGAGCATCATGCCCTCAGAATAAAAGGTCTAAAACAGTCTACTTTGTGAAGGTTAGAGAATCACTAGTTTCCTGGAAATCAAAGAAGCAAACTACTGTCTCCAAGAGTTTAGCAGAAGCAGAGTTTAGAAGTCTTGTTGCAGTCATAGCAGAGTTGGTTTGGATCCTAGGCTTGATAAAATAAATTGGAAATGAAGTAGTTCTACCAGTAGATGTGTTCACTAATAGCAATCGGCTCTGTAAATAGTAGCAAATCCATTATACCATGAGAGAACAAAGCATATTGACATTGACTGCTTCAAGGAAAAACTTATGCAAGGAATGATCAAAACTCACTACATTGCAACCCAAGATCAGCCTACAGATATGCTGACTAGGGGACTGACAAGAGCACAACAAGTTTATCTCAATGCCAAGCTAGGGATTTGTGACATCTTCACACCTTCCTAGCTTAAGGGAGAGTGTTGAAGTATGAATAAGAGAGTGGAGAAGGATCTAGAAGCAATAATAGACTAGTTATTTTTCTGTTATAACTATTTTTAGTTAGTTACACTAGTGCTAACGGCTAGTTAGTTAGGTAGGTAGCCTAATCTCTAGACTATAAATATATATGACTATACACATTGAAGAATAATGAAACAAGTTGATTCTATTCTCCCTCATCTTCTTTCTCTCTCAGTTCTCTTTCTTTCTCTCTTCTCCTACAACTATCAAACTCTGTACTTTCTCCATTGTTGAATAAACAATAATCCTACTACTATCTTGTATAATTACACTTGGAGATGTTTTCTTTCCTGTGTCATGAAGTCTTGTGTACATTGGATATTCATTTGTTTTTTTATTAGCAATAGTTCTCTACTGGCTATTTCTATTCTTTATGACAGACCTTTAAACCATTGTGTATTCAATTGCTTTAACCATGGCTTGAAGTCTTTGAGTTTCCTCCATATAGACTTCATTTTTTCCCTGAGTATTTTTGGTTCCATACTTCTGTAATAATACGTAAGAATGTTCATGATCACTTCAAATATTGAAGCATCTGAAGGGAACATTAGTAGGCCTATAACCTATGGACATAGTCAGTATCATAGGTGCATGATCAGATATGAATGGTAACTCATAATCAAGATGCATATGTCCCCCACTTCATCATCCACTCAGAATTTCCAAGTGCTTGGTCTAACCTGCTGCATATCATATTATCTCCATGTTGTTTATTGAACCAAGTGTAGTACTCTTCTCTCCAAGAAAGTGTAGGAAAAATAATTTATTTCAAAATAATTTATTGTGCATTTGGAAAAAAGGGAAAAAAAGGAGTCATGCTATTTACTTGGAGAGAAAGAAAAGAAAGAAAAAAAAAAGTTGCCGCCTAACCTTTCTCTCTCTATATATATTGTTATATCCTCAAATGGGGTCAACTAATGAGAAACATAGAAACAAGCAGCTCTCTTTCTTTCTTTAACTTCTTTCTTCCTCCACCAATGTTTTTCTCTTCATTCTCTGCATAAATTTTGGCTTGGGTTTGTTTAACCAATTTTTTAATTTAACTTATTGGTATTTGTATTATTGATTTTGTTGATTCATGTATCCTCTGTTTAATTAGGAAAGCTTTATTAACTCAAAATATCCTCTAATTAATCAGGAAAGTGTTTGTTTAATCCTGGGAAAATATTTCACGCTGCTGAAATAGTTTCTTAGGACAGTGCCTAGCACAACTCAAGTATAATCAATATATGAACTTGTTAAAAAGTAGTTAGATTATTGTTATAGTTTTCATATTGAATATAGTATTATCATTGAGGTAGTAATAATATTATACACTGTTATGTTATTGTATTGCTAATATTATTAATATAATATTTTGTTAGCAGTTAAATAATATTGTTATTATTATTTTTCATTGTTCCCCAATAATCTAAGAAATTATGGCATATAATTTTGATCCTAAGACCATTGATAATACTGATGCTGGTGTTTCTATGGCTACTTCCATTCCAGTTAGTTTGTCAAAAGATTATGGTACTGCAGAATACAGGTATGAAAATAAAATTGGTTGCATGCCTAATATTAATAATAGAATTTTCATAGAAAATTCATCTCAATGCAAGAGAATATGTGAAAGAAATGATAATCCCGCTAATTCAAAACTAAATTTGACTGAAATGGATGATATAATTATTGCGGTCATTTTAGAAATGAGTATTGAGACCAATGTGAGAAATTGGGTGGTAGACTCTGGTGCTACTAGGCACATTTGTATGAATAAAAATAATTTGATATCGTACACCCATGTTGAGAAAGAAGAATAAATTGTTTATCGTGGGACCTCAAGAACTATTCAAGTTCTTGAAAAAGGCAAAGTTCTTCTCAAACTCACATCTGGTAAAATTTTGGTATTGAGTAATGTGTTGCATGTTCCTAATATCAGAATTAATTTGATTTCTGTGGCATTGTTAGAAAAAACTTGAATAAAGTTTATATTTAAAAATAATCAAGCCATATTAACTAAATATGATATTCTTATTGGAAATGGACGTTGTAATCATGGACTTTATGTACTTAATATTATCAATGATAGTGCATCAGCTTCTGCTTATATGATTGAATCTATTTCTTTATGGCATGCTAGATTAGGGTATGTTAATATTAAATATATAAAGAATATGCAATCACTTGTTTTAATATCTGGTTTGGATTCAAGTAATTTTAATAAATGTGAAATATGTGTTGAAGCTAAAATTACCAAAAAGTCATGTTTTTCAGTTAATAGAGAAACTGAATTATTATCTTTGATTCACACTGATTTGGATGATTTAAAACAAACTATGATAAGAGGTGGTAAAAAATATTATGTGACCTTTATTGATGATTTCTCTAGATTTACTAAGTTGTATTTGCTTAGAAATAAAGATGATGCATTTGATGCTTTTGTGTCTTATAAATCTGAAGTTGAAAATCAACTTAGTAGAAAAATCAAGAGAATTAGATCTGATAGAGGTGGAGAATATGTGTCTTTAAATATTTTTTGTGAAAAAGAAGGTATTATTCGTGAAGTAACTCTGCCTTATTCTCCTGAGTTTAATGGTGTAGTTGAAAGAAAAAATAGAACACTGAAATAAATGATGAATTCTTTGTTAATTAGTCCTAATGTACCTGATAATTTATGGGGTGAAGTTATTTTATCTGCGTGTCATTTACAAAATAGAATTCCTCATAAAAGAACTGGCAAAATTCCTTATGAATTGTGGAAAGGTTATAAGCGTAATTTGAAATATTTAAAAGTGTGGGGTTGTCTTGCTAAAGTTCTTCTTCCTGAACCTAAAAAGAGGAAAATAGGTTCTAAAACTATTGATTGTATGCTTATTGGATATGCTGAACATAGTGCTGCATACAGATTTCTTGTCTTGAAAAGTGATGTACTTGATATTAATACTATAATTGAGACAAAGAATGTTGAATTCTTTGAACATATTTTTTCACTATATGATAAAATCTCTCATGCACCTTTTGAGAGAGAAAATGAATTGGCCTCTAATATTGAGGAACTGAGAAGGAGTAAAAGGCCTAGAAAAGAATATTTTTCTTATGGAAATGATTTTCAAACTTTTTTTGTTGATAATGAACCATCAAATTATTTTAAAGTTGTATCTTCTTCTGATGCTAAATTTTGGAAAGAGGCAATAAAAATTGAACTTGATTCATTTATGAAAAATAATACATGGGTTTTAACTGACTTACCTCCTGGTGCAAAACCGGTTGGTTGTAAATGGATTTTCAAAAGAAAACTTAATTCAGATGGATCTTTAGATAAATATAAAGCTTGATTAGTAGCTAAAGGATTTTCTCAAAAGCAAAATATTAATTATTGTGGTATTGCATCAGTAACAAGAATTGCTTCTATTCGAATATTATTTGCTTTAGCATCAATTCATAAGTTTTTTATCCATCAAATGGATGTAAAAACATCTGCTTAAATAGAGATTTAGAAGAAGAAATTTATATGGTTCAACCTAAAGGATGTTTAATTTCTGGATAAGAAGATAAAGTTTGTAAATTAATTAAATCTCTTTATGGCCTTAAACAAGCTCCTAAACAGTGGCATGAGAAATTTGATCAAGTCTTAATAAAAGACGGTTTTTCTTCTATTGAGGTGGATAAATGTGTTTATACAAAAGTGGTACACAATGATTATGTGATAATTTCTTTATATGTTGATGACATTCTTATATTTGGTACATGTTTAAATATTGTGGAATGTATCAAATTATTTTTGTCTACTAGCTTTGATATGAAAGATCTGGGTGAAGTGAATATGATATTGGGAATTAAAGTTATAAGGAGTGAAGATGGTATAATGTTGTCACAAGAACATTATGTTGAAAGACTTCTTAAGAAGTTTGAATGTTGGGAGGTAACTCCTGTAGCCACTCCTTATGATTCTAATTCTAAATTAAAAGAAATAATGGTGACCCAGTTGCTCAGTCTAAGTATGCACTGATTATTGAGAGTCTAATGCATTTAATGAATTTTACTAGGCTTGATATAGCCTATGTCGTATGCAGATTGAGTAGATATACTCATAATTCTAATAATGAGCATTGGTCCGCATTAATGAGGCTGATGAAATATTTGAAAGGAACCGTGAATTATGATATTTTGTATAGTGGACTTCCTTCAACCTTAGAAGGATATTGTGATGCAAATTGGATCTATGATTCAGATGAGACAAAATTCACTAGTGGTTATCTATTCACCCTTGGTGGTGGTGCAGTATCATGGAGATCGGCTAAGCAGATGATCATTTCTAGATCAACTATGGAATCAGAGTTTGTGGCTCTGGAGTTAGCTGGTACTGAGGTTGAATGGCTAAGAAATTTCGTAGCGAATATCCCTTTTAAAAGGGATGATTTGTTGCCTCGTAGCCCTTTGAAAAAGGATGATCTATTGCCTGATATCCCTTTGAAAAGGAATGATCTGTTGTCTAATATCCCTTTCAAAAATAATGATTTGATGTCTCCTGTGTATATACACTGTGATTGTCAAGGCACAATTTCTATTGCGAAGAATAAATCTTATAGTTGTAAGAGTAGACATATGAAATTGAGGCATGATATTGTTAAGCAGTTGCTGAAAGATGGAATAATTTTCATTGATTATGTAAAGTCGGAATTGAATTCGGCCGATTCACTGACTAAACCTGTGGGAAAAAAAATAATTCTTCAAACCTCAAAAGAGATTGGGTTAAGGCCAATATGATTGTCAATAGAGATGGTAACCCAACCTATGTGATTGGAGATCCCATGAAGTAGGTTCATATGGGTAATAACAAGTCGATATTGGCTCTGAGCACTTATTGAGAGCGCTTGAACTGTTATTAAAATTGAGGGATGAGTTATTAACTCTTAATGAATTCATAGTCCTTACGGATAGTGTATTTAAAGCAGTGTACACTTGATGAATTCACCTATATGTGAAGTGGAATGAGGCCGTTCCTATGAGACTTTCGGCCTTAGTCTCTAAAGCTCACATGAATACCAGGCACGCACATGGCCTATTGGCGCAAAACCGCGTTGAACAACAAAATTACGGTCAAAATGTGATTGATAAAATCTCTGGCGTACAACAATAATTATTCGGTTCATAGAAATATTATATTTCACGATAATTCCGTAAGTTAAATTTTATTGATCTAAGTTCGGTTCATAGTCCAGAAGACACCAAACCTAGTGCATTTTGTCTATTCAAATCCAACAAGTTAAAACGCTTTTTATATAAATTATTTTAAAATAATGTGGGAATTGTAGGAAAAATAATTTATTTCAAAATAATTTATTGTGTATTTGAAAAAAGAAAAAGAAAAAAAAGGAGTCATATTATTTACTTGGAGAGAAAGAAAAGAAAGAAAAAAAAAAGTTGCCGCCTAACCTTTCTCTCTATATATATATTGTTATATCCTCAAATGGGGTCAATCAACGAGAAACATAGAAACAAGCAGCTCTCTTTCTTTCTTTAACTTCTTTCTCCCTCCACCAACGTTTTCCTCTTCATTCTCTGCATAAATTTTGGCTTGAGTTTGTTTAACCAATTTTCTACTTTAACTTGTTGGTATTTATATTATTTATTTTGTTGATTCTTGTATCCTCTATTTAATTAGGAAAGCTTTATTTAACTCAGAATATCCTCTAATTAATCAGGAAAGTGTTTGTTTAATCCTGAAAAAATATTTTACACTGCTGAAATAGTTTCTTAGGACAGTGTCTAACACAACTCAAGTAGAATCAATATATGAACTTGTTAAAAAATAGTTAGAATTCTGTTATAGATTTCATATTGAATATAGTATTATCATTGAGGTAGTAATAATATTATACATTATTATGTTATTGTATTGCTAATATTATTAATATAATATTTTATTAACAGTTAAATAATATTGTTATTATTAATTTTCATTGTTCCCCAATAGAAAGTTCATTCAACAGGAGGCTTTGAATACTTGTAGCAAAATCTTGTCTCTCCCCATAACTAATAGGATTACCTTGAAGTCTATCTCTAGGGTGTAGCACAGCATTAAAATCACAGCAAGTTAGCCAACGCTTGTTACTGTTCACTAAGATATCAACTAGGGCATTCCATAAATCCTTTTGTTGCTTAACAGTATTATAACTATACACAACAGTAACAAAACAATCAATGTTTCCAGTTCTATCTTTGACATTACAGTTGAGCTCCCGTTCAAATCACATTTGGAGAATACCATGTAGGCTCCTAGATAATCCATACTCTTCCATTTACTGCATGATGATAATTATGTAAACAACGCCATCCTGGAGCAATGCTATTTAATACCATGGAAATATTTTGGTCTTTGACTCTAGTTTTAATGAGTCCAGCAAACTTGATTTTCTGATTATACCTATTATTGATGCCTCGAAGGTTGCAAAATAATGACTTCATAATTGAGACTGACTAGTCCCCCCTTTGTCAGGAAGGGATTGAAAAGGGTCACAATTTCTCTAGTTCAAAATCTCAAATCTATTTCTCGTAGGTGTAAAGTGAAAGAGACAGAAAATTCTCCAGATTAAATGTGGGGGTGATATTTGTTATTGCATCTTCTGTTCTCTTCGGAGCGGATGTAGTATGACATACCTTTTGAATCACCTTTTCAATAATCGGCGAAGCTTTAGAAGGGGACCGCTCAACTATTTGATCAACTATTGAATCTTGTTGCAGAGCCTGGTCGGTAATGACGTCTTTATATTCCCATTCCTGTATAGGTTTCTACATAGTTTGGTTTCTGCTATAATTTTGTTGCTGGACCATTGGTTTCGCAGGGCATTTGTGACCAACTATCAGACACTTTTCACAAAATGCAGGTTTCCAATCATAATCGACACTTTGTTTAAATTCTCTGCTTGTAGGTTCAAGAATAGCAATTTCTGTGGGTAATGGTTTGGTGATATTGACTTCGATGAGCATCCTGGCATAGGATATTCTGGTTTGATTAGTAGTGCACCCATCGGCATAAATAGGCTTCCCCACAGCACTACCTATTCTACTAAGTGATTCCCTCCCCAGAGGCGGACCATGTGGTGCCTCGAGGGTGCACGTGCACCCGGTAATTTTTTAAAAAAATTGTATATATACGTATATATATCCTACTAAAGTGTTAATATATTTAATTGTGCACCCTCAATAATAAAACTTGTGTGGGTGCACTGCTTTGGAACTCCAACGCTGACTCCCTTCTACTCTGATGTTGCGTGTTCGATTTCTGATGGAGTCTCTCAATTTTTTTATTTTACTTCTCCTTTATATACATTTAAATGTCACCAGCTAGGCAGGAGCAATTTTTCATTTGATGCTAATAGGTACACATTTCTTCCTTTCATTTTTTTTATTTTTTTATTCAAGTTTGGGTAATGTTAATTATTTTTAGTATTTACTTGTTGCTTAAAAGTTAGGGTGTAAAATTTATATTTCTTTTTTCTTGCTTCTATTTAAGTTCATGGGATTTGATTAAAAATAAATAAATAAATATTTTTACTTATATTCTTGAAGAATTTTTTATTTTGTAGAAATTTGTTATTGATTCTTGTGAATTAAAATGGATAGATATTATTCTCCTCAATCAAGTTCTAGTTTTAAAGACAATTCTCATCGCCTTAGCAAAAGCAAAAAATAGGGCAAAAAAAGCTTCAAGGTCCATGATATTTAAGCACAAATTACAAATAAAGCGTGAGATTTAACAAAAAAAGGCATAAAGAAGAAAAAAATATAAACATATGTTTAGTTCAAAACTAATAATATAAGCATGAATGACAAATATATAAACACAGATTTTTTTTTTTATTAAGTGAAATATCAATTGTTTAGTGTTCGTATCTCCAGAAAAGCCTCATTGACAAGGAAAAGTATATCTTATAAATTAGAACCTAAACTGCACATTAAACGAGGCGAGCGATCAACACAAATTTAAATCTTTATTCAGAACTTATGCGCGTCTTTATTAATATTGATGTACCCCAGACTTCAAATCCTGAGTTCGCCTCTACTCCTCCCCAACAGCTCATCGGAAGATTAGGAAAGACTACGCATAGAGGTATCTCCATAGGAAATTCAACAAAGTCTAGAGTCCACTGTTTCAAAACGATAGGTCTATTATTCATGGTGTAGGGTCCTGTGTATAATATTTCATTCTTATCCGCCAGAGACTGAAATTTAATCACAAAATAGCCCTCTTCATGGAGAAATATATCAGGTTCAGCTTCAGCTACAGAAGACCACTGTTGGTTTATGTATCATTTCATAGCATTATATCCTGGTTTGGATCCAATCATGTACGCAATAAGAGCAAAATTCAACTTCTCCACTTCCTCATCAACATGTATCTTCTCTAATTGAACAATAGTTTTACCATCAGCTATCTGCGGAGGGGTGATAATTTAGGGTCATTGCTGATCTATTTTTCTTGAAGAGGTTCGCCCATCCTTCTTTGGGTTGTCTAGCAGCCTCTAAGATTTCCCCTTCGTCCAGTACTGTTCCATTCCCTATTCCATTTGAATCTATATAAATTATAGCTCTCACTTTGCTAACCAGATATGAATTGCTGCATAACAGGTAAGTTCTTTAAATTCTTTGTTTTGTTGTTCTATATTCTATAGCTTTTGATAAAAAATTTCTTGATATACTTTATTTGGGCTTTTATTTTTAATGCTCTTATATTGTTTGGAAAGAATTATCTTCTGTTTAAGTCATTTTTCTTTTCTTATTGATCATACAATTCAATTTTTAAGGAATTAAAGATTATGTTAGTTTAGAATTGATGTCTGAAAAATATTTAGATATCAGCTTATTATTGTCACTTTTTTGTGATAAGTGATCAATTTTTAGGATTAGGTTGAAAAAATGATACTTAGGCCATAATATCAGTTTTTGGGATTAAATGGTTGGGCCATATCTATATATATACTAGTTTAGTTTACGTGCTTTGCACGTGTATCTCGTGTCAATTAATAAAACTATATATGAAAATTAAGCTTATTAAAAAATGCAAATAGATGTTAACATAAATGTTATATCTATTTAAATTATGTGAACAAATATCGTACAAAAATAATAAATTATATGAACTTATATAGCAATTGGCATTAAAACAAAAGCAAGATTCATTTAAACGATAAAAATAAACGCGATAAATGTTATAATAAATCTCTTCATAAACAAAATTATTGATGTATGTATACCTTATAACTATCTTTGTAAGATAGAAAGACTATTTCGGATAGACCCTCAGCTAACTTACAAAATTAGAATTCAATAGTTATGCCTTCAATCTTAAGATAATTTTCAATATAATATCATAGATGGAGTCTTTAAAGGATAGAATACACACTTTATTATCTCAAGATAGAGAGACCGGTCTCAATAGATATTCATAATCTAGTCCGAGATAGCATTATTAGATATGGATTAGAAGTAAAAAGATACTTGCATATATTTTTAAGTTGGTGAATGAAACTGAAGAAACTATTGTGCTTGAAAAATATAGGCAGCAATGTGGTGGAGGGTTTATGAGAATTTCTAACAATAAGGCAATTATTTACTCTGCTTCACTGCAATGAAGATATAAACGTTAGTACCCCGTATTAAGAAAATATTACGAACAGAAAATATGATAATGAAGAAAATATGTCAATTAGTAAGGAAAACAATGGATAACATTCAGAGAAATAATGCAGGAAATAATGTGGCAACTGAAACATGATATATAATAGAGGGTCATAGACATATCAAAAGTAAGAAAATACATCTATAAAGCTAAAATTACGACAGATACAATGCTCTCAAACTCCCGCCAAACCCCCACTAAACCTAAACATGTCAAAAAACAAGTCAAAGTATAACTACCTACTAACCTTCTACCCCAATTCATGACTTTCACACCCTCTTATCTAATGCACATGTATTAAAAAAAAAAATTAAAAACAAATATACTATGGGCATGCAACAATATTAGTACTAAATTGCACATAAAAATTACAAATCAAAAAAAATATGATTCATTAATCAAAAAGAATTTAACCTTTCATAAACTAAACTCTTCTTAACGACTCAGTTGTGACAGTTAGAGTTCGACAATTAAATCAGTCAAGGGTGTGGGATGAAGAGTAAGATATTATATATAATATTTGACATCATAAACGTATATAATTAGAATCGAATTTTTATTGAAAAAAAGAATTTGATTTGTAGCTAAAGAAGGCAATTCTATATATGGTAAAGTAATAAGTCAATATGAATTTAATATTTAAAAAAATTCTGCACTTAAAAGGAACATCAATTATTTTTCTAATATTAAAAATAGATATTTAACATTTTTCCTATAAATTAGACTTTTTTTCTTAAGTTTTTTCCATACCTGTTTAATGATTCTTTTCCTAATATTAAAAATAGATATTTAATTTTTTCCTATAAATTAGACTTTTTCCTTAAAAAAAAAATTCATACTTGCTTAGTGATTCTTTTTGTTTTGGTCCACTTTCAAGTTTATTAGGATTTACGACTCTTTTAAACTTTTTTTCCACGTTTTATGTTTTTATTTTTCTAATTGACCTTTACTTCCCTTTATTTAATAAGAATAAGAAAATATCCTTAAATAAAATACAAGTGAAATGACGATTTTATCTATTGTGAAGACTTTTAATGAAGTGCAAAAAGTTCACATCACTTTTCTAAGTGGCTTCACACTTTTAATATATTATAGATATATATATTTGTTTAGATGTTATTTCGGGAAGGAAAGATGAAAAGGGTGAAATAGGGAAGGAAACTACAAAGTAGAAAATTGAACTTTTCCCAACAAATTAAAATTTAGATAATCAACAAATGGAGATTTTAGTAGATATGAAATCTGTGGTTATGCTAAATGATCTGGGTTATGTTATTCTCTTTATTTGCTTGTTTTCGGGTTTATCCTTTCCTCAAATTTTCTCCTTTTCTCAAATTTAGAAAATAGTTTCAGTTCTTATAGTTTGAAATTATAAATTAAGATCTTTTCCTGTGCAGGTAAATTTAGGCTCAGGAGGGGAATACCCGGTTCATCTATTATATTAAAAGCGTTAAAAATGTGAAGGGTCATTAACTCCACAATAGATAAAATTATTTTTTCACTTATTTTCTTCAATTATAAATTAATTATTAAAAAAATAGTCTTAAAATTATATGATAAGAGAAAAATATATTTTAAAAATTATAAAGGAAAGAGATATTAGGAGACTTAATAATTAAGGAGTCTAAATATATTGAATAAAGGAAAGCAAAGACTAATTAAGAAGTGGAAAAAATAAAATTAATTTTCCTTTTTTACTGAAAAATTATTTTCCTTCAATATATATAAATTTACACACTTTTTTGAATTAATAGAAATATGGTGAAATTGTTTATTTTGACCCATTAGTGACATCAGGTTTGAGGAAGGTCGTCTTTTTTTAAAGAAAAAATAAAGATCTAATAATTATGATTGAAAATATATTTTAATGCTATTTGATTCAACTCAGATTTGTGTGTAAGCATACTTTTATATTTTTATTTAAGATTGACAATGGGTATTCAAGATTTAGGTAAAAGTCGATCCAAATCGAATCAATTAAATAAATTGAGTTATTTGGTTTGATATTGCACTTTTAAAAATTGATTATAGTTGATTTGATTTTGTTCAAAAGAATTAAAGAAATAATCAAATTTTAATTTTAAACAATCAAAAACTACACGTGCGGGGCACGTGCAGTTAAACTAATATATTAAAAGTATGAAGAGACTTATATATATTGTTTAAATTTTTGTCTTTCATTAAAAGTATGTGCTTCAGACAAAATCGTCTTTTCACTATTTTTTTCTAATATTTAAGAGTTGAAAATTAATTAAATATATTTAGAGTAAAATCTTTCCTTATTAGAAGTCGCCAGAATTAATGACAACTAATATTTTTTCTATTAGTTTAAAAATTCTAAATCAACAAAATTTGATTTCCATTACTAATTGTGTACTAATTTGATCAACTAATATAACCATAAATTTGATATAGTTTAGATTGATACGTCTCTCTTATCCTCTAACCGCAAAGAAAAAAGGTACTACATGACAAACGCAAAAGTCATGATCAATCAACCACTTGAAACTTCTGCCGGTAAAATATATATATGTGTGCTTATACTAAAATATATATGTAGGTTTACATTATTATATTAAAGTGATTTGAACATATTACACTTCATTAAAATTTCCGTAATAGATAAAATTATTTAATTTTAAATAATCAAATATTATACGTGTGAGCCACGTGCGGTTAAACTAGTTAATACTAATAGAAGGGAAAACATACAAGGAAGAGAGTACAATCGCGCCTTACTAATCCTAATGCAAGTCGAAGCTCTGTTCTTTATAAGCGTGCAAAACAGCAAAAGTACTATTCTAGTTACTAATTTGGTAAAGATGAACTTTTGATATGGTAATTTTATACTTTACAAAGTTTGAATTACTTATAATTTTATTTTTTTATTGGAGAAATACTTTTTTTTAACAGCTGAAAACAACTTTTATTATTCAGTAACACTTAATCCTATTTCTTCATCAAACGTTTGAAAGATAATGTATGACAAATGATTTCTGAAAAACACGATTAACACTCATACTTTTAATTATATTTTCTCCTTCCATAGACTGCCTCAATATATGAGCCTTATATCAATAGAAAGATCTTCTGAAGAGCTTTCCAAGAATATATTATTTGTAAAATTTTGATAACGAATGAAGGAGATATAATTGTCGAAAGACGGATGTTCAAAATCAGAGGCGAACCCAGGATTTGAAGTCTAGGGGTGCACCAGTATTGTCAAAGGCGTGCATAAATTCTGAATAAAGACTCAAATTTGTGTTGATGGCTTGTCTCGTTTAATGTGCAGTTTAGGTTCTAATTTATAAGATATATTTTTCCTTGTCAATGAGGCTTTTCTGGAGATACGAACACTAAACTATTGATATTTCACTTAATAAAAAAAAATAAAAAAATTGTGTTCATATATTTGTCATTCATGCTTATATTATTATTCTTTAACTAGACATATGTTTATATTTTTTCTCCTTTATGACTTTTTTTGTTAAATCTTACGCTTTATTTGTACTTTGTGCTTAAATATAATGGACCTTGAAGCTTTTTTTGTCCTTTTTTGCTTTTGCTAAGGAGATGAGAATTGTCTTTAAAACTAGAACTTGGTTGAGGAGAATAATATCTATCCATTTCAATTCACAAGAATCAATAACAAATTCGTACAAAATAAAAAATTCATCAAGAATATAAGTAAAAATAATTATTTATTTATTTTTAATCAAATCTCATGAACTTAAATAGAAGTAAGAAATAAATAAATTTTACGCACTAACTTTCAAGCAACAAGTAAATATTAAAAGCAATTAACATTACCCAAACTTGAATAAAAAAAATGAAAGAAAGAAATGTGTACCTATTAGCATCAAATAGAAAATTGCTTCTTTCTCTTTATTTAGGTACTATTAATTTGTAAATTGTAGTGTCCAGCAATCCAGGGAGTTTGGAATTGGGAAAATACGGGTTGGGAATTGGAATTTGGGGGGAAATATGGGGCTTGAGATTGGGGAAAGTCCTTTTTCATTTAAATGTATATAAAGGAGAAGTAAAATGAAAAAATCAAGCGACTCGGTCAGGAATTGAACACGCGATGTTGGGATAGAAGGGCGTCAGCATTTGAGTTCCAAACTAGTGCACTCACACAAGTTTTATTATTAAGAGTGCACAATTAAATATATTAACACTTTAGTAGGATATATATACGTATATATACAATTTTTTAAAAAAGTTACCGGGTGCACGTGCACCCTCGAGGCACCATGTGGGTCCGCCTCTGTTCAAAACAGAAGCAAATCTGAAATTTCAGCATGAACGTCCTTACGTCCAGATTGGCGATATGTTTAAATTTTGTCCTTCTTCAAACTTCAACTATGTGTGATCCATAGATCATTGTAAATATAGTTTTGATACCCTTCTAACAATATATTATTTATTAAGTTTCAATATCGGATGAAGGAGATGGGTGTCGAAAGTAGGTTGCCCAAAACTGAATAATAAATTTTGGAAGTATCAGCATAAATGCCAGACTTTCTAGCCCATTCTATCCATCTTCAGAATCCCGATATGTGTAAGTCATGTATCAATAGACAGACCCTTTTGAAATCTTGCCATCAATGTATTATTTGAATATCTTCTGTCAACAAGCTACCACTAACTCACTACATCAGACTTAACAAACTAGTGCTAACTATCAACTAAATATGCTGACTCAGCATGTGTACATAATAAGTAAGTCATCTAAACACCCCCCTCAAGTTGGAGAGGTGTTTCTCACATCCAACTTGCCAAGAACTTCTAAATGTTTGACTCCAATAAGAGCCTTTGTGAGAACATCTGCAAGTTGACCAGATGTGGCCACATGATGCAGAGACACAAGGCCATCTTGAAGCTTGTTCCTTACAAAGTGGCAATCCACTTTTATATGTTTGGTTCTTTCATCGAATATCGTATTTTTGGCAATATAAAGAGCTGATTGACTGTTATAAAATATTGTATATGGTTTAGGAGCAGGAACAGTCAATTCTTCAAGGAGTCTATTCAACCATACTAGCTCACCAACAACCTTCTTTAGGGATATATACTCTGCCCCATCTGAAGATAGGACTACAGTCTCCTGCTTCTTGGATTTCCAACTGCTTCCTATCAATACTATATATCCTGAGATAGATCTTTTGGAGTCTGGACAAAATGCCCAATCAGAGTCACAAAAGGCTCTAAATATGCAATCTGGGTTGTTGGACAGAAAAATCCCTAAGTCTAGGATCCTTCTTGATGTATCTCAATATGTCCAACCTAGTGTCGACAAAAAATATGTGTTTCTCCACCAACTTCTTGTAGTAAGTAGGATCTGATAGAGGTTGACCATCTTTGGCCTTCAACTTTTTGTTTAGATCAAGTGGAGAAGGAGAGCAATGGCGGTCAAGATAGTCAAACTCTTTCAGAAGATCTAGAGCAAACTTCCTTTGGTAAATAGTGGCTCCATCAGTTTTGTACAAAACTTCTAGCCCAAGAAAATAATGTAACCTCCCTAAGTCTTTAATCTTAAATTGATCATGCAGGAAGTGCTTCAGGACTATTATTCCTTCAGAGTTTGTACCTGTCAATATTACATCATCCACATAGACAACTATAAATACAGTCGAGTTATGGTATTTCTTGTAAAACATGGAATAGTCATTTACTGAGTGAACATATCCTCTAGAGTACAAGGTTGTGGTGAGTTTTTCATATCATTGTCTACTAGCCTATTTGAGGCCATATAATGATTTATTCAACTTGCACACTACTCCTTGAGTGTCAACAACAAGGTCGGGAGGGGAAGGGGGTTGTTTATGTAAATCTCCATGGAGGAAGGCATTATTCACATCTAGTTGGGAGATATCTCCACACTTTTTCATAGCAGCTGCAATTAAGCGATTGTATTATTTTCATTATTATTCATGACTTGTGCTCGACGTAGCTATATTTTTCAAAAATAGAAAAAAATAGAAAATAGAAAAAAAAATAAGAAAGACAAAAATACAAAAAGGAAAACCAAAAAGAAAAAAATTCAAAAAAAGAGAAACAAAAGCTAGAGACAGAGATGGAAGAGTGAAAAAAAGATAAAAAGGTGAAAAGAAAGAATGAAAAAAAAAATAGGAAAACAATGAAAATCGAAAAAAAAGAAAGAAAAAAATCTAAGAAAAAAAGGGAAAAAGCACGAAAAATGAAAAAAAATACAAAAAAATAAAAAAGAAGAAAATGTAAAAGGAAAAATAAAGAGAGAAATAGAAGAGGGGGGGGGGGGGAACAAACAAAAAGAATCGAAAAAGAAAAAAGAAAACAAAAATAGAAAAAAACTCAAAAAGTAAAAAAAAAAAAAAAAGAGCAAAAGAAAAGAAGAAAAATGATTGTGAATAAAATAGGCGGCTATGATGTTTTTGTCATCATCCATGTCTGCTACTCAATGTAAACATATTTTTCAAAAATATTTTAAAAAAAATACAAAATACAAAATACAACAAAAAAAAGAAAGAAAAAAAGAAGAATAAAAAAAATAAAAAAGGGAACTAAAAAGGAAAAAAAGAAGAGAAGTATGCGCTAGAGATAGAAGAGAGAGAAAAATAAAAAAAAAATAGAGACTAAAGATAGAACAGAGGAAACAATAAAAAGAAAAAGAAAAGAAAGGAAGAAAAAAAAGAAAGAGGGCTATGAATAATAATTTTGAAAATTAAGTTAGAGACATTCCCATTTGCTGACACATTTATTTTCGGTAAGTACCCCAATTTAAAACCCTTGTTATAAAGAAATCAAAATAAGAGAGGTACACACATAATGAGGAAGCCACAAGAAAATTTGTCATACAATGTCAAATTCAGAGGAAAAATTTTGAGATCACCCCAAACCCTCTGGGGATGAATAGAAAGGTATTTACCACACTACAATCTTTGGTGGTCATAACTTTTAGCTATGTCAATCGAATTTTGTTCTAATGCTTACTATAGAAGCCATTTTGTTATATAATTAGCTTAAATCTGAAATTGTATAGTGTTTATTCATCAAATTGGCCCATTATTTCAACTTTGAAGTTGAAATGCAAATTTTAAAATTTGAAACAAGATATAAGAATTATTTAAGTTTTCACTCACAAAATTTATATCTTCGTACTGAAGCCAATTTCAACTTTTAAATATTATTTTGGAAAAAGGACACCCATTGACTATTTTAAAAACAAATAGCCAGCATTTGAGATTTTGTCAAATAATGATCAATCTATCAAACTAATGTCATTTAATGGGTCATTGGTTCATTCAGTCATTTTCATCCTTTCTTCAATTTGGGTCATTCGCCCCCTTTTTAAAAATGTTTCTGTTTTTTTTTTAGTTGTTTAAAAATAACAATTAAATATCTATATATATTATAAAGCAGAGGAAGAAGCCACTTGGCAAAATACTGAGAAGCCACATGACAGTTTTTAGGACAAGTTTAAAAGTATAGTAATAAAATCTTTATAATTATTTGAATTTAAAAATATAATAAAATCTTTATTATATATTTGAATTTAAAAATAATAATACTTTAAAAGGAAAACAAAAGACATTTATTAGCTTAAATCTAGCAACCATAGTTGAAGAGTTCTAAATAAACTCTAACTATTTCAAAATAATAATAGTCTATTAATAAATAATAGTAGAACTCATAATATTACGTTTAGGATGATATATTTAACAAAAAAAATATTAAACACAATATAATAATAATAGTAATAACAATAAACAATAATAATTGTAGTGGTAATAGTAGAAGACACGTAGTAGTAATTTTTAATTTAGAAAAAAAAATGTTGTCGTTAGTAGTAGTAGTTTTTATAATAATAATAATAATAATAATAATAATAATAATAATAATAATAATAATAATAATAATAATAATAATAATAATATGATCTTATTGAAGAGAAAATCTTATTATTGTTATTATTATAATTTTAAAAAAAATATTTGAATGTGAAAATTAATAGGTTTTTAGATTTAAAAATAACATATTTTCATTAGCTTAAAACTAGAAAATCACGAATGGAGAGTAGTAAATACATAAATTTATACTTTTAAAATGTTATAAAATATATTATATATTAAATATAAAATAATAATTTTAAAAATTATTATTATTATCTCATTGACTTTAAATATTTATCTCAATTCAAATATATAGATAAGATAACTATGTATTACATTTGAAAAAAAGAAGGATAAAAAGGACTAATAAACTAGATATTGAGGTTAGCACACAACCTTGAGCGATATTGAGTATTTTCAATATTTTTAGCGTTATTAGTAATTTCAGTATTTCTAGTATTTTCAGTGTTTTCAAAGCACAAACATAATATAAGATACAAATCAAGTACACATACATAAGAACAAAAATATATATAAAGAAATAAAACAAACAAGTGAAATGATGTGTATGATGACATGAGAATAATGATGAAATGTTTACAATCATTTAAATAAGTATTTCCACAATCAATCCACATGATGTATTTCCACAATCAACCATAATGTTATAATTTCACAACTACGTGAGCTAATATACGCTCATTATTTCCACTATCCATGAATTCTCCACATGATTCATATGCACACAAGGTATGAATATATCACAATACGCCAAAGGCACCACAAAAAGCATTTTCAATCAACACAATATAATTATTCACATGTATTCTAGGCTATCAACATCATATTAGACCCCTCAAGGTCACACATAGCACATGATATCTCAGATTCAGCACCTACATCACATTCAGGTGTAATACTCCATACGCTTCTCAGCTAGAAATCGAACCTTTGTTCCTATGAGTGTAAACTCTAGTCCCGTGATTCATAATTGGATCCATATTTCATGATTATTAATCTAGTGTGAATATAGATTATGATATAGGAAAGATATTCATAAGTGTCACGTAGAGCAAAGTAAGCTAAGAGCCTTGATTCGGCTAATTTTTTATATTCGATTTCACAAGAGTCATCTTTGAATGAGTATAACTTTATGTATATGAGGAATTTGGCAGATTAAAACCCACCAAATGGTAGATAATCTCATTAGCTTTCCAACGATACCAATTTTGCCTTAATCCGACACCCGAGCAAAAAGTTATGGCTTTGCAAAGGGGTATACGTCGCCTAACAATCGTAAACGTTCACTGGAAAGGGTTTGCCATAGGATGTGCAACACAAACCTTAAAGTTTGACATAGGGTGTGTGACGCAAACCTTAAAGTTTGTCATAGCTTGTGCGACGCAAACCTCATGGCACAACGACCTAGACATTTCGTTTTTGAGTTATTCCAAGGGCAACTAAGTCATTTGACACCTCTTAAACATACCTAAATATAACTACATGAGATTTATAGATCCTAAACACGTTTTAAACCTAATAACATCATCAGTTTATCATCTAAAACACAAGAGGAGAAAAACAACTATGGTTTGCACAATCATGCTCAAAGGTTCAATCTTTTCGCAATTTCTTTGTCGTTAAGGTATGTTTGATATTCATCCATGGGCTCTTTTCTCCCATGGAGTCCAAGAATCTATTTTCAAGTTTAAAATTATGATTTTTATATGTTATTATGAATTTCAACCATGAATTTCGATTATTTACCATGTTTACACGTAATTGATGTTGTTATTAAACCCCACACGTTTGAATCGTGTTATTCGATGATTTAAGATTTAATTGGTGATTTTAGTATTGAAATCATGTTATTACTTCAAGTTTTAAAACTATTCTCATGCTTAGCTTAAACCATGAATTGCGAGTGTTTGATGAAATGCCTAAATGATTGGGTTTTGAACAATAACTACTTATCACATGTTTACAATGAAATTACATGTTTACAATGAATTACCTCCATGAAAATCTTATGAATTTTGATCATGTATTACGTTTTCACGAGTTTTGATAGAAAGAGCCCTTACACGTTTGAAAGTTAAAGTATGTTTATCTATACCTTGGTAATTTGATTCCAAGTTATGATTTCAATTGTTTTCATGGGGAATGCATTATAGTATGTTTTAAATATTGTGGTTTCCTTATCATGTTCATGCGAATTAAGAATAAAACCTTCAGTTTATGATTTGGTCATATGATCGTGCTATCTTATCATGTTTAAAAGAACCCTCATGTTAAAGTCTTAACACTCATGTGTTTGATGAAATACTTAAGTGAATAATCATGAACAATGATTTCCTTTCATGGTTTCAAAGCTTTTATGTGCCTCTGTCGTTATTGTTATCAAGTCTTGGGGGTTATAAACACTCAAAATTTAGTTGTTTACTTAGTCTCAGTAGTTCAGAATGGTTTCAGACATGTATGAGGATTATAAATTCAGTCAGTTATCGTGTCAGTCAAACTTAGACCAGTTCAGTAATCTAAGTCAGTTTCTTTTTTAGTTAAACTTAGTTTAGTACCGTAACCAGTGTCATTTCAGTTGGGAGTAGGATTCAGCACCGAGCGAACCCAGGGATAGGGACATTCCTGTTAGTATAGGGTTTGACCCTTAGTAGCGATCCTTGAGTTACAGAACTACATAGCCAGCGTAGGTTTGAGATGTCTTCCTGCTAGTTTAGGATTGACACATATCTATGAGTCTTCCTGTTAGTTTACGATTGACAAGGTGTCTTCCTGCTAGTTTAGGGTTGACACGATTATTGTTAGTACCCGTGGCATGGTACTAGCAGCCTTTTAATTGGGGTCACAGGTTGGACCCCTATCAGCTCAGATTTGGGGCATGTCGGTTAGATGATACCTCTCACAGTTTCAGTTTCGGTATTTAATCTAGAACTCAGTTCAGTTTTGCTCAACCATAGCATACAATTTATCAGTTATTCAGTTATCAGATTTCAGTATTTCAGTTTACAGAATATTTCAGAATCATGTTATATGCTTGGTCATGCATTCTTAGATTTTACAGTATTCACGCATACATATCAGTTATTCAGTTACCTCATGCTACTCATTCAGTCAGTTATTACTCATGCACATAACCCATGCATAACTGCATAACCTTATCTAGCATACCAGTACATTCAAAGTACTAATCGTATACTCGTTTCTTGCACTATGATGTCTCATATCATAGGTTTGGATGCTCAGGTTCCCGACCGCACTTAGATATTCCAATGCATCAGCAGCAACAGCGGTGAGTCCTCATATTTCGAGGACCGATTATATTTATTTCAGTGTTTTCAGTTCAGTATTCAGTTAGAGTTAGTTGGAGCTTGTCCCATCAACTCTTATTCAGTTAGTTTTAGAGGCTTTCAGATACTTCAGACAGTCAGTCAGTTTGTCATTATTTTTATCAGTTTTCAGACAATTATTTTTCTGCTAGTTGTTTTCAGACTTATGATTCAGAAATGTTTTAGTATTTAAAACCTTATGGCGAATTCAGTTATTTCATGCATGTGTATTTTGTTATTATTATTCAGGGCTCACAACAGGTACCAGCTCATGGGTTAGCTTGTGCTCACTCATGACCGTAAGCACCGTGTGGCGTCCAAGGTGTACTTCTAGGGCATTACACACTTGGTATTAGATCGTAAGGTTTTAGAGTGTCCTAGGAAGTTTGAAAACCGCGTTTAATTGTAATACCCCGCATGTTTCTAAGCTAGGAAGTGAATAAGTTTTCCTACGTATGAAACCTCCTATCCTGTGAGTAGCATTTTAGTGCATGACTTACAATGAGTATCCTAGAGATAATATAGCTTATGATGCATTAAGCATGTTCATATGAGTCACTTAAGGTATTACAAGCTAAGAGTTTTTGAATCCATCAAGTTTTAGTGTTCGATTTCGTAAGGGTCATATTTGAACGAGTATAACTCGATGTTAATGTGGTATTTCTACATATTTAGACCCACCAAATTATAGAGAATCGAATTAGCTTTTCAACGATACCAATTTCGCCTTAATCCAATACCCGGTCGAAAAATTATGCCTATTTTCGTGAGAGACAGTAAGGATAGGCGATTGGTTAGGCACCACCCAACCAAACTTAGGCGATTGGTTAGGCGCCGCCTAAGCCAATTCCAAGTGCCAAAAACACTCCGTTTTGAGTTATTTTGAGGGTAATTAAGTCTTTTAATACTTCTTACACGTCCCTAAACTTAACCCTACGAAATATATAGCTTTTAAACACATTACAACCCTATTAACATCTCAAAGCTCATCATCCAAGAGCACAATAGGAGAAAAACAACTAGGGTTAACAATCAAGCTTGAAGATCAAATTTGGGAAAATACATCGTTTCCACCCTAAACTATACCCAAAAAGTCTAAGCCACACCTAAATTATACTAGTGACCTATTACACACCTTATCTATAAAAAAGTGATATTATTACCTACCCGCGACCCCCATTCTAAGGCGCGTGTGTTACACTTATTTTAGGCGCGTCCAGCCTATTAAATAACAAAAGTAAACAGCTAAAAATATTAAGGGAAAAGGCATCGTTTCCACCCCAAACTATAGTCGAAAAGTCGAATCCACACCTAAACTATATAAGTGACCTATTACACACCTTAACTATAAAAATCATACTTTTTACTGACATGGTGCTAACGTGGCAGCGCGTGTAAAACACTACACCACATGCAAGTGGTGGTAGCCTGACAGGGTGTAAATAGTTTCACTTTTTTATACTTTAGGTGTGTAATAGGTCACTAGTATAGTTTAGGTGTGGCTTCGACTTTTCGGATATAGTTTGGGGTGGAAACGATGCCTTTTTCCTTCAAATTTCAAGGAAATTCCTCCGTCAATCATCAAGAACCTCTCTTCCAAGGTATGCATAGTGTTCATCTATGGATTCAATTCGTTCATAGAGCTCAAGAATCATACTTTTAAATGTTGTTTGGTAAACTTTTTATGGTGATATGAATATGTACATCTTGATGATGGATGTTTAAGTTTCAAGATGATATCTAAGGATGTTTTCATGAAATATATGTGGTTGTTGGTTGAAAAACATGATCTTTGGATGGATTGATAGAATGAAAGCATGAAATCCACCTATGCCTTAAAGAATGCATGCAAGGTGTTTGATAAAATGTCTAGGATGCTAGAAATTCCTATTTACATGATTCCATGATATTCACATGACAAGTCCATGTTAGCTATACACTCCAATATGAATTTCCATGCAAATTATGTGTTGTTATTGTTGTGGTATAAAGCATGTATGATAATGGAGATATAAATTATGTACACAAAATATATTCATGCTTTCCCTACCATGTTTAAGATGTTGAATAAATACATGAAGTATAATATCCCTGAATCATTACAATATGAACTAAATGTTACATGTTGTCGTTCCCTTATGCTTGAATGGTTTTCATGTCATTGCTATGAATAGTATATGTTGTCGGAATGCCCATGATATTAGAATATGAGATTTATGACTTGATTATAAGCATTCCTATTCATGATAGATATTATGATGACCATGTACTTCATCAAAATCCCCCACTCATGTATTATGGATTTTTATTGATGGTCGTGTACTCAAGAAATTCAAGTTGTGTTAGTTTTCTTCCATCGAGTCCTGGGGGTACTTGTACCCGAAAAATATAGTTGTGTGCCTAGAGCCATGTCATGTTTTCGCGATACTTTCAATCAAGCCATGATCTATAGAATTCAGTCAGTCATATGACTCAGGAAAACTCAGAAATCTCAGTAATCTCAGTAGTTCAGTAATCTCAGTAATCTCAGTGCTCAGTAACCTCAGCAACCTCAGTATTCACAGTCAATCTCAGTAACTTCAGTACTCTCAACCAGTCCTCAGAACTCAGTACATTCTGTCAGTCATCGGAATCTAGTAAACTTAGTTTAGCTCCGCTAAACAATACCACTAGTATCAGTCCAGTTAATCAGTATCAGTTCAGCTAATTAGTTCAGTTCAGTTATTCAGTTCAACTTAGTTATTCAGTTCAGTATCCTTCAGATGGGAGTAGAAGTTAGCACCGAGTGAACCCAAGGATGGGAACTCACCTGCCAGTTCAGGGTGTGATTCTTAGTAGTCATCCTTGTGTTCCAGAACTACGTAGCCAGCGTAGGTTGAGACATCTTAACTTGTCAGATTAGGGTTAATGAGGTGGCTTAACTTGTCAGTTTAGGGTTCCCACCATTCTCATTTGAGTACCTGCCAGTATAGGGTTCTCACAGTTATCCTTACCAGTGGCGCGATATTGATACCCCTCCAGTCGGGGCAGAGATTGGACCCCAGCTTAGCTATTATAGCGTATTTGGGGTATGTCGGTTAGCTAACTACTTCCCACAATTTCAGCATCAATCTCAGTAAAAGAACTCAGATAGTTCTTCAGGATATCAGGACTGTCAGATATAGTACGGAACTTAGCTAGTTCCATCAGATTTAGGACTACCAGATACAGTCATTCATGCTATCAGTTATCAGAACTCATGTTATCAGATATATCAGTTATCAGAATTCAGTTATCATTCATGATATGTTATCAGTAAATATATGTCATCAGTATTCATACTTAGTAGTCAAGTTATCACGAGCTCAGTTTCAGGACTGTTATATACGGTCAATCAAATCAGTTCTTCATAATCAGAACTATCAGAAACAATTATTTCTTTATCAGTAATATAGTATCAGTCTCTCAGTATTCAGTAATACAGTATCAGTTCTTCACTTATTAGTGAATTATATATCAATATCAGTAAACTCAGTCATTCAGTATCTCAGCATCAGTAAGCTCATGTTGTCAGTATTCAGACTCAGTAGTTAGTATCACCACAAGTTTAGTTGCAGTTACGTATGTATGTATGTACTCTCACATTCATATCAGTCAGTATTATTCATGCATATAACCCTTTGTATTTAGCCTACCACACTCGTATACTCAGTACATTTAGACGTACTGACGCATTTGCGCTATGGTGCTTTCTCTTATGTTACACCATAGGTTCAGAGACATGAGCTCCAAATCAGCAGTAGATTCCAGGATCAGCAGTCAGAGTTAGATGTGAGTCCTCATCCTTCGAGAACATGATGATTTCATTTCTATTTCAGTTTTCAGTTTATTTCTGTAGTTGAAGTTAGTTGGGGACATGTCCCATCA
Source organism: Capsicum pubescens (assembly GCA_030864215.1). Lineage (NCBI taxonomy): Eukaryota > Viridiplantae > Streptophyta > Magnoliopsida > Solanales > Solanaceae > Capsicum > Capsicum pubescens. The sequence goes on along the minus strand of CM061548.1, from coordinate 72,285,479 downwards.
ACTCCTTATTCAGTTCAGTTAGAGGCTTCAGACTAGATATCAGATTAGATGTTTAGACTTCAATATTTATGTTCCTTTTTGGTATTGTTATACCATGTTTTTCAGATATGTATCAGTATTGAACCTTATGGCCTTATAGTTCATGTTTCCGCATATTTTATGAGATATTATGCAGTTTACAGGTACAAATATCAGTCATGGGTTAGCTTGTGGTCCTTCGGGGTCATGAGCACCGTGTAGCATTTCGGTTTAAAAAATTGGGGCGTTACATTAATAGAGTCTTATACATGGGTGTGAAGCACCATACTTATGGACAAGAGGCTACAAAATATTTTGGGAAAACTTTCCCTTCTTTCAGTGTTTATATCATGCAAAGGAGCATGAGCTCAATTTAAACTCTCTTTCTAATTCAATCTTCTTCCCGTTTACAGAACATACCACCCAGAAAGACTAACAAAAGAAGAAACAGAAACCATCCCGCACCTCCGCCCATTCAGAAAGATCCCCTAAATGAGCATGTTTCTCATGCCAAGTTCAGAGCTACATTCACTACTTTAGCCCACTCAGTAGCAAATCAGAACACCCAGTAGGCTACTATCCATCCAATCCAGTATCTAACACCGCCGCATCTAGAATCTGAGATTTCACTCGGATGAATCCTTCTTTATTTTTGGGATCAAGTCTGATAAGGATCTGCAGGAGTTTCTTGACATGGTTCAGAAAGTGACTGATATTATGGGTGTCTCGTCTAGTGAGAATGCAAAGTTGTCTTCTTACCAGTTATAGGATATAGCTCACACCTGGTATAAGTAGTGAAAGACGAATAGAGGCGCAGATGCAGAGCCTGTAGAGTGGGAAGAGTTTGTCACGGCCTTTTAAGATAGGTTCTTTTCTTTAGAGTTGAGGGAAGATAAGGTGCTGGAATGTATTAATCTGAAACAGGGTAGTATGAGTGTGAAAGAGTATTCTCCTAAGTTCACTCAGTTGGAGAGGTATGCTCCTAATATGGTATGTTATAATAGGTCTAGAATGAGTAAGTTTGTTTCTGGTGTAGCTGATAGTGTAGTCAAGAAGTGTAGGACTGTTGATTAAGGAGATGAACTTGTCTAGGCTTATAGTCCATTCTCAGCAGATCGAGGAGGATAAGGCTAAAGAGAAAGAGAGAGAGAGTAAGAGGGCTTAGACAGGTAGTTTTAGTTTTGCTCAGCCAGGGTCAGAGGGTGGTAACCATTCTCAGTTCCGTCAAAAGTTTTTAGCCCCAGCTTCGTCTTCGGCTAGTGCTCCAGTACCAAAGTTCAGGAATTAAGGTCGAGATGGGGCGCCAGGCTCCAAGACCTATAGTAGTGGGAACAGTAGTCGTACCCACCCATTTTGTGGTGAATGTGGTAGGAATCATACATATGTGTAGAACTGGTTATGATGTGTGTTTTGGATGTGGAGAGCCAGGCCACAGAGTCAGAGAATGTCCGAAGGTTGGTCCACGGAGTCAGCACAGTCGTCCCTCAGTTTGAGTAGGTCTCCCGACTCAATAGGGCATCACTTCCAGTGCCATCAGTGGTCAACGCCAGAACAGACTTTATGCACTCCAGTCCCGACACGATCAGGAAAGTTCTCTTGATGCAGTTATGGGTACGTTACAATTCTTTCATAGTCTTGTGTATGTTTTAGTAGACCCCAAAACTCTACTTCCTTTTTGTAACCCCTTAAATAGTGGTTAAATTCGGTGTCAGTCCCGAAACTCTAGTAGAGCCCTTCTTAGTGTCTAGTACCACAGACTTAGAATGATGGATTTAAGATAAAGAAGAGATAGGAGAACGAGTAACCAAGTTAGGCTCTCAGATCCTAGTAGTATGCCAGTATGTGTGGAAAAGTTGTAGGGAGGAAGATGCCCGACCCATTCTTATTTCAATCTTTGTGCTTCAGTTATCACGATATCTACTCATGCCTTACATGTAAGATCTATGATCATAGCTCATATTCGTGCATCTTATCAAAAATCATGTATTCTCCTAATTCCTAGTATAAGGAGTTCCAGTTTACTTTGCAGTACGGATCATGTTCCATAACTTTATAAACTCCAAATTCAGGTCATGTAGCTCATGACTCATGTACTCATGTTTTACAGTATGTTCAGTTCCAGTACTCATTCTACACTCTTAATGATCAGCGAAATTTAATTTCATGTTATGCAAGTCCTCAGCTCAAATATCTTTGATGAATTCATGTCATTGACCCTATATTCCTCAGACCTCAGTTTCACATTCCAGATATTCAGTCATGATTCAGTCCGTAAGTGTTCCGTACATTATCTCAATCTTTTCTCAGTATTTCAGCCATGTTAGTATCTTTCGGGTGATATAATATCCCAAGGGGTAGATGCACTATAATTCCCTAAGCTTTCATGTCCTAAACCTTTCATCTTCTCTTCACATAAAATATTCAGCTTGAAGTAATGGGTACTCATAAGTTGACTCTCTCGTTCAAATCTCAGCCTTATAACCATTCTTATGTCAGGGCATGTATCCAAGAAAATCAGTTTAGTTCATGAAATTCAGTTCATATATCATGTTTCAGACCCAGATATGTTCTCATGTTCCCACTCATGAATGTTTAGTATATGATCTCAGATTCTTTAGTATTCTCAGCATAACCAACCTCATTCGAGGACGAATGTTCTCAAGGGGGAGATATTGTAATATCTCGTTCACTTCTAAACTGGAAATCGGACCTTCGTTCCTACGAGTGTAAACTCTAGTCCCGTGATTCATACTTGGATCCATGTTTCATGATCATTAACCTAGTGTGAAGAAAGATTATGAGGTAGGAAAGATATTCATAAGTGTCACTTAGAGCAAAGTGAGTTAAGAGCCCTTGATTCGGCTAATTTTTGGTATACAATTTCACAAGGTTCATCTTTGAATGAGTATAACTTTATGTATATATGGAATTACGCAGATTAAAACCCACCAAATTATAGATAATTGAATTAGCTTTCCAATGATACCAATTTTGCCTTAATCCAACACCCGAACAAAAAGTTATGGCTTTGTAAAGGGGGGGTGTTGCCTAACAATCGCAAACGTTCACTGGAAAGGGTTTGCCATAGGGTATGCGACGCAAACCTTAAAGTTTGCCATAGCTTGTGCGACGCAAACCCCATGGCACAACAACCTAGATATTTTGTTTTTGAGTTATTCCAAGGGCAACTAAGTCATTTGATACCTCTTAAACATCCCTAAGCATAACTACACGAGATTTATAGATCCTAAACACGTTTTAAACCTAATAACATCATGAGTTTTTCATCTAAAACAAAATAGGAGAAAAATAACTAGGGTTTGAACAATCAAGCTCAAAGGTTTAATCTTTTCGCAATTTCTCCGTCGTTAAGGTATGTTTGATGTTCATCCATGGGCCCTTTTCACCCATGGAGTCCAAGAATCCATTTTCAAGTTTAAAATTATGATTTTTATATGTTATTATGAATTTCAACCATGAATTTCCATGAATGAATTTTGATTATTTACCATGTTTGCACGTAATTGGTGTTGTTATTAAACCCCACACGTTTGAATGGTGTTGTTCGCTGATTTAAGCCTTAATTGGTGATTTTAGTATTGAAATCATGTTATTACTTCAAGTTTTAAAACTATTCCCATGCTTAGCTTAAACCATGAATTGCGAGTGTTTGATGAAATGCCTAAATGATTGGGTTTTGAACAATAACTACTTATTACATGTTTACAATGAAATTACATGTTTCCAATGAATTACCTCCATGAAACTCTTATGAATTTTGATCATGTATTACGTTTTCACGAGTTTTGATAGAAAGAGCGCTTACACGTTTGAAAGTTAAAGTATGTTTATCTATACCTTGGTAATTTGATTCCAAGTTATGATTTCAATTGTTTTCATGGGGAATGCATTATAGTATGTTTTAAATATTGTGGTTTCCCTATCATGTTCATGCGAATTAAGAATAAAATCTTCAGTTTATGATTTGGTCATATGATCGTGTTATCTTATCATGTTTAAAAACACCCTCATGTTAAAGTCTTGCCCCCCATGTGTTTGATGAAATACTTAAGTGGGTAATCATGAACAATGATCACCTTCCATGGTTTCAAAGCTTTCATATGTCCCTGTCATTATTGTTATCGAGTCTTGGGGGTTATAAATACCCGAAATTTAGTTGTTTACGTAGTCTCAGTATTTCAGAATTGTTTCAGACATGTATGAGGATTATAAATTCAGTCAGTTATCGTGTCAGTCAAACTTAGACCAGTTCAGTAATCCGAGTCAGTTTCTTTTTTAGTTAAACTTAGTTTAGTACCGTAACCAGTGTCAGTTCAGTTGGGAGTAGGATTCAGCACCGAGTGAACCCAGGGATAGGGACATTCTTGTTAGTATAGGGTTTGACCCTTAGTAGCAATCCTTGAGTTACAGAACTACATAGCCAGCTTAGGTTTGAGATGTCTTCCTGCTAGTGTAGGGTTGACACATATCTATGACTCTATATAGTTTCTACATGCATTCTAAAAATGTATCAATCTAATATAAGAGAGTATCAATTGAGTATATGGACACTGCAAGTGTATCAACATAGTATAAAACTGTATTAATGTGGTATAAAAGAGTATCAATTGGGTATAGGGACTACATGTGCTTGCATAGAATTTCCTTTCTCTTTTTTAAAAAGTGTATCAATATAATATAAAAGTGTATCAATTTGTTATAAAAGTGTATCAATTGAGTATACAGACTGCATGTGCCCAATTAGGCCAAATAGCTAAAAAAGAGTATTAAATTGGGCCGACTGGCCAAGGTTGTCCATCTTTTCAATTATGGGCCATTTTTTTAAAAAATGGCTATCCCATGTCCTTTTCCCTAAAATAAAAGGGTCTCATACAATTTTGTTCGCTATATGAGACTCATAGTAAAAGAAATTCCAAATATATGTATCAAATGAGATAAAAAGTGATTTATTAAGTAATTAGAAGAAATTGTGATAAAAAAAGTTATTAGCACCTTAATATGTAGTATTTATGTAAGTTTCTCTTATTTTTTTTCTTTTTTTTTCAAATTTAAACCAACTCATATCCCATCCAAACATCAAGGACCCGACCAATTTAGCCCAGATATGAAGAAAACACAGTTATTAGAAGCCCAATTACCATTTTCTCCCACCAACCAAACACGAGTATCATGTCGTCTATGGCTTCCTCCATTTCCATCGACCCCTAATAAAGAGCTTCAATAATCCACAGGTAAAGTTAAAAATTACAACTTTTATTTTCTTTTTTAATTTATCTGGGATTTGATTTTCTTGAAAAACTTCTTGGACTTTTTATATACAGATACTACTGAAGCAGTTGATGACTTGAACTTGTAGTATTTACAATGTGGTCACCCACAAATTTGCAAGCTATTTCTTTCAGGCCTCGAATCATTCAACCCCACTTCTGCAATGACGTGAGTTTTTTTGTATTTATACTTTCTTTTTTTTGGTTTTGTCAAGTCATAAATTAGGATACAAAAAGGAAATAGTTACATTTGGTGAGAACAACTGTGCTAACTTCAATCCCAGTATGTATTTCCTCCATGTAAACCTGTTTCATTTTAATAAGAATTTGAGTAACCTGTGTTAGAATTTTAACTCGATTATCGTATTGTTTTGTTGTGGTTTATGTTCTGGTACTACATGTTGTTTTTGTTGTTACTTGTACTTTCTGCTTTTTATTTTTTTATTCTTATTTTTCTGCATATCATTAGTGTTAAATCTGTTTGTAAAAAAATGTAGTAGTGGGTAAAATCAAATATTATGCAATGCTAAAGGAAAAGGTTTGTATCTCATTTTCATAAGCTTATTATTGTGCAACATGATTTTAGATTTAACGTTAGAACGTAGTCCACCCAGTGTGACCCATAACTTACTTCATTTATGAAGGTAAGTTGTAACTCCATCACGTAACTCCCTATAGTAAAAGAAAAGTTGAAACTCTTGAATTAAAGTCGGAGTTAAGGGGAGAGGAGTTATGAATAAAATGGAGTTACAAGTCAGTAAGATCACCTATAAAAGGGAGTGACTTGAGTCATTCTCAACACACTAAGATCTGGGAGTGAAATATTTAGAGTTCAGGCTAAAAAGAGTGTAGTTGTGGAGAAACTACAAGTCTCCATAAGTAAATTTATATGAGATCGCTGAGGCAATTGGTGATGGTAACACACATCGTTACTAGTAGAAGGTATGTCTAATTCTGCATAAATCTCTAAATAATTAATTCCTTCTTGGTATCAAAGCACGGTATCGATGTGTTTATCTTTCACCATTGTATGATTAAAATTTGTTAGACAACTGTTTTTTGTTTGAAAATATTGCATGACAAAGATTTCTGAAAAAACATGATTATCATTCATACTTACTATACTTACTTCTAACATAGGCTAATAACTGAGCCTTATGTTATTGGAAAGATCTTTTCTAGAGCTTTCAGCAATATATTATTTTTAAAATGTCAGTATTGGATGAAGGAGATGTGATTGTCAAAAGTTGGTTGTTTGGAATTTTAGAATGAGCATCCAAATTTACAATCTGTTTTTCTCCCTTTTCAGACCTCAACTATGTGCTAGCCAGATATCACCGTAAAGATATTTTTGTTATCTTTCTAACAGTGTATTAGTTATACAATTCTGATATCAGATGAAGAGATATGACTGTTGAAAGTTGGCTGGCCGAAATCGAAGAGGTAAATAATTCTGGAAGTTTCAGGATGAACGCATAAACTTTCAAGCTTGTTTTCTCCCTCTTCAAGATTTCGGTGTGTGCAAGCCATAAATCATCGGAAAGATCCTTCCAAAATCTTTTGAACAATAAATTAGTTTTGAATTTTTGATGTCGAATGAAAGAGATATGAGTGACGAAAGTTGACTGCTTGAAAATGTAATCTCAAAATTTTAAATTTTGAAGCTTTCTGGGCAGATTTCAATGGCAAGAAATGATGTGCCAAATTTGTTATTTTGGGTGCTCTATATTATATCATTTTGAAGGAATTTACATGAGTTTTCTTTTGAGATATTATATGTGCACATGTGGCGCATGTTGTAGAGTCAAATGTTTTAGTTTCTCAAATGGTGAAATTCTTTCCTTCATAATTATGACTTTCGAATATAATTTTTTCGGAGTTATGTTTATTTATGTATTTTTTAAAATATAGTACGAAATTTGTGATTATGTTATATGTCTACATTTTTATAAGACATAATGTATATCCAATGGTATGATTTTTTTTTATGGGAGTTCTATTTGGTAGACAAGGTTCTCATGTAGAACTATTATTTTTTATTAGCTCATAATTGATTCAGAAAAATATCATTACGCTTGTGATGAAAGTAAGTCAAATGTAGACTTTTGAACATGGGTCTACTGTACATCAATGTTAATTTAGTTGTAGTAAATATAAATATTGCATTTGTGTTTATATGTGATATGTCTTTTATATGTGTAGATATGTTTATAAATGTCTTCAAAGACTATCGATGTTGTAGTATTAAATAAGGGTGGAAAACTGAATGACGATAATTATGACATCTGACATCGTAAGATTCAATACATCATGGAGAACAGGAGGTTTTGGAGATACTAAACCATGTGATAGTTGAGCGGACAGATGAAGACACCCAATAATATGGGAAAGATCTTGAGGTTTTTTCAAGCCTGAAAGAAAAAAATTGTATTGCTTGCATAAAGTTGTTGAATAGTATGATTGATGATCTTATGTGTGAATTTCAATCATATCCAACGACTCAAGCCATGTGGATTGCACTAAAAAATAAAATTTAAGAGAGTTGTCAATATGATAACAGAATTAAAATCGGTTGGTCATGACTAACTTTAAGAAAGCTGTCAATAAGATAAGAGAATTAAAATCGGTTGGTCATAACCTCTCTGACAACAAGTGCAAGTTGTCATAAGATCTTTGATGAAGAAGTGCAATCAGCTGTTCTTCTGCTTAACACTGGATGTCACAGCTGAAAAGAAAAGTTTGCTCAGATGTTTTAGTTGCCTCACAATTTTCAAGAACAAGATGGTGCTCAATATCTTCAAACTGATTTTAATTCACTTATCATATGTGACAAATCTCTCAGATGCCGACTCATCAATGTGTTAGGGCGCAATCTATAATTGCCAAAATTGATGGTCAACCTCCTAAGGTTTGTAGGAGAAGTGCCACCAAACTTATCATTCAGATACAAATTCACACATGAGTTCACTACCCATACTGCCCAACAACGTTATGCGAGAAATGCTATTCTTTTTTTTTCAGGCTTGAAAGCTCAAGATATCTCTCTCTCATGTTGATGGGTGTCTTCACTCGTTGGCTCAATCATCACATAGGGTCTCCAAAACATCTTGTTCCTCAAGGATATATTGAAACATACAATGCCAAATGTCATAGTTATCACCGTTCAATTTTTCATCTTTATTCAATTCAACAATGATTGTCTTTGATGCCATTTTATAAACTTATTGATGCGCATACAAAACACAATACAAACATGATATCTGTTTTGAATCTAAATTAACATTGATGTACTACTATAGGTCTTGTTCAAAATTCTACGTTTGTCTTACTTTCATCACATGAACCTTAAACTTATCAATATTTCTTTAGATAAAATATTTGTGCAAAGTTAATCAATAACAGTTTAGTTATAAAAAAAAAATCAATAATTATTCTAAATGATCAAGTTGTATACCAATTTAGAACTCCCGCTAGAAAAACTATAGATGTGTATCGTTTGATATACATATTGTCTCAGGAAAATGTGGATGTAATTCATAATCATAAACTTCGTACTATATATTTTCTTTTTCTGAAAGAACATATATATTCATTATTAAGTTATGAACTTCAAAACAAATTAGATTAATAATTCAAAAAAAAATCACCATTTGTGAAATTAAAGTTTTTTGAGTCAATAACGTGCGCCAAATATGCACATATAAGATATCAAAAAGAACGCTCATGTAAAGTCTTTCAAAATGATATATAGAATTTGGTGCGTCGATTCTTTTTTCATTTGAATTTGCCAAGAATTTTTTTAAAAAAATGAGATTATGTTTTCAAGAAGCCAACTTTGGCACCCGTATCTCCTTCATTCGATATTAAAGAATTTACAAATAATATATCATTCGAAAGATTTCAAAGGGATCTTTCCATGATATATGGCTTGCACGCATCAAACCCTGAAGATGTAGAAAACGACCTCGAAAGTCTGAACGTTAATTTTGAAACTTGCAGAATTTTCCTTTTTCGGGTTTTGGGCAACCAACTTATGACACTCATATCTCCTCCGATAACGGAATTTTACAAATAAAATATCATTAGAAAGATATCAAAAATATCTTTAATATATGACTCGCACATAATTGAAGCCCGAAGAAGGGGGAAAACAGGTTGCAACTCCGGAATTCAAGATTTCTTTGTTTTGGACACTGACTTTCTACAATCGTATCTCCTTCATCTGATATTGAAATTTTTACAAATAATGTATTGCCTTTTACAAATAATGTATTGCCGAAAAACTCTCTAAAAGATCTTTCCGGTAATATAAGACTTGCATATGGAAACAACCTATGGAAGGAGAAATGTTGTCGAAAGTATGAATGGTAACCATGTGTTTTAGAAGCCTTTTTTCATGTAATATCTTTCAAATGGAAATATTGTTGTCTACCAAATTTTAATCATACAATGCTGAAAGATAAACAAATCTATATCTTGCCCTGATACCAATGAAGGAGTTATACTCAGAGATTAATGCAGAATAAGGCATACCTCCTTCTAGGATCAATGTGTGTTACTACCATCAATTGCCAAAGAATTTCTTACAAGATCACTTGTGGAGTCTTGTAAATTCTCCACAACTACACCTACAATTTAAAGAAATTTTCAGTTCAAATCTGATTGTTAGAATTAAGAGTTCCACACTTTCACTCACTTTAAGTTAGGTTGCATAATTTTTATCTTAATTAGAGAGTTACATGTTGGTTCATTCATGAACTTGTAACTTATGTATCATCCATTATGGGTGTACATTAGTTCTAACAGTTCTTATGAGGATTTCTCAACAATAGTGCTGACACTTGGCAATAGCCTAAGTCTTTTTCTTCTCTATAGTAAGTGTTCAGAGTACCTTCTACAATTTTATGTTAAAAAGAGTAGGTTTTAGGTTAAAAAGGACCTTGTTTTTCTATTAAGATGTCCTATTTGGTAACCAATGCAAACATGCTTTAGTTTAAAAATTAATGATAATGTATGTCATGAATTTTTCTTTTCCCATACCCATTCATTGGGCTAAAACAGTTGTAAATTTTTAGGGAAGCTTTTATTGAAGTGTCATGTTTTTTCTTTGATGGTTTGGAGACTCTTTGGATTTAGTCTTTTGAAGAACAAACTTAAGCAAGTGTTACAGAAAAAGAGGAGATGCATAGCTTTGTTGTATTTTAAGATAGAGGAATATCTGCACCTTAAGAAAATCAATCAGTCATCTGTATAGGGAGGTATTTAGAAATATAATAAGTCGGTGGACGCAGAGTTTGCGGCACTCACACTCCTCTGTAATGATGTTTAAATTTTAAATTTTTATTTGCTACAATATACATAGTTCAAGCTGTAGACATGCATCTTTCCCTAAATATAACATCTGTATCCTTGTAATAACGTTCCTACAGATATGTACCTTTTGAGCTTCTAGTGTTTTCATCATTCCATTTGTTTCGGACTCTCAGGTAAAATCCTCTTTACAATCTGAGATAGTTCATTAAGTGAATGCATGTCAACTGGCAACATAGTTGACAAAGACTCACTGAAGTTTTTGACAATTGCAAGGAGGTTCATTTTCAGAAATTGCAAAATGTCTAATTATTAACTTCCGGATTAGTCTACCAATCTTTTTCTCCAATTGACATCCTTTTTCCATATATTGACTCGTATGCATACCTTTTGTTTTTCTCTTCTTCTAGTGCTCTCTGTTTTTCCATTTCCTTCAAACCACTTGTTTCTGTACCTTTTTTCGTATTTAACTAGGTAGAGGAATGAGGATGGATAAGTATACAACACGTTATTACTAGTCAAATGAATAATTTTGCAGTAAAGGAAAGAGAAGAAAAATATCAGGGTATTCGGCTGGAAAATGTGGTGGTTGAAAGTAAGCATACATCGATTGTTTTTATTTTTTATTAAAAAAATATATATATATTAATATTAATATTAGTATGTACTCCATCTAACAAAAACAAATAAAACACCGGCTGAACTAACACAGTGACGCCAACGCCGACGCCGACTGAGGTGGGAAGAAACGGATGATTGACGACGACAACTGAGGTAGGACGATGACGACGACGGCGGTGGTGGTGGCACATTGACAACGTCATCTCTGTTTCGCCCATTCCGGTGGTTGTTGGTTGGATTTTTTTCAGGTAAGTCGCCGATTAATTTGGTCAACGTCTCTGAAATTGTTTGACCGAATCGGAGACGACGGAAGCACCCGCCTCAGTCTCGTGTAGAGACGAGTTCGGCGGCAAAACCGCCGAGTCCGAGCAACATAGGTCCCGAACCTTTTAACTATGTCTCCTCTAACACACCTCCTTCCTCTCCACCCACTCACACCAGTCCCCATAACCCTGTTGAGTCATCATGAGGAGTCACCTGGACCAGTACTTGATAGTGATCTGGGATTTTTCTTGCCTGATGATACTTCCCCGAGTCATACATCACATCATACTAACTCCAATACACACTTTATCCACACCTATCAACAACGATCCCTCTACTCCACACGTATCCACTCTTGAAGTTGCTCCAGATAGACCATCTAGATCACACAAGTTACCCTCTTACCTAAAAGATTATGTTTGTACTCTGCCTAGTCTTTACTCTGTTCCTATCACCTCAACTAGTAATACTGCTAGTTCCCATTCTACCTCACACAGTCCCAGCTCTTCCTTCTGCTCCCATCTTCCTGCTACTCATCACATATCCCTTAATGTCTTGGCTCCTGATAGTCAACATTTGATCAAAGCTGTTTCACTTGATTGTGAGCCTGTCTCATATGAAGAGACTACAAGATTGCCTGCTTGGCAAACAGCAATGGATCAGGAATTTGAAGCACTTCATGCTAACAACACTTGGGATTTAGTCCCTCTTCCATATGGAAAGACGGCTATAGGTTGCAAGTGGGTGTATAAAATAAAGCACAAAGATGATGGTAGTGTGGAAAGACTCAAGGCCAGGTTGGTTGTAAAAGGGTACACTCAACAGGCCGGAATAGACTATACGAAGACTTTTTCACCTGTTGTGAAGATGAAAACTGTGAGGACTTTGATTGGTGTTGCAGTAAAAAGAGGGTGGGACATCTTTCAACTTGATGTGAATAATGCGTTCGTACATGGAGACCTACATGAGGTGTATATGCAAATCCCACCAGGTTTAGTAGTATATAGAGTTGGTTTAGCATGTAAGCTGAAAAAGTCCCTATACGGGCTCAAGCAAGCTAATCGACAATGGTATGCAAAGTTGAATGATGCACTATTCTCAAAAGGATATCACCATTCCATGTATGACTACTCACTTTTTTACAAAAAGGAAGGCTCTTTAGTGACTTTTGTTGCTGTCTACGTTGACGATGTTATCATCACAGGGACTAACTTGGATGAAATTCAGTCCTTGAAAGATTTTCTTCATCATACTTTTCGGATCAAGGACTTGGGCAAGCATCACTATTTTTTGGGTTTGGAAGTTTTATACGAATCTGATGGTGTGTTGATCACTCAGAGGAAGTTCACTGCAGACTTGATTAAAGAGTTCAACTGCTCTCATTGCCTCTCTGTGACATCTCCTCTTGATCCTTCAATAAAGTTGAGAGCTGACATGGGTATTCTTCTCCCCGATCCTGAGTTGTACAGGAAGCTTGTAGGGAAGTTAAATTTCTCAACTGGCACAAGGTTGGACATTGCTTATAGCGTCCAACACTTGAGCCAATACATGGAGCAACCCAGGGACACCCATTTAAAAACAACTTTTCATGTTCTGAGGTACCTTAAGGGCAATCCCGATTTGGGTATTTTCATGTCTAAACAACCAGTCTATACGGTGAATGCTTATTGCGATTCTGATTGGGCGTCATGCCCTGAGTCAAGGAAGTCAGTCAGTGATTATATTGTCTTACTTGGGGATAGCCCTATAAGCTGGAAATCGAAGAAACAGTCCACTATTTCCTTGTCATCCGCAGAGGCAGAATATAGATCCTTGAGGAAAGTCGTGGGTGAGCTGGTATGGCTTACCAGATTACTTGAAGAACTTGATACACCAGCCCCTCTGCCTATACCTGTACATTGTGATAGTCAAGCTTCTTTACACATTGCACGGAATCTAGTTTTCCAAGAGCGTACCAAACACATCGAGGTCGACTGTCATTTTGTTCTCAACAAACTTCAAGATGGATTGATTTCTTTACATCACATTCCGACTCATGCTCAGCTCGCTGACATTTTCACCAAGACATTGAGGGGCATCAAACACTCCACACTCCTAGGCAAGCTGGCTGTGAGTTCCTCACGTCTACCTTGAGGAGGGGTGTTGAGATTATTAGCTGATTAGCAGCTAAGATATCTATGTGCCATGTCAGCAGTTAGTTAGTTAGTTGGATGGCTTAGGAGGATTAGTGGTAGATTAGCTGGTGACAGTTGTACAACTATGCACTCTATTTTCATTTCTATATAACTGATAGGCTAGAGATATTTTCACATTCATTCAGTTCAATGAAAAATCCCCATCTGGGTTTTCAGTTGTCTCTCCCCTTTCCCTGTTTCAGCTATTTTGCTTCCTTTAGGTTAAAATTTCGTCAGTAGATAGAGTAATTGGCATTAGTTGTGATCCTTTTGCCCATAGTTCACTTGTGGCTTGTTTGGTACCAATAAAAGTTTAAACTTTGGCATGTGAAGAGTTGGTTTTGAAATGAAAAAAGGAAATGATTGAAGGTAATGATTCTGTCATGATTTTGAGTAAGTAGCCCTCTAGGCTAGATGTGACTTTTTGAGTTCACATGCTTCAATTGGGCTTTCAATACATATTCTACTTGAGTTTTGCATGTGCCATGAGTGGCGAGGTTCTTTGTTAAGTTCTTTTGTCTCTCTTGTGGTCTAGGACATGCCCTAAGTGTGCTTCAAGGCGAAATTCTAGGTTGCATTTGATTTGAATTATGATTTTAGGCTTTCCTTGAAAAACTTCAGCCTTTATTGTGCCTACCCTTTTAGCATGATTACTCTAGTCTACCCGTGAGCTTTTTAACCTTTTCATTTGACAGGACTATTTTGATGCCCCAACTTGTTTAGCACTTGAAGTTACAACTAAGGCCAAAAGCCTAAGTTTGGAGAGGAGATGGAAGAATTTATTGTGGAAGTTGAATGGAAGTGATATATTAAAGAAAAAAAAAATGACAAGGAGAAATGTGAATAAATAATAAAGCTTGATGTGAAATAGAAAGGAAGAAAATAAGAACAAAAAGAAGTATTTAAGGAAAAGAAAGAAGACAAATGACTGATACGTAATACATTGAGTATATATTTATTACAAGTGAATTATATTTTTAAAATAGGCATGAAAAATTATAGAGCATCGACTTTTCTCTACTCTAACTATTTTGGAAAAAAGGTGAAAAGGTAGAGCTTTGAAAAGAAAAGTAACTTGAAATGTGAAATTGAATGGAAGTGATATATAAAAAAAAAAATTGAAAAGGAGAAATGTGAATAAATAAAGCTTGATGTGAAATCAAAAGGAAGAAATAAGAACAGAAGTATTTAAGGACAGAAAGAAGAAAAATGATTGATAAAAATATGAAATTATTGAAGAATGAAGAAAGTCCCACATTGTTGGTTAATGAGATGAGTGGTCTCTTTATAAGGCCAGAGCAATCCTCCTTCCTTTGAGCTAGCTTTTAGGTGTGAGTTTGGGCCACGATTTAATTTTTACATGGTATCAGAGCAGGACCCATCTCATCCAATGTTGGGCCCCCAAATTAAAAATTGTGCACGCACCATATGTCCAGTCGTGGACGTAAGGTGGTGTGATTGATGGTTAATGAGATGAGTAGTCTCTTTATAAGGTTTGGACAATCCTCCTCCCTTTGAGCTAATTTTACATGGGCAACAAGGTGAAAAGGTGGAGCTTTGAAAAGAAAAGTAATTTGAAATTTGAAATTGTAGTGCTTAGGAAGGTCGTAGTCACTCATTTCCCATGTTGATTTCCTACCTCCAATCAGAAGCGTCCATTACATTTCCACAAGTCCTAAGTGGTTTTGAGCTGGGTGCACCTATATAAGTGGCCATTTACACAAAAGGCAAGCCTATGACACCACTTTTGAGCACTTGAACTTCTTTACGAGAGAGAGTGTTAATTCTTCCTATTTAACGCCTCACCTTTGTCTTGAAATGCATATGGTGTGAGTGGGAATGTGGGATCCTCTTTTGAAAGTAAGGGCACATGAAA
This sequence comes from Capsicum pubescens, assembly GCA_030864215.1. Lineage (NCBI taxonomy): Eukaryota > Viridiplantae > Streptophyta > Magnoliopsida > Solanales > Solanaceae > Capsicum > Capsicum pubescens. The sequence continues at coordinate 72,269,928 of CM061548.1, read as the reverse complement.
ACTTGAGTTGTGAAAATGTTTCTTTTCTCAATTGAAATGCATGAACAAAAAAGAGTCGGGTGAAGAAAAGACAAATTGTGAAGCTTTAGTGTCATTACTTTGGATTGTTACTTTGACTAGTTTGGTGTTTTAGCACTTGAATGAAAATGGAGTTTTAGAAAGTTGCACCGACTCATGTCTTTTGGTACCAACCAAAGTGGTGAGTTTTGTGCGTGTATATTGGGTTTATGACTCGGTTGTAGTTGAGCTTTAATTGTTAACTTGAGTGCATAGCTGTTCTCATGAGTCTCTAGTCAACGTTTGTGTTTGATTTGTGTGCGGACAAGCAAAAGCTTAAGTTTGGGGGAGCTGATAAGTTGACATTTTTGCCAACTTCATCTATCTTTAATGCTAAACTTATGCCCCATTGTGTGATTAATTGAACAATAGTAGTAATGAATAGGTTACAAAAGCTATGACATTGTATGATAGAATGAAGTTGGCAAAAGTGCTGACTTATAACTAGTGTCGGTTGTGTGAGGCACATAATAAAGTTATTCTGAGACAATATATACTTTAGTGGTTTAAAAGGGGAAAGGAATTCCTTTTTCACGAATTCTAGAGGATATGCATTTAAATTTTCTGAAAAATTGAAAGGAAATAAAAGGAAAGAAAACTGGAAGCACTTAGAGTTGTGTCGAATGCTGTAAACTTAAGAGGTCTCAATCTTTTATTACTATTGTTCTGCTCCTATTGAATTTATCCTATGAAGAAAATGTGTTGCTTACAACTCGCATTATGTGTACACTTTCTAGCTGCATTTCACCTTTATTTCCCGACTTCAAATGCAGGGCTGCACTGAGTTCAGACAGAGCATGTTTTTAGCTTGGTCCAGAACCAACCAAGACAAGATCGACGACTGTGTTACTTCACATCTCCATATGCTGTGTTGTGCACTTTTAACTGACAAAACTAAGATAGTTTCTGACAATTTTCCTGGAACCTGTGCTTTTGATTCAAAAGCTAGAACTTTCAGTAAGTTCTTCTTGCTTGATTCGAAGATGTCTTTAGAACTATGAATAATCTCTTTTAGGATGTAGAAATGTAGTTAGATAATGTACGATTGTTGAGTTCATCAGATATGCCTTATCTTATATATCCCGTCATTTGTTGTCCTGCTAACTTGGAAGAGAGGAATATATATTGAAGATTTATATAGCTGACTCCAACTAGTTTACATTAGATTTCTTCCCTCTTAAGCTATAAAATGGTCTAATTGTGTATTTATCCAGAACAGCACCTTTTAGACAAGCATCCCATTCGCTATTTGCTGAGACGATGCCAAGTCGCTAGTGAAGATTCCGGAGGAGCTTTGAGTGGCGAAAGCATCTTGCGAAATGAAGAAACTTTGACTCGAGATTTAAAGACTGCTATTAAAGAGGAGAACTATGCCCAAGCAGCAAAAATCAGGGATAGCCTCCGGCTTCTCCAGGAGGATAGGAAGGCATCTGTACTAGCAGCAAATGCTCGATTTTACAATGCTTTCAAGACTGGAGATTTAGCTTCTATGCAAGCCCTCTGGTCGAGGAGTGAAAATACATGCATCGTGCACCCTGGGGTGAGTGGCATATCGGGCTATGATCTTATAATGGGAAGCTGGGAGTTTGTCTGGGCAGAATATGATTTTCCACTTGATATAGAGATCAGGGATGTCCAAGTTCATGTTAGAGGTGATCTCGGGTACGTTACGTGCATTGAAATGGTCAAGACAAAGGGTAGCAGCTGGGGAAAGCAGTTTGCTACTAATGTGTTTGAGAAGGTTGATGGACAATGGTTCATATGTATTCACCATGCCTCTTATATTGACCTGTAAATTTGAACAAGAGAGCTGTTTTAGAGGGAGTGAGAAACGTATATTATCATTGTTAACGGGTCATATAACAAGCATAATCAGATTAGTAGCATGTTTGGTCAAAGCTGCCGAAATCAGCTTATTAGAGAAGTAACTTATCAAAAGGATCGAGTGTTTGGCTAAAATCATTTGAGTAGTGCTTTTGTTAGTCGTTTGTATTTGATCAATGTCTTCCAAAGATGCTTTTGCGTGTCAAATTATGAAAAGGACGTTTTACCTTTCAGAAGCTGGGCTAAACTAGCATTAAGAGCAATGATTTAAAGCAATAATTTTTTTTTTTTTTAGGATAGGTCTCTGGAGTGTCAAATATGTATTGGATTTATCCACAATTCCAAGTAAATGTATAGGCAGAAGTCTCATCGTTTAGTCAATTATGGAAACCTCAATAACAGTACGACCATCAGCATTACCTTCGATAAAAACAAAGGAAATGAAATCCAGCCACTGTATTCAAGAGTTACTACTTTCTCTATAGCCTTTTCCACTGAGTTCATTCTATACCTTGCGGCATGACATTATTTCCTAAATATAAGAGAATTTACAGCTGATCAAAGACGTCCGTACAAAACGAGAGGTCGAAGATTAGACTTATTCGAACCACAGATTTTCAGTTTGCGCGATGCAAATAGGAAACATGTGATGCTCAACAAGCTAAAATTGTCTGCTTAAAGTGACATTCTTGTTTAATCAGTTTCTTAGATCCTTCCAACAGGCGAGGGGGGTGGAGATGACACATATCTTTGAGGGACTTGTCCTTGGACTGTGGTTGAAGCCTTAATCCCCCTCATGACATCTGAAGAAGCCTTCTGTCCTTGAGATCCAATTTCGAAGATGTCAGCTAGTTTATGACTAGTCAGGGCAGACACACAGATGGAGAATGCCTCTAACAAAGGAACTGATGAATCAAATTCGACAGAGTAAAGTCCATTCTTGAGTGGTGCCACACTGAAGATAGGCTTGCTCCTCCTATCTCCTCCCTGTGAAGAAGCATTGGTAACCAAATATTATGTAAGAATTATCAAGAGAAGTAGCAAACAAAGAGAACGTTTGATGCAAACAAGTACCTGAATCAAGAGGTTTAGAAAATCTTGGCTCCTGCAATTCTTGTCCTGTTCAAGTATCTTTAGCTTGCAACCGACATCCCACCCTCCACAATCACATAATCCACCAGATCTCCATCGTTCGAGCAATGAGGAAGGAGTTCCATCACTTGGCAAGCTATGTGTACCACCAGGAAGAATGACTAGAACATCACTATATGTTTCACAGGTTTCTGTGGGTAATTGCTGCATACCTTCTAGTTTATATTGACTTGAGTTCATAACGACAATGGCGGCAAGCTCTCTCTTTTGACAAGAATCAGGGACTTGCTTTTCCACCTGTCCACAATCAATGCTATACAAGACAGATTCCCTTTGCAAAGATATGCTTCTGTGGTCATGTACACTTGAGTTTTGAATTTCAGAACTAGAAATCTCCATCTGACCAATAATTTTATAACCAAAGCCAGCACTTTTCTCTTTTGGTCCATGGCTCATCCAACCCCCACTCTTCCTTTTAATTTCATGGACTGCATAGAAAGCATAAACCAAGCCACTTCCACCCTTCCCGGACGTTGGTAACTTCTTGACAGCTGCAGCAAGAATGCCACCATCATCGTCAACCACAAGTTTAAAGAATGGAACTCCATCCTTAAGTGAAAGCTGCAGAAGAGCCTGAAGAGTTGAGGGCTGATGCTTTTTCAAATGAATGTGTTTACTGTGGTTAGTGGGCAAAGTATTGCCATTTGAGTTTCCATTAGAAAGCGGAGATGTCTCAGCTGAATTAACACCCTTAGGCTTCAACAATGGATCTAGGAGTCTTCTCAATGGAGATCTTCCTCTGATACCAGCATTTGGCTTCTCCCAATTACTGAGATCTGAACTGGAAGAAGCACCTGCTGGGCCAGACTTCGGGATGCTATTTGTACTATTCGGTGGTGGAACTGTCGAGGTCTCCTTGAAACTAAAACTTCTGCTCATTCGACTAAGACTGAAGCTAAACCTCTTATTAGGGGATGGATGTCTTCCCTTCACCACTGCCTGCTCTGCAGTGTCCAAATCTGCTCTCTGCGAGGTCCCAGCTGGGACTCTCAATTCTTCATCAGATTTATGGTGTTTAAGACAATTGACATCAAATGAAGAGCGATTAGCTATCCTCTCACTTTGACCTGGGGATGAGCATAAATCTATTATTTCTTGAGAATTGGACAACTGGCGTTGCTTCACATGAGACTCCATATTCGTCGCAGAGCTGGCAGGCAGAGGACATGAATGTGGAACAGCAAGCAGTTCACCAGAGAAAGATGCCTGAGAAGAACAATCAGAAAATCCCATCCTCATCACCTCAGCTGGTTGCTTATCAAAAGATGTTCTTGATTTAGAGAATTGAGAGGCCTCCCTATTTGTTTTTGAACAATGTTTGGGAACCAAGAGAACAATATTCTTGGGTTCAGCAGCACAATTTTGGGAACTAAAGTTGTCTTCATTATCAAATTTGATCTCACTTTTACAATCTTGAACACTGTTTGTATGACTACAAGGAACGCTACCATTCTTAACCAGCATCCAGGACAAATCTTCTTCATCTGGTCTCATCTTTTGAACAGGATCAAGGTCCATGTATTTGCCAATATTTAGTTCGGAATTGCGTCTGCGAGGTGGCGTCTCCTTCCTAAGACGTTTCTGCTTACCATGTTTTTTGGGGCACCGAGTAGTTTGTAAATCCTGGGTCTTCACAAACTCTGATTGGAATTGCTGGACAGGTTCTGCAAGCTTTTGTTCACAAGACCGAACACTCGGTGATAATGGCATTTGCTTTCTCTGAGAAGACATACCATGAGCAGTAGGAGGCCTTATAGCAACAAATGAAGAACTACCTGGGACAGGTTCTGCAAGCTTTTGTTCACAAGACCGGACACTCGGTGGTAATGGCATTTGCTTTCTCTGAGAAGACATAGCATGAGCAGTAGGAGGCCTAATAGCAACAAATGAACTACCTGATAATGTTTTACGATGACCGCTTACAGGCATACGTTCATTATATTTCCATTTCTCCAGACGTTCCCAATCAAGGACTCCAAAATTCAAAGCCCTTCCTTGAATATTCTTTCCCTTCTCTGCATGCTGCAGATAACCTGGCAAACTGGACATGTACTTGACTAGCTCATCATCTTTATTTTCCTTACTCCCTAACCACTGGTTTTGGTGATCTCCGGAGGAGGTCGATTGTGAAACATTCTGATTGACCGTCTTGCTTGAGTCATGATGCCTGCTAATGTATGGTTTATTTTCTGTGCTTTCTACTTTATACTTGTCTTTGAACTTTGAACTTCGATTTTCTAGGGATGATTTGATCTCACTTGCAGCGCTGGAGCTTTCATGATGACGTCTAGTTTCTAGTCTGTGCCCCATGTTCAAACTTCAAATGGCATAAAATCTCAGGTTATACTCCTCCTTTACATTCTTTACTGCAAAGGGAAAAAAAGGTCTTAGAATAAAATTCAAAACAATGACATGCTACAACATCCATTACTCAATTTATCACTAGGAAAGGATTTGAATGATATGGCCAACCACAAGGACTTCTATAGAACACAACTGCACAAAAGAGTTGGAAGGACTAAGCAGACTATCAACACAAGAACTACTAGACAAATATCCATCATACTTCTTGAACCAATATTGGAATCATTCAGGCCTAAGAGAACAACAGACTCCTAGTGAGTCGGATGTTTGACAGAAAACCTTAGCTTTATCAAGAGCACAGGTATTGTGCCAAGTAGCAGAGTCATGATATGAACTGAATGCAGACCCCTGATAAAATTAGAAGTGTTAGCAGACCAATATACTATAAAATGCTTCAAATCAATGGTCAATATCTGTCTCTAGCAGTAAGCAATCAGTCATTCAGCTTCTTTAAAATAAGAAATTCGCCAACTGTTGTAAGCAGATTGGCAAGTAATATGACTAATCAATTCCATATTCACAAAAGCATGAATAGAACCTAAAGCAAACAGGACAACTGATGGGGATTTGCGGAAGTGCTAAGAGTAGTTGCGCTAGTGCAAAGCCTGAAATCTCATCATTCAAGTAAATGCTACCACCAGCCTTGTGTGAAGATGACAGACAACTTGTAACCCAATGAAGCTGTAGAATCACACTTTGATTCCTACATACTATACTTTCCAAGAAGTTCTGTATATAGATGGATAAACAATAAGAAGAATAAGAACAAGTGAGAAATAAAGAGTTTCATTCATATGGAGAACTTAACGACTACTAAAAACAGCCAAAAGCATTTGCTTGGGCAACCAAATAAGACATATTTTCTTCACAAGAAAAGCATGGCAGTAGGGAACCTGACAAAAGAGAAAAATCAAATCCTAACTGGACCAAAAAGTATCAAAAGCACCATCTTTTTTTCTGAGTCTTCAATCACAAGATTCTGTAACACTTTAAACTTACAGATTGAACATGTCTCACCTAGCTGGACCCAAATTCATTGTTCTACATTTCAATCCAACACAGGGAAAAAATAGTTTACTTGAAAAATCCAAATTTCTTAAACAAGATCTGAGAGCCAGTAATTACAAAAGTTAATAAAGTTGGATAAAATCAACCAAATCACAGATCCAGCTAAAGGGAGCTCACTCCAAAATGTAAAAAGAGTTCAAACAATATCTAAGGCAAGATTTATGATACAAAAGGGCTCAAACAATATCGCATATTTTCAATAGAAAAAAAAAATCAATAGAAACCCCATTTCCACATTTTGAGTGGTAATAAAGAAAAGACAAAAAAATAAAGATAAAAATCAAGAAAGTGCAAGACCCATAAACCACAAACTTTCATTTTGAGTGGGTAAAAAGCAAAGACAAATAAGAATCACAAATGCAGACCAATAACACAATATTCATGGAAAATACCATTTCAAGATTTAGAGTGATAAAAAAAAAAAGGAAAAGACAAAAAAAAAAGATAAAAAATCAAGAAAATGCGTACCCATAACACCACAAAAAAAAAAGATAAAAAATCAAGAAAATGCGTAACCATAACACCACAAAAAAATTCACTGGAAAGCCCCATGTTTCAAGATTTTGAGTGGGTAAAAAGCAATGACAAAAAAGACTCAGACCCATAACACAATATTCATGGAAAACCCCATTTCAAGATTTAGAGGGATAATAAAGTAAAGACCAAAAGTAATTAAGCTATAATCAAGAAATGCAGACCCATAACACCACAAACTTTCATTTTTAAGAGGGTAAAAAAAGGTTCACAAAAAAATGAAGACCCATTACGCAATATTTATGGAAAACCCCAGCTTATTTCAAGATTTAGAGTGCTAAAAGAGTAAAAACAAAATAGAAAGCAAGATAGAAAATGCAAGACCCATAAAACCACAACATTCAAGTTCATGATTTAGAGTGGGTATAGAAGATTCACAAAAAATGCAGACCCATAACACAATCGTCATTCTTAAAAGAAAAAAAACCCACCCCATTTCAAGATTTAGAGTTGATACCACAGAAAAGACAAAAAATAAAGAAAATGTAGAGCCATAAAACCACAACATTCATTTTGAGCCGGTAAAGAAGATTCAAGAAAAATGCAGACCGATTTAGAGTGATAAAAAAGAAAATTAAAGGGTGGGAAATGCATAGAAATAAATGTACTTACAGTAAAGGCAAAGAAAGGAATAGTAGCAGAACAAAGCAGAGAAGAGAGATAGAGTTCCAAAGGAAAATCTTCTTCGGAATGGCAAGCGATGAAACGTTTTCTTGAAAACCGGAGGAAAAAGGGAGAAGAAGTACTATACTCCAAAGCTGATGATGAGTAGTGATACTCACTAATGATAATGATACAGAGAGAGAGAGAGAAACCCCCCGCCAAAATATGGACTACAATACTCACTAATGATAACGATACAGAGGGAGACGTTTCGTTTTCAATCCGACGGTGGAAAGTTGAGTGGGGCCAGGGGAGCTCCGAGTGTTCGTGTGGGTCCCTTAGGGATCGTTTGGCAGAGTGTATTGAAAAGTTAATGCATGTATTAGTTTAATGTGTATTAGTAGTATTTTATTTGGTATATCTTTTTACTTTATGTATAACTAATACTTGCATTAGTTATATACTCTATTGTGTATTGAGATGTGTATTACTAATACTTCAAAATCCATGACATTAGTAATGCAATGGATCTAATGCATGCATTAACATGCCTGACGACACTATTATCTCTCAAGAAAAATTTCGCATCCTTTACAACATATATATTGAGGGTATTATGTAAAAAAAAAAAATTTAGAAAGTATGCAATTGATGTTATTTTTAATACATCAAATCAAACACTACATAAGAAAAATAAAAACATAACTAATGCAAGCATAACTAACACAAGCATTGTTAATACAAGCATTACTAATACACTATATTTTGCATTATTCTTATACACTCTACCAAATGATCCCTTAGTGTTTTCTGGGCCCTACGTATATTTACTTCGTTTTATTTTAATTGGCCTAAAAATATTTGTTTTAATTTACTTGTACCTTTAATAAAATTAAGAGGATTTTATTATATTCTTTTAATATCATTCTTAACATTAAATGACTAAATAAAATATATTTATTTAAATTTATATTTTTAAAATATAATTAATAAAATTAATTTGATAAAATAAATTTTAAATTAATATCTTTTTAATGAATATGTCAAGTCTATAATGGTGAACTAATATAAAATAGAGTGAGTATGACATGATTTCAACGTCTCCAGTCCCTAGGCTCAGATTCCTCATATCACTCGGGCTGGGCTCCTCCACCAAATTAATATTGCGTTTCGCATGAAATTTTTTATTTTATTTTTTTTAAATTGTGTTTGATTATAAGAATTATTTTATTAAAATAAATTGAATAAATGTAAATAAGTAAATTTGTTTTTATCCTTTTTATTTTTATTTTTTTTTATAAAATTTTAAAAATAATTTTAATTTATATTTATGATCAAATCTAACATAAAATTATTATCTTCAATTTATCTTAAATTATTATTCCACAAAATGTTTGGTTATGAATTTTATTCTTTTAAATAAATTCTAAATGTTTTTTATATGACGAAACTTATGATCAATTAAATAAAATTATCTTAAAATGTCTTAAATATTTGTCAAAAGTCATATTCCACTCTAGTGCAATTTATGATTATGAGAATTCTCATCGGAATAATAATAACATGAGAATTTAAAAAAATTTAAATTATAATTGCTCGATAAAAAAAATTGAAAATGACAACCTCCTCTTGTTTCAAAAACCTCTTGTGACTCTAAGTTAAAAAATTTAACATATGATTTTTAATTTATTTTTTATTATTTTGATATAAAAATAAGTGTTTAAAAATATTTTTAAATTTTTTCTCAAACATTACAATATTTATCTAAATCAAATTAAATATGCTCTTAAGCCGAGGGTTCAGTAAAAATATTTATAAAATCTATGCAAACTTTATTTTTCTCAAAAATTTCAATCTGTGAAATTATAGTGATTATGGCAGAAAGACAAAGTAGGCTACATACAATAAATTTTGTAATTATTATAAATGTATTTACATTATAGTGAATGTCTATCAAGATCTACTTTGATATCTATTAGGATTTGAAGCATCTATCTTTTATTCAGACGAGGAGTAAATTTTTCCTTTAAATAGAGGGGTTTTGTTCATTATATTCTCAATTTTATGATCTCTCATCCTCAAGAGAAATAAAGAAGTTTCCCTCTTCTCTCTCTATTTATTCTTGTTGTTCTTTATTTATTTTTCATAACACGTTATCAGCATGAGACTCTGCCAAACAAGATGAGATTATAAATCTAAAGGTAATTTCAAGGTTAGTAATTTATTATGTTATCTATCTTTTGTTACTAATAATATAATTATTGTTGGATTTGAGGAAAAATAATTGGTTTGGAACCATTTATGTTTTAAATTTATTCATCAAGAAAAATATTATCAAAAGGGATGATAATATGTTGGGTTCAAGTCCCATTGATTTATGTCTAAGACTCCTTTATATGGAGTAAGACGTTGAGTTTGAATCTCAATGCACCATATTGATGATATTATGATGGCTAAGGCAAAATAATGTGTTTTTGATGAAAAATCATGAAACTTGTCCATTGAATATGCTCCATTCCAAGAAGTGAATGTGGTAACAATATATGATAAGTCTGAAAGATGACAATTTACTCCATTCTTGAAGTGAATGTGGTAGCAATATAGAGAAATTCTCTCTATCATATTTATGCCTCGATTTGCTCCTGAAGTAGCAATATCATGAATGAGTTTAAGCTATCATAATTTGATAGGCTTAAGACACAATTATATTCCATTCCTGAGGAATGAAACCTTATTAATGCAAGCGTGCACTTGATTGTGATAGTATCACAACTCACCTCCGAATGATGCAGAATAACTGAGAAAAGTTATTTTGAAATCTACTTCTAAAGTAGTAATCTGATATTTATTCATGTAATAGTAAATCTAACATTTAGTAAAGTAAAAAGACACATGTCATGGTGAACTTAGAGTTTGCTAGAATAAAAGTTCATAATTTGACATAAATGATTGCGACATCTCAAAGATGTGCATATTGAGTATTGAACATATATTGAAGAATTAGAATTTTTTTTATTACTTTTAATGTTGGTTGTTCTCATGATAAGTTACTTTTAATGTGATCATTTTTTTTATTACTTTTATATTCACCTTAAAACTGAAAAGTATAAAAGGTGAATATGGGTCCGTTCACCTTTTATGTGATCTATTAAGATGCATCAATATAAGATGATCACATGTGAGTTTATTGTCAACCTGCAGTTTGATATTTATAAATTTACTTGCTCAATAAAATTGAGTTAAGAATATAATTTTCAGATTGTGCAATCAAGGCAATTATCTTGATGATGATGGTTTGACATTGAATGCCTTTGATAAATTGTGAAACCATTGCTAATGAGAACAATGCTTCATGTGTTGGTCTGAAATATGATATATTGCATACAATAACACTTGTATGTATTAGACCAATAAATTATGATTATTTCTTCCCGCTCAATTAGTTCAAGGTCAGGAACCAACTATTTCATCTAATAGTTTTGATGTGCGGTATACGATTAATTAATATATCATGATGCACAAAGATGAAATCCTCAAATAAGATAAAGGATGTATGTTAGTTTTCCTAACACAAGAGGGAGATTATAAGCAACTATGAAATATGTTAGGAATTATCATCAGATCGTCATTCAAAAGATAATTCAAGTCAAATACCGAATGCATATCATATTAAGTTGTAAGTGCTCCTATTTTGTATCCCTAAAAGACAAAGTCTATGCATGCGTGAAGCATGATAGACCAATCGGTTCCAAATAAAATGATCCTTGAAAAGGATAAGGAGCAAATAATCATAATAAGAAGGCAATGTGCTTTTGAAGAGTATACGACATAACACTTCATATAACCTTATGAAAGGTTCAGGTACCTGAAAATAATGAAGTGATGAGATCTCAAAAGATGTTATGTTGCATTATGAACCGATAAAAAATGATATATCATTAACGATATCTTTGATACGATATTGGCCCAATATTGTAAAAGATTACGAGGATCTGAATCCTATGTTTATTTAAGCATGCTGACGTAGAAATATTTATCAAGTAACATGAAAGGATGCATCGTGATAAGTATAAAACTTATTTGATTTGCAGTCCAGACACTTAAAGATGTCACATATGATATGTTGAATATTGTCACTTGACAAAATTCATATGAAACTTTTTAAGGATTCAAAATGTTTGAAGCATATAAAAGTTTCTGGGAAGCTTATTTAGAATCCTTATATTGTATAAGCTTATAGATTGAAAATCATTAAAACTCTTGGAGAGTTTTCAAAAGCAATAAAATTATTTGTTGAAATGCGAAACATACCGAATTGGATTGGTCCTGAAGTACCATATCTTAGTCCAATTGGTGTACTACTGTATCTTGCAAATACTACAAGGCCTGATATAGCCTTTTCAGTTAATTTGTTAGCAAGATATAGTTCTGATCCTATTAGGAGATATCGAAATGAGATCAAACACATGATTTTATTCTAAAGCCTGCAATCTTAATCTTGTTGGTTATGCTGATACTAGGTACTTATCTGATCCGTATAAAGCTCGATCTCAAATAAGCTATGTGTTCACGTGTGGGGATACTGTCATATCTTGGAGATATACAAAGTAGTCTATCGTAGCCACTTTATCGAACCATGCTGAGATAATAGTTATTCATGAAGCAAGCCGAGAATGTGTATGGTTGAAATCCATGACACATCTCATTCGAGAAAAATGTGGTTTAAAATGTGACAATGTACCCACAGTTTTATACAGAGATAATGCAGCATGCATATCACATCTTAATGGAGGATTCATAAAAGGAGATAGAACGAAGCACACTTCATCAAAGTTTTTCTACATACATTAGTTACAAAAGAATGGTGATATTAACGTACAACAAATTCGTTCAAGTGACAATGTGGCTGATTTATTCACCAAGTCTCCTCCAATTTCAACTTTCAAGAAGATGGTGCACAAAATCGGGATGCAAAGGTTCAAGGATGATCTCATTAGGGGGAGTTAATACGCGTTGTATTCTTTTTCCCTTACGAGGTTTTGTCCCACTGGATTTTCCTTATAAGGTTTTTAATGAGGCAGCCTATATGCGTATTGTTAGAGATGTGTACTATTTTTCCTTCACTAGATTTTTTTCCCACTGAGTTTTTTCTAGTAAGGTTTTAACAAGGCACATTATCTACTAATTAGACATTCAAGGAGGAGTGTTATAAATGTATTTACATTATAGTGAATGTCTATCAAGATCTACTTTGATATCTATTAGGATTTGAAGCATATATCTTTTACTCAGACTAGGAGTAAATTTTCACTTTAAATAGAGGAGTTTTGTTTATTGTATTCTCAATCTTATGATCTCCCATCACTCAAGAGAAATAAAGAAATCTCCCTCTTCTCTCTCTATTTATTCTTGTTGTTCTTTCTTTATATTTCATAACAGTAATTCAATTTTTTTAAAATCTTATACGTAACGAAAACTTTAGTAAAATAAACTCGCACTCTTTTTAATGTTATTGTTGGTTTGTGAAGCTCTCCTTTCTCTGTTGTTTCAGAATGTAAACTCCTTTTTAGTGTTATTGTAAACACGTGATTTTTTATCCTCCCTAAATTTTAACTTATTTATCAATATTAAATATTTATATCAATTCGATATTATTTTTACTTTTATTTCATTTTTTATAAAAAAAAAACTATTTAAAAATAATTAAATAAATAAAGTCACATTTTGGAATATCTTATTTTTATTTTTGTTCTAAAAATAATATAAAAAAAAATTAAAATATATTTTTCTTTTAAATTTTAATAAATAAGCTAGTAGTTTTAATACTACCTTAATTATGTTTATTTTTGGCTATTTATAAATATACAAAATATCATTATTATTATTTTTATTTAATTATTTATTTTTTTATTTTTATTTTATTTTATTTATTATTATTATTATTTTCTATCTTTTAATTAATTAATAATAATAATAATAATAATATAATAAATAAATTTTCAAATTTCTCCTTATCTGATATTTTTTAACTGTTCCTCCCAAGACATCCTATTTAAGGATTTTCATGTACGTACTATTCTACTCAGACACAGACAGAAAAAAAACAGACAGAACAAAAAAAAAAGAGAAAAGGAAAAATCAGAGAGGAATGTCAGTGAAATCACCAAAAAAAAAAAACAGAGAGTGAGTATCAGTAAAAAAAACATCAAACAAAATAGGATGAAGTCGAATTTGGAGTTCCGTTCAAATTTTCGATGACAGCGTTCGAATTTTTGATTTAGTTCATCAACAGGTTCCTATTCAATCTTATGTTATTTATTGTATAAATTTTATTAGGAACCAAAATATGAATGAAGTTGTTTAAATAATTTTCATATATTATTCAGTATGTGAATTTGTAGTTTCATATATTATGCATACTGTCTTCCGTAAAAAAAATGATAGTACGCAGTAAAGCATCTAGTTCTGTATATTATGAAAAAATAGAGTAAAAAATACACATTGTTCACACAACATACTAATTCACACACTCATCATTCATTCGTATACTACACACATCACACCAAAGATATACATACACATTCACTGTTACACATACCTATGGATGCACAGTAGGCAACAACACACAATAAAAGAAAATTAAAAGTGAAAATAGTGAATTAAAATGGATAGGAGATGGATAAATCAGTAAAGACGAGAGAGAGATTGAAAAATAAGTTTGATGGAGAAAAAGAAAATTTATCGTTTTTTTTTTAGAATTTTTCGGTGAGTTTCTCGCCAGAAATTCATCGGAAAACTCTGAATATTTTTGACACATTTTAAAATAATTCAAGGATGCAATAATGTACCTCGATAAATGTTAAATATTTTTTCTAAATATTAATTTTTCACCAAATTAATACGAGAGTTTTAGACAGATTTTAGATAATAAAAATGAGTGAATCAAGGCTTTCAAACATAATTTATCCAAATAGTTCAAGTCAATATAAGTCAATAAAAGCGATCGTGCTAGAACCACGGAACTTGAGGTGTGCCTCACACCTTTCACTCGGTCAACAGAATTCATTACCCGATCTTCTGTTTCACAGATCAAATAAGAGTCATTTCTTTTGGTTAAGGATTCAAAAAGGTGACTTGAAACACCATAACTTAATTTCTAGTGACGACTCTGTAAATAAAATAATTCTTATTCAAAATCATCACTTTAATTGAAAAAATTCTTCGACTTCAGCTTGATACCTCCGACGAAAAAGGCGTGTGACAGCTATTAACATATCTTTTTTGTGTGTGCGCTTATAATTTCTATATCTCTATGAAATAGTTAGTATTTTTTCAAATTTTGTCAGTATAGTTATATTAATTATATTATTGTTGTTGGATGGTGCACCCTCTGCCCACCCTCCTCTTCTGTTCCAGAATGCGTACTCTTTTTGGAAGTACTATTCCTTAATTTTGTCTTCTTTTCTGAATTAATAGAAGAAAACAAATTTTCTTTATCATTAATAAAGGGGTAAAAATACCCTAATACAGTGGATTTTAGTGGCCAGACCAAAAAGGCAATAAATAAAATGGTAATGGTACTTTTTCTATCTTAAGTTTTTTTTCCCTTCTCTATTTTTCAATTGTTAATTTGTCTAATTTTTTCAAAAAATATTAAACGTGATCTGTTGCCTATATAGTACAATAACAACAGCAAATTCAGTGTATTCCCACAGCGTGAGGTCTGAGGAGGATAAGATGTACGCAGTTCATACCGCTACCTCCGAAGAAGTAGAGAGGTTGTTTCCGATAGACCCCGACTTATATAATACTAATATATAAGAATTTACTTTTTTATATATGATGCTCTTTAATTTTTACTTTATTAGAAAGTACTTTTCCCCTTACATTTGTCATTTTCCCCTTAATCACCTACTTTTAATAGTCAAAAATATCATAACATGTTTTAAAATTGCACGTTTTAAGGTTACTTTTGATATGTAGAAGTCCTTCCATGCATCATTTTTTGAACTAATAAAGTGTTGAATCAAATAACTCCATATGAAAAATAAATGGATGGAGCACATAATATTAAAAAAATAAAAATGTATCTCCTTTTTTTATTTATTAAAAGTGCTACTAAATCAATAATTTTTTATTACATTTTGAACAGCATAAAATTTCAACGGAAATGACATGAAGGTATACTAAACAGGTTGGTGATTAACAGGAAAAGATTTAAGTTGGGTGGAGAATAAACTAAGTTACAAGTTATATCTTCCTTAACATACACAAAACGAGAATTTATAATTCATAACTTGGTGGGAAAATAAGAATAATCTAACCAATCATGGGAAATATTTTTTTCAAAAAAAGAAAAGGAGCATCTGAAATCCTGCAATATATGACTTTCTTACTCAGTCATTATTTTATTCCCTTCCCTGGAGGAAAGGGTACCTTTATTTTGTCCATATATTAAACTTTGAAGTAGTTTGACAGAAGCTTTTTGGACATAGTGTGGATGAATTGAGGAAAACGTAAAACAAAACAAATAAGATCATGCAAACTATGGATAATATTTAATGACAATGTTAGTTCTTTTTTTTTTTTTTTTGCAAAAGTTACATCAAAACATTAATAATCTTATTATATTTATATAATATTTTATATTTTTTTGCTTAATTTCATACTATCTCGTATCTTAAAAAATATATCTGAGACAGTATATATCCAAAAAAGTTAAGTAATGTATACGGAGATAGTATATATCTAAAGAAAGTTAAGTAATGTATCCGAATACAATATGTATTATGAATTAACTTATATATCCTAAATTAATGATTCTCATGATATAACAATCAAGATATTCAAGATATCAGTTTTTTGACAACACAATATCAAAAAATTAGAGCCGTTAATATGGGTCAGGCTCGCTGGACCGCCTCGATCCGGCCTGTAATTTGATGGAGTTGGGCTTCAGTTTTTGTAATCCATTTAAGAACAAGGCTTTTTAGGCTGGTCCGAATAAGCCCGTGAACCGTGGGGCTTGAGCATTGTGGGTTGGGGTATCCCGTGGGTCGGCCCATAAGTTAAGTACATGCAACTATTTAGATTATTTATTAGTATTTTTATTTGGTTCGAAGGATATCATGTCAAAAGTTATTTAATTTCGCTACTAGGAGTATGTTTTGAGATGTTGGAGACTTCATTAACAAGTATTAACACTATGTAATATTGTCCGGTAATATTTATGTTTATTAACATTCTAAAATTAAATTATAAAATATTATTTTTTTAAAAGTGCCCACAGAGTAATGATGGGCTTGATGTATTTTGGCCCATCATTTTGATGAGGCAGCCCGACCAAACCCGTATGAACTAACCTGAATGGGCTAGGCCGATCCGTATTGACAGCTCTAAAAAATAATATAATGTATTCCAGATTTAACTTTTTCAAATTTTATGTAATATTGAAAAGATATGAGAGAGAGTAATTAACCTGTAGTGAAATTTATGTTATTTATACTTCTTTTTTCATTTTTCACACGCCAGTGTCGTTGTGGTTTCAACATGTGTGCTTGTTCCGTAATTGTATTATATCATCCTTAATTAATTATTATAAGTTATTCATATATTAATAAATTAACAATATTTAATTAAAAATAAAATAGATATTTATGATATATCTGTTTCAGCTGCTTCAACGATAATTTTACTACATCATCCCTAATTAATTATTATAAGTCATTTATGTATTAAAAAATTAATAATATTCAATCCGTGATTTTACTATATCATTCCTAAATAATTATTACAAGTCATTTATATATTAAAAAATTAATAATATTTAATTAAAAAAATAAAATAAATATTTATGACATGTCTGCTTTAACTGTTTCAACCGTGATTTTACTATAGCATCCCCAATTAATTATTATAAGTCATTTGTGCATTAAATATAGAAGAGTCAGTGTCGGAATGGTTTCGACATGCCTGCTTCAGCAGGCTGCTTGTTCCGTGATTTTACTATATCACCCCTAATTAATTATTATAAGTTATTTATATATTAAAAAAATAGTCAATTAAAAAATAAAAATAGACATTTATGATATATCTGTTTCAGGTGTTTCAACCATAATTTAACTAAGTATCATCCCTAATTAATTATTATAAGTCATTTAAGTACTAAAAAAAATAATATTTAATAAAAAAAGTAAAATTGATATAAAAATGATAAATTAACTTTTGATGTTTTAAATTGACTTGACGTCTTATATGAGGTCCACTTAAAAAAATTTAACAAGTATTTTTATAGTAATATTGCTATGTCACTTCTAATTAGTTGTTGCAAGTCATTTAAGACATTTATGCTTCGCTGTTTCAATCGTGATTTTACTATATCACCTCTAATTAATTATTGTGGTCATCTAAGCATTGTGCCACTTAAATTGAAATAAAAAAATATTATAAATCACAATAATTGAAAATTTAAATTATTTAAAGAATATAATTGACTATCGACGACACAAAACTCTGTACAAGGAGTGTAACATGTATTAATCAAAAATTACATAAAAAGTATTATAAGTTACAATAGATAACAACTTAAAATATCTAAAAATAATTGAATCAGTTATATATTTCAAAAAATATATATAAAAAATACTATAGATCACAATAATTAACAACTTAAAAAATTTAAAAGATATAAAAATATTTTATTGACTCTCGAAATTATATTGGTGTCACTTAAATTGAAATAGAAGAAAAGTATTATAAATCACAATAGTTAACAACTCAAAAAATTTAAAAGATATAAAAATATTTGGTTGACTTTCGAAATTATATTGGTGTCACTTGAATTGGAATAGAAGAAAAGTATTGTAAATCATAATAATTTAAAATTTAAATTAGTTTAAAAATATAATTGATTATCAATGCCATAAAAGTTTGGACAAGAAAAGTAACTTATATTATTTGAAAATTACATAAAACACCAATAGAAGTAGTATGTTTTATCGTATTTTCAAAGTCAAATAACTTAAATTAATATGATAGACCGTAAATTATAAATAAAAAAATATACAATTTTGAAACACTTAAATTTAAATTTAAAATATTGAATTAATTTAACTTTAAAGAACAAGTTGACAAATAAAAGAGAAGGGGAAATGAAAGTAATAGATGTTTATGTTGGTTTAGTAGGGGAATACAATGTAATTTTGAATTATTAATTGCAAACCACATGTGATGTAATATGCAATGACTAAATAATCCTTTATTTTTTTCAACAATTATTATTTATTTTATACAACATGTGTCAAGTCTTATGTATCAATTTCAATCTCATACTTTATACTTAATGTGTAAACCTCAGTCATGTGATTAAAGATCTGAACTTCAAACTGCATCAAAATTTGTTATTTATACGAGTAAGTTATACAGAATTATCTTGTGAGATAATTTGACTTCTTGAAAAATATTATCAAGTAGTTAATATATTTGTGTATTCATATTTTATAATTCATAATTCGAATTATATCAATCTAACTTATCGTACATAATTAAAATATCTTAATGTTGAGCTCGTGCTGACACGGGCCATGCTCCACTAGTTCCTACTAGAAGTAGTGGTTTTATGCAATGAAAAATTTGTGATAAGAAACATGATTTATTCACTCAATATTTTTCACCGAATCAATTTATTGAGAAAACACATGATGGCAAATATATTTTTACAGAAATACTGAATCATTGAGTCTGGAGATGGATTAAAAATGAGGTATATTAAATTGTAAAACTTATTTTTCTTATTTACACCAAAAAGTCGTTTTCCTCGATATTAAGGAATTTATTTTCCTAAGGAAAATATTCTCCAAAAAAATTTGCCAATCAATCATAAGAAATTTTTTGCTCTAGAACATATTTTCTTAGGCAAAATCATCAAAGGGCACAGTTGTTCAAGTGATTAAGTTTTAAATATATTTAATTAAATATCACAAAATTAAAACTAACATTTATTACTAATTGTTAAGGAACCAAAAACTGTTAACCCGAATATAAAAAATTCTTTATCAATAGAAATACTCAATTATTTTTCTTCCCTGTCAGAAAGGGTGTCTTCTTTCTTTTGTCAATTGAAGTAGCAGTTTGAGGGGAAGCTTTAGTGAACATAGTGTGGAAGAATCGTTGAAATAAATGGCTTACACGGTTTTTATTCATTTGTCCATATATAAAACGACATATTTAGTCATGGTGAAGGTGAAGTGACTCTTTTGGACTTTTTTTGGTACTACAGGTTGAAAAATGACACAAGGCAAGTTTTATTTTATATAATTATAATATTAGCCATTTGCGTGCTAATTTATTTCAGATTTCGGTATACGGGGCTCAGCAAGGTGTGGATGATGCAAATAAGAATAGAAAGTTATAGTAGGAAGGAGTGTATTCATACTAATACGTAGGAGTGCGTTGTTTTGTTATCCGTACTAGTAGACGTAGTGCTACATTTGTAGTGTCTTATTTTTAAAGTTCTGATCATGTTTATTGTTTCAGATAGATCAATTATAGTATTATATTATGATAGTCTTATTTCAATTACTATAAGTTATTCTATTACTACATATTGTTTTTTGTTCTAATATTAATATATCCATTTCTAGATTAATTTTGTTTTTAACCGAGGATCTACTGAAAACAACCTAACTCTATACCTTATCAATTAACTTTGCGGTAGTGATATAAACGGTGTACAATCTATTCTTCCTAGATCCCTCTCAATGAAAATTTACTGACTGAATTATTATTGTTGTTTGTCCATATGTGGACCTTCTTCCTATTTCTTCCTCTCCTCCTCGTCATTCTTTTTAATATTATATAATTAAATGGTAAATGGTACCTTTGGTAGACATATTGTTCGTATAAATGCATATACGATGGAACATAGTATATTTCATGGGACCTGAGCATTTTAGCTAGCCGATTAATCATAATACTAGACATCGAAGTATTCGTGATATATATTATTTTTTTGTCTCAGTTCATATGACATAAATATAATTTAGATAATTAATTATTAAAATAATTTAAATTTTTAATTATTATAATTTATAATACCTTTTCTTTTATTCCAATTTAGATGACACTGATATAATTTCGAGAGTCAAACGAATATTTTATAACTTTTATATTTTTTAAATTGTTAATTATGCAATTTATAATGCTTTTAATATAATTTTTCAATAAGATATGAATATTCTCTCCGTCCCAATTAACATGGTACAGATAAAGTTTCGATAGTACAATACTTTTTATCTCATTTTTAAGTAATACTAGTTTAGGTGTACGCATTTTGCGCCTGTACTTCACTTTAATGAGTTCAAACATTACATTAAATAAGATATTTGCTTAAATAATAAAGATGAATATAATAATTAAATTTAATATTTTTTTAGTATGTAAAGATGGAGAATTTATTTATTAAACTTAATCTTTACCAAAAATATTTTTAAAAGTCGATCGACATTCATCTACCATTTGTAAATTGAAACAAAATAATACAATTAAATATAATCTTTACATACAAAATTTTTCTCAAAGTTATTTGACACTCATCTACCACCTGTAAACAATAACAAAATAATACGACAATAGAGATATCAAGATAATACAATTAAACCTAACCTTTACATAAAAAAATTCTTCAAAGCAGAACAAAATTTATCTATCACCTGTAAACTTCAACAAAATAATACATTAAAAGTGATATCAAAACAATATAATTAAACTCAAATTTTACACACAAAAAATTTTCAAACCCGATCGAGATCCATCTCCGAACTATAAACTACCACAAAATAACAAACTAATAGAGATATTACGATAATACAATTAAACCTAACCTTAACCTAAAAAAAAATTCAAAATCGACCCACATTCATCTAGAATCTGTAAATTAAAATAAAATAATAAGATAATAAAGATATCAAAACAATATAATTAAACCTAACTTTTACACAAGAAATTCTTCAAAATCAACCGACATTCTTCATTTATGACCTGTAAACTATAAAAAAAAATATAATAGTGATCACAAAGGTTTGATTTTGATCCAACCAATTCTTGTCTGAGCGAAAATTTTGACCCTAAAGATTGATTTTGAATGAAAACAAAGAAGATATATATATATATACACACATGTTGAATTCTATTATGCTGACAAAAATAGTGAAAAAGATGAGGGTTAGAAAAGTCAGCATCCACCAATCTAGACATGCAATCAAATCAAGTTAGATGAACATCAATCATATTGTCTCAATAAGCAAACCGGTTTGTTCTCTAGTTTAACGTATATTTCAACATTTATAGAAGTATTTACTTAAGTGAGTCCTATTTTTTGAGTATTTTTCTAATTGAACCGTAGAAAGAAAAATATTAATTAATTCTCCTACCATATATTTTAGTAGTCTCACATATTTTAGGAAGTCTAGTTAATATAATAAAAAATAATTAAATAATAAATTTAAATAATAGTGAAAAGATAATTTTGTCTAAAGAAGAGTCTTTTAATGAAGGATAAAAAGTTCAAATCACTTTTCTAAGGGTCTTCATACTTTTAATATATTATAGATTATAGATATAGATTATAGATATGTTACTTTATGTCTTCCTCAGTCTCATCGGAATTTATGTGGCATAATATAATTTCGATAATCAACCAAATATTTTATGTTGACATATCATTTTGTGTCCATTTTACTTTTTTTTTTTTATAAAATATTATTAATTTTTTAATACTTAGATGACCATAAAAATTAATTAGGGATAATATAATAAAATCACAATTGAAGCAGCAAAACAGACATGTCTTAAATTATTTATAACAACTAATTAGAAGCGATATAACAAAATTTCTATAACAAATATTTGTGAAAAAAAAAAAATGAGACTCATATAAGACATCAAGTTAATTTAAAACATCAAGAGTTAATTTATCATTTTATGTCTAATTTATTTTCTATTAAATATTATTAAATTTTTAATATTTAAATGACTTATAATAATTAATTAATCGTGATATAGTAAAATTATAATTGAAGCAGCTGAAGCAGTCAGCACAAAACATCAAGGGTTAATTTATCATTTTATGTCTATTTTATTATTTTATCAAATATTAGTAATTTTTAAATACTTAGATGACTTATAATAATTACAAGCAGACATTCGACCTCATGCCTGCTTATCACCACTTATTATTAAGTGAAAAAAAATTATAATACCTTGATTTCAAGTAGTATATGTTACTCTTTTTGTCCAAACTTTTGAGGCATTGATAATTATATTTTAAAAATAATTTAAGTTTTTTAATTATTATGATTTATAATAATTTTTTTCTATTTCAATTTAAGTGACACTGATATAATTTCGAGAGTCATTTAAATATTGTATATCTTTTAATTTTTTAAATTGTTACTTATTATAATTTATAGTATTTTTAAAAAATATATAATAGATTAAATCAAATATTTATGACATTGATAGTCCATTATATTTTAAAAATAATTTAAGTTTTGAATTACTATGATTTATATATAAGTAATTTGATATCAAACATAAACTGATGCATTCGTCAAATAAATCAATTTCTAGTATATCTATCAACCTAACCTTATTAATTATACTTTGAATTGACTACTGATTTTTTATGTAGTCATTTAATAATAGTGTATTATTAAAAAAAGGCCAAACCCATCGATAGAACCTCAAATTTGTCCAGAAAATTCACTTAGACCCCTAAACTAAGGCTTATACCTATCAAACCCCTAAACCCCCCGAATTTTATTCCAATTGAGCATTTTTTGCCTAATCAGCAACAGACACAAAGTGTGTGTAATAGACTCGCCTGACGTGACAAAATTAGCCAATTAAAAAAAAACGTGGAAAAAATAATAATAATACGTGGAATTACTGATTTTTTTATATTTTTCTATTTAATTATCTATTTAATAATAATTTTAATTAAAAAAAAAAGAAAAAAAAAACACCCCCCACCCCACCCGTCGTCATCTTCACACCCCCCCCCCCCGTTGAACAACTCTCTTACACAAACACACACATTCACTCACACGCACACAGTTCACATACATACACGAGAGCAGCAACACAGTAAACATTTTCCGGCGAGACTCGCCGAAAAATCAACTCCAAAATCAGACACAAACACACACATTCACTCACACACACACAGAGTTCACACACACAGATTTCACTCACGCACACACACAGACGAGGAAGCAGCAACACAGTCAACGTTTTCCGGCGAGACTCGCCGAAAAATCAAGTCCAAAAAAGAAAGATTTTTTTTTCCAAATCTTTGATGTTGTTGACAATGGTGAAGAATGGTTACTTCTTTGATGTTGTCTTTAATGGTTAAGATTGATTAGTGATTTTGTTGTTATTTGAAGTTGCTAATTTTCAACTGATTTGGTGGATTTTGGTTTGAAGCTTTTCTTCAAATTGTTGCAAAGAAAACAATATTTGAGGAAACAACAATCATGTTCACTGCTAATAGATTCAAATCTTGTGCAAAGAAAATAATTTTGTGCTTAATGGAGCTTCAATTCTTGAAATCTTGTTCACTGCTAATTGTTGGGGGGGGGGGGGAGGTGTTTGTGAAGAAGAAGATGATTGTGGGGCGTGTTGGGGGTGGGGGAGCTTTTCCTTTTAAAATAAATAAATTAAAATATTAGAATAATTAAAAATTAAATTAATAAAATAATTTAAATATAACTTTTTAATAAAAAAACTAAAATATTATTTAATTTACTGTTCACGCGCTCAAGGAGAGCCAAATCAGCATTTTGTGTCTGATAGGTACCAATTTTAGCACTTGAGGTGCCTAATAGGTACAAGCCTTAGTTGAGGGTTCTAAGTGAATTTTCGGGACAAATTTGAGGTTCTATCTATGAGTTAGGCCTTAAAAAAACGATGAACTTATATTCATTTCATAAATTATACAAGTAAATTGAAATAGCAAAATTTAGGGCCCGTTTGGTCATAGAAAATTTCACTTTTTTTGGAATAATTTTCACTTTATGTCAAATTCAATCCCAAGTTGATGCTTGGCCCTGAGAATTTCAAATACAACTTGAAGTTGAATTTGAAAAAGTGAAAAACAAGAAAAAGTTATTTTTCACCTTTTTCCATCTTTTTATCCCACAAAAATTCGAAAATAACTCCAGTTATATTCATGGACAAACACAATTCTAACTCCAACTTCAATTCCAACTTCGACTTCAAGTTCAGTTCCAACTTCAAAAATTTAAATTTTCATAGTCAAACACCCATAATATGAAGACCATCTAAGATAAAATGGAGGAAGTATATTGCGAATTTCTGAGAAAAACTTATTTTCTTTTGAATTTTTCATTTCTTTCCTTCCTATCACGACTTTAATCCTCTAACTATTAAAATTAAACATTATTTTTAAAGTGAAGGCTGAGATTTGTTCAATGATTATTACAAAAATCTGGTATCAAATAAATTACTACAAAATTATCAAGTAATTAAGTCAATCATATATTTGATAAAAATCAAAATGTCCATTTGCTAATCATATTTGACAGTATTTCTCTTCAACTATGGGTCTTACCCATGTTTCTTCCTCAATCAAATACTTGTTGTTGCAGTGGTGGAAAACTAGAGCAGTTAATAGAGCCTATAAACTGGTGTTGCAGGCTTTGCCAATTATCATATGTTGAAACTTGTGGAAGAGCAGGTGTACTGTTAAATATGGTGACAAACAACCTTAACTAGCCAAGGTAAAAAATTGTATATACAAAGATATTTTTCTTTTGATTAATATAACTTTTCCTTACATCTCATTGCCTTCTGGTTGCTCTAACCTGGCAGCTTATGTGGAGAAATCTAGACAGGACACGAGAGTCACAGCAGTGTATTGGTCTAAACCATCAGCTCCAGTGGTCAAACTGAATTCTGATGGTAGTGCACTCACTAATCCTGAAAGGATTGGTGCAGGGGGTTATTAGAAGTCATAAGGGTGAGCTAATCTATGCTTATGCTACTCCCCTGGGGCATGGAACTAATAACTAAGCAGAGGTGTAAGTTGCTATATGGGGTTTATCTTGGTGCCTGAACAATGGAATTCAGCAGGTTGTGGTGGAGGTAGACTCTGAACTCCTGATCAGGTGGATAAGGAGCCAATTATCAGTACCATGGCATCTGCAACCTCTTGTGAATTTCTTACAGAAGCTCATTTCATAGTTTCACCTGTGCATATGTAGACATGTTTACAGAGAAGCTAACTTTGTAGCAAATACTTTGTCCAAAATCAGTCATCAGTGTGACCAGCCACAACATTATTTTCACGGCTGTCAGCTCCCATCAGATGCTGTAAGATATTTTAAGCTTGATCAATTAGGCATGCCAAGCTTCAGGAGAAGAAAGTTGACTAAGATTCATGAACCACCCTAGTGCATAGACAAAACAGGAAAGAAGGCTTAGGCAAGTCATACTAGTTTTGCATACTTTACATTGCACATTCACATATTTTAGTTCATACATTCATATGTTGTAAAACATTTGGAGCCTGGAGGTCAGGTTTATGCCCCCCTCTATGTACAGTTTTCCTGTAATTTAATGAAAAAGCTTGAAGGTGTTGCTCAGCCCCAAAAAAATTCATAAAAAAAAGAAGAAATAAAATAAAATAAAAATTAAAATAAGAATGAAAACAAATTAAAATAAAATTGTTGAAGCAGGATGTTGGGAGTTTGAGGTCTGTCAAAGTAAATAAATAGTCCAATGTAATGTAGGACCCACAATTTCTACTACTTCAAAGTTGCTGTGAAAACTGAAATAGCTGTGTGGAACCCACGTGTAGAAGATATTATTCCTATTCATGGGCAAGTTAGTCAATGCAACACTTAAAAAAAGCAGCTACAGTGGTATTTATTGGCAGCCAATTGAGTAGAATTCAACATAAATGAAATGACCAAACTGTCCCTTAGATGCCACGCCAGGCATGTCGACCTGCTGTATGCTTATTCCCACTTATTATTGAGCAAAAAATTGTAATTATGGCCGGTGTATATTAGGAGTTATTTGATAGAGTGTATAAAAATAATATTGAATATGATGTATTAGTAATATTGAGATCAATAATGCAACTATTGATAGCTTTGAACTTATTTCCTATCATGTGTCTGGTTTGATCTATTAAAAATAAAATGTATTTCTATATTTTTTAAAATACATTGTTTGTTTATGAAATGCCCTCCACATTCTATTGCTTTATTTATTTTCTTTGCAAAGTTTTATTTTTCATTCTTAAAAATAAAGAAAATATTTTTTAAAATATTTCCACTTAAATTATTTGAGGTATATTGTTACCTTAATAAATTAAAAAGGTTTGATCGATAAAATTTTTTGATATTTGCAAAGCTGATCAAATACATATTTATTTATTTATTGCAACAAGTCGCCATTAGCTTCATCACAAATGTAACAAGCAAAAGTCTTGCAGAAGACTTTGCATCTAGGTACAACAAAGTCTCTTCGTTTCAGATCCACCTTGCAGATCGACTTTGTTTCTTGAAAAAATGAGAAGCTTTTGAGGGGGTATTTTTGTCTTTATATATATATATATAGATAGATATTAATTTCATAGTACTAAATCATATTTATTATTATATCACCAAATGAAATGTATTAGTTATATGTGTCCGAAATTAAAATAGGCCATGAAACTAATAAAAAGATCAAAATATGTCATGTATATAAAATGTTACTGTACTAAAATATGCTCAACTCACTAAAAAAAATGAGTTATATCAATTCCTTTTAATGGAACTTGGCTGACGATGGTAGACTTTATGAAAAAGTACATGATTCACTTAAAAAGTGAGTTATACATTTTATTTCTACATAACTTATTAAAAAAGTGAGTTATACATTTTGATTTTATATATAACTCACTTTTTAAGCGAGTTATGTCTTTTGGTTTATACATAACTCACTTAAAAAGTGAGTTACACGTTTTGGTTTATTATATTTATTTTTATAATTTATGTGAATTTTTATAAAACTTACATATTATGTGAGCAAGTAATTATCTTTTTAATTTTATATATATTTTTGTAAAGCTCACTAATTATGTGATTTTATAAAGCTCAATAATTATTTTTTTAGATATATTTTTATCTTATAAAACTATATATGCCTCTATTTTTATCATATACTCCCTTTATTTCAAATAAGTTGGCCCCTACGTACTTGACACACTCGTTAAGAAAAAATTTATTAGGGGTTAACCATTTACTAAATTAGTCTTATTCATTATGCTTTGAAAGTATAAATTTAAGTTTGTACACTTTATTTAGTCATTAATGATAGTGATAGTATCGGAAGAATATAATTATATGAGCAAAATTCAGAAATAACATACTTAGCCTCTTAATTATGAGTTCCATAGGAACAGTTTCATAATTACATAATATAACAAGTTGTATTTTGTATTTTTGCAAACTGTTGCTACAAGAATACAAATACATGTGATTTTTACTGTCCTTATGGTCGATATATATTTTGTATTTTTGCAAACTGTTACTACAAAAATATAAATACATATGCTACAAAATGTAATTTGATAAAAGTATTGTTATTTTTTATAATTTAATACTTAAGTATGCTACTTTATGTATTTTTTCCTAATTATATTCTCTTGTTTTATAAAAGTGACAACTAAATTGAAACAAAATTTTTTAGAAAGAAGATCAACTAATACTAAACGGAGAGAGTAAAACTCACTGGTTATGTGAGTTATTCAAATATAAAATAAATAAAAAAAAGTGAGTTATTCATTGAATATAACTCTTAAAATATGTGAGATAAGTGCATAATTAGTGATGTGAAATATGAATATGGTGCTAAGAATATATGAGTTATGCAAAATAAATTATATACTATACAACTAGACGTGAGGATGAAGTATATGCTCATTAATTGTTATATATACTATACAACTATTTTTTTTTTTTTAAAAAAAAAACATAGAGAAAGTTGTTACATCTAGTTTCAAAATATATCATACAAAGTTGACATGTCCATCAAAAACGTTATTCGATCATAAAAAGTTCCATTAGAAAAAGTGTAAAATTTCACACAAAAATAAGAGTTATCCTTCTTTTTTCTATAAAACACACACACACATATATATGTATAAACTCAAATTTTAAATGAGTTGTTATTTTTATTTTATAAAGCTCATTAATTATGTAAGTTATCCCGCCTCTATTATCAAATGTCTCTATATTTATCATATAAAATTCACTAATTATGTGAGTTATGCAAATATAAAATAAGTAACTCACTATTTAAGTAGAACCAACGATCACTAATCAACAAAAGTTGTGTTGGATGGGGGGACCACTGGAGAATCAATTTTGTAATTTTATATGTTTATTAAGTTGAATCGGTGGGGGGCCCAGTGGGGTTTTGTCGAGTATTTGAGGGTTTTTGCCGTTTTGATTTTATGAAGGTAAAGGTTAAAGTGAGAAAAGGGGGGGGGGGGGGGGAGTGAGTTATGTGAGCTGGGAACCAAAATATGCCATGGAACTAAAAATAAAATAAAATATGCCATGTTTTTCAAGTGTGACCAAAATAGGCTTAACTTTTTTTTTTAAGAGAGTTATATGCATTATTTTTAACGGTGGTGACCAAACGGTGTTAAGTATCAGGAAATGTGCATAACTCTCTTTTTAAGAGAGTTATGCATTTTTTTTTAACATAATTCTCTTAAGAAGAGAGTTATATATTTTTTAAAACATAACTCTCTTTTTAAGAGAGTTTTTTAACATTTACATAGCTCACCTTTTAAGTGAGTTATGTAATAGAAGTCACACCTTGAAAAGAGAGTTACGCATTTTTGCATTTTTTAACTCGCTCAAAAAGTGAGTTATATAATAAAAGTTTAACTTATTTTTTTCTCTACGTAAATAAAATAAAAATTATATAACTCACTTTATAAAAACTTACATATTATGTGAACAATTAATTTATCTTTTAAAGTTTTATTTTTTTTAGAAAGAAGACCAACTATTATGAAACGGAGAGAGTAAAACTCACTGATTATATAAGTCAGGTAGGAATAAAATGCATAACTCACTATTTAAGTAAGTTATCCATTATATGAATATAACTCTACAAATATATGAGTTATGTGTAAATAACTTCTCCTATTTAAACAGAAGTATACATTATAGACTTCCATTCTTTATTCACTTATCTCCTCTTTTGAAACTGCATTTTTCTTCTTTAAATTCAATTCTTCTTTTTCAAACTTGTTCCAATTCGACTCTTCTTTTCAAAACTTAATCAAAGCTTAAAGAATGAATGCTGAACGTGTTAAAGTTGCACTTTTTTGGGATGACGAAATTATTCATGAGGGAAGTACAATATATTATAGTATCTCCCCCAAGTTCAACGTCAAGTATCCAATTTCAATTGGTTACAAGACTTTGTAGAATCTATTTTTAGAAGAATGAAAATAAAAAATGATGATTTTGATTTATTTATAGTTGGACAGTATCCAAATTCGTTCTCATCACAAGGATTGATAAATTATGGAGAATGAATTATCAATGACGATGAGTCGTTGACTGAATTTCTGAGAGCTCCTTGTGGCTATGCTAGTCAAATAAAGCTGAACATTCTTCAAGTTTATATTAAGAAGGAGTGGAAAAATCATTCTGCGTACTCTCCGACACAGACGAATTTGCAGACACAATTTGATGATCCAACTAATGTTGTTGATGCTCGTTTAACTCAGTATAATACTTTTTTGAAATGAATGCTCCACAATACATCACGTCGAGTAACATGCCAACACAATCCTTAGTACCTGATTTGAACGAAACTGTGAATGAAAATGACTAGTAATGTCTCTTAATTTGTGTTATTCTTAATACTATATATTTTCAATGATTTTTGTTTTATCTATTTCTTATGTCACATGTTACATTTTTAGGGGCTTAACTCTGCGTGACGGGAATAATGATGATTTTTTCGGAAATCATTGTAATTATGATCAACCATCTAGCTTGAATGGATGGACAATGCTGGAACATCTACAAATGTTCCTTTGTCACTGAGTTTGAATACTGCTGATTATTATCGGTTGGTCTAAAATATCATTGATAATAATTTATGATGGTTAATTTCATGTATTTATTATTTATGCTTTTGAAATGTACTAAAATTATTTTATTCTTTGAAATGTAGGGATCATGTCACACGAGGTGAACATGTTGTACCAAAGTTATGCTAAAAAAAATACATAACTCTCTTTTTTCCAAACACACTCTACCAAACGACTCCTAACTTTTATAAATTTAATTTGAAAGTAAAAATTGAAATAGAGTATGAGATAAAATCAAACATAGAAATATAGAAGAAATTTGATAAAAAAAATTGTTATGATTTAAACATATTCATTTAATTTTATTATTTCAAATGAGGAAGATAATATATATTTTTTAATGATACTCTTATAAAAAAGTATACCGCACATCGCGCATATATCTATACTAGTTAATACCTAACAATAAGACGTAAACAAAACCACATATACGAATATATGTGCAGACATAACTTTGAGTTTAATTTCATTTTCTTAGGTTTAATTTATCAGATCCTACTTGACAAACTGTTGGATTTTTTCAAATTTTTTTTGCTAAAATCCAAAGTATGGCATTTTTTTATGTAAAATATATCGACTTATTTTGGTCTCGTTCTTTTTTTTTTTATTACTTTTTTTACACCCATCTCGTTCTTCATTTGTCTGAAAATATGTGTAAATGATTTTAGGGGAAGGTGACTAGGAATTAGGAATTGCAAAAAGATACCTTTTTCATTGTCTTCTCTTTTAGGTAGTGTTTTCAATCAAATTTTTAAAAATTTATTATTTATTTGGCTAAGAAATTTAATTTGATCTTTAAATATTTTCAAACTCTCCAAAATTGGTTGAATTACTAGTAGATTTTTGAAAATTCCACTCATAAAATTTTAATTTTTCAAATAAAGTACATAATTACACACAATTTCAAAGATTATTTCAGTTCTCAACTTCAATTTCCACTCCACCAAGACGACACGTTTTTTTTTCTTTCTAACAATTACACAAATATACAATTTATATTTTCAATATTATAAAAAATCCCAACTCCCTAAATATATTACAAAAATTTCACAAATACACAAAATACTATGTATATGTCGGCTATATTATGTATATTAATAGGGAGAGAGAGTAAAGTAATTAAAAAAGTGGGAGAGAATATAATTACTTTTAAAAGTTTGGTATTTATATTATTTATATATTTTTTTTATTTTTATCCGATGTTCGATGCCCACATTGAAGTCCCAATTAATCCAAATCACGTATTGCAGGAACCATTAAAATGACAGCACTCCTAACAAAATTTTCTTCATACTCACGATAAAACCCTCGATACGTTATTGTCCATAAAACAGCAGATTGATTTGGTAATTTGGCGCGAAAGAGAAGCTAAGTGGTCAAAGGAGTATAATAGTAGTAATAATTAATTATTTTTAGAAAGCGAATGATGATTTTTGCGGCACATGTTTCCAGAAAGGCCATGTCAAATAAATTGACGTTGAAAAGACCTAGCAACTACTCTTAGTAATAAAGGGGTTTGACATGCCTGCTTGTGCTGTGCGTTTAACCTGTTTTAATTGATTTAATTATAATTTATTATATTGTTTTTAATTAATTATTATAAATTATTTAAATATTAAAAAATTAATATTCCCTCTATTTTAGAATAAATGAATTATTAGGATATTTATTGATATTTTAAAATAAGTAAATCATTAAATTTTTTTTTCTAGATTTATCCTTATGATTTGACAACCAATTAACTTTTGAAAAAGTATTATAAGTTTTTTTTTTTTTTATAGATAAAAATGAAAAGTTGTGTTAAATTTATATCTTTAATTCTTATTCTTTAATCTGTATATCAAAATTCAACAATTCATTTATTATGAAACAGAGGGAGTAATATTTAATAAAAGGTGGGAATAAATTGTGTTTTCTCGGAGGTAGTGGTATGGATTGCGTAAATTTTACCCTCCCTAGATCTCATTAGGTGGGAATATACTGGGTTTGTTATTGTTGTTGCAATAATATTTAATAAAAAATAAAATAATAAATTTAAAAAACATGTTTGCTTGTGCTGTCTGCTTCAGCTGCTTCAACCGTAATTTTATTATTTTATCCTTAATTAATTATTATAAGTCATTTAAGTATTAAAAAATTAATAATATTTAATAGAAAAATAAAAAAAATAAAATGAAAATAAAATAATAAATTAACTCTCTTTTACTATTTCATCCCTAATTAATTAATATAAGTCATTTAATTATTAAAAAATTAATAATATTTAGTAAAAAATAAAAATAAATTAATAAATTAAAAAATAAAATAAAAACAAAATAATAAATTAACTCTTGATGTTTTGTGCTACCTTCTTCAGCTACTTCAATCGTAATTTTACTGTATTACTCTTAATTAATTATTATAAGTCATTTAAAAGTTAATAAATTAATAATATTTAATAAAAAAATAAATTAGATATAAAATGATAAATTAAATCTTGATATTTTAAATTAATTTGGTGTCTTATATGAGAACCATTTAAATTTTATTCACAAGTATTATTTATAATAATTTTATCTTATCACTTTTAATTAATTGTTATAAGTTATTTAAGACATGTCAGCTCATTGTTTCAATCGTTATTTTATTATATCACTCTAATTAATTTTTATCGTCATCTAAGCATTAAAAATATTAATAACATTTCATAAAGAAGATAAAATACACACAAAATGATATGTCAACATAAAATATTTATTTGACTATCAAAATTAGATTAGTACCAAAGAAATTACAATGGAACAGAGGAAGAGATAAAGTAACAGATATTATTTAAAAATGAGAAGACATGCAAACTGGGACTGAGAGAGTATTAATATTTTATTGAAAAATTATACTAAAAAATTATAAATCACATATTTAACAACTTAAAAATATAAAAGATATAAAATATTCAATTGACACTCGAACTTATATTAGTGTCACTTAAATTGAAATAAAAGAAAAAGTATTATAAATTACAATAATTAAAAATTTAAATTATTTTAATAATTAATTTTCTAAATTATATTTTTGTCACATAAAAGAAGCTAAAAAAATAATATATATTAGACCCGTGCTGAGTACCAGCCTTCAATGTCTAGTACTCTTTCTAACATTTCAAATACATTAACAACGTTTATTGGCTTATATTATAGCAGTAGCCTACAGTATATATGTATTAAACTACGAGAAGTTATTTGGTGCGCGAGATAAGAACAACAATTTCAAGATATTATTTAAAATTAATTTTATTTCATAGTATGAGGTATTAACCGTTTCCAAAATTATTTTATCCATTATTTAAACTAAAATGATAATATTATTATCTCATATGAAAGATGGGGTAAAATAATCACATTCGGTATACCAAATGCCCTAAAAGTTAATATTTGAGGTTCTTAGCATTAAATTATTGTGACTTTAAAATTATTAATTGAAGCGTATTATTTATTGTGATTTTGGTGTATTTCTTATCACGTGGTTCTTTGTGAATCCCTGACTAATCTGGGTCTTTGAGCTAAAAGTGATACAAGAGTTTGAAAATGAGGTGCAGGTGACTCAACTCTTAATAATTGAGTGTATGTGACAATTACTTTATTATGGATTAAGAAAGATGGGTAAGTTTGAGAATAGCCCACAAGTTTTTAAATTTATACTTTTATTCAAATGTTTACCTAATATAATAGGAAGCAGAGGGAAAAAAGGTGTGTTTCTCTCTCTTCTCATCTATTGTTGTTTTCTGTCTCTTAGCGTTTTTTGTTGTTTATTGTTGTTGTTGCTTTATTCACCATCTTCTGCTTCATTATCATCATCTTCTACTTCATTATCATCTACTTCTTGTTGACCATTGTTGTTGTTGTTGTTACCATTACTGTTGCTATTTGATTGATTTTTTAGGTCAAATTTTGTTTCATGCATCACTTTCCACTTTGACATTACTTCACAGGAGACTTTGGTAAGTCAAATTATGATTTTTAGTTGAATTTGTTATCTAGGTAACTGTTATTGTGTTGTTTTTTCAATAATACATAGAACGCGAACATGAATGCAACATAAGAGACATCTGTTTAAACAGATCAATCATTTGTTGCGATAGATGAGCCATCTGTTGCAACGGAAGACTCATATGTTGGATTCATATTTATAGTTTTATAGTGCCGTAATATGAATCGAACAGATAGGTCATCTGTTGCAATATATGACCCATCAGTTGCAGCAGACTAGTTATCTGTTGTAACAAGGTAAAGATCTGTTTCAACAGATTAGTAACCTGTTGCAACAGAACCTGTTGCAACAGAACCTGAACTCGATTCCAACAGACGTATCGTTTGTTACAACAGGGTAAATATCTGTTGCAACAGATTAGTAACCTATTGCAACAAAACCTGAATTCGATTCCAATAGACGCGTCGTCTGTTGCAACTAGTAAGTCATCTCTTGCAACAGGTTAATTATCTGTTGCAACATATCACTCATTTATTGGAATCAACTTTAAAGGTTCCTTAGTACTGTAACATCTATCCCAACAGGCACTCCATCTGTTGCAACAAATGTATAGTCTGTTGCAACATATGATTCACCTGTTACAATAGATGACTCATCTGTTGGAATCAACTTCAGGAGCGTAACATGAATCCCAACAGGTAAGTAATCTGTTTCGACTGATCACGTACCTGTTGCATTAGATTACACATTTATTGGGATTCATGTTACACTATGAAATCACTATTAACTTTTTTTAACAAATGACTTTATTTAGATACCACTAATAGAAGGATCAATAACAATGGGGGTAGATTGTTATGGTCAATGAATCGAGAAGAGCAATCGATATACATAGCGTTGGGAGGAGGGTGAAATGCTAGAGACGATAGCTATGACAGTCCAAAGTGATGTTTCATATGATGATTTTGTGAACTTAATCATCAACTATTGTGTCATCAGCTACATGCACAACTCCTTTGAAAATCAGAGGGTACTACCTTTCAAGATAACCGATTAGGTTCGGTTGCGTGCTTATCTTAGTGATTCATCCAGGCCGGTGTTAAGGGTGTTCGTGGTTGAAAAGACGATAGAGAATGAGAACCAGAATGTAGAAGAAGAAGAAAAACAAGACATCTTTGATGATAGGTTGGACGATCTAGACATGAATATTCCAGATGATGATCAAACACCTACGCCCGTTGATGTGACCGAATATGGTGGACAGTTCTTCTCGATCGACATAGTATGGCGACCGTCAAGATGACAAGATCAACTTTTACAAGGGAATGTCATTCAAGGACAAGACAGAACTATCTACTACTTTGTTTATTTCTTTCTTGAAAAAAGATTTTAGAATAATGAAGGTGATTAATTCAAGCAAAGTCTTTTGCTACAAATGTGATAATCCAAACTACAAGTGGTGGTTGAGAGTGGCGAAGTACTTAAGTTCTGACAGATTCGTCATTCATAAGCATAAAAAGTATCACACATGTGGTTCGGTGCATATTTTGGGCCAAAATTCCTCACGCCACAACAAAGGTCCTCGGTGAATATTTCAAGAATAGATTCCCCGATGGCAAAGGCCCTTCTACAAAGGTTATGGCCAATCAACTCCTTACGAAATTGGGTGTCTTGGTTAGTTATTGGAAGATATATACAGCCATAAGGATTGCCAATGACTTGGTTAGGGGGACACACGAGCATGGGTATGCAGTCCTCGATGCCTACCATTATATGCTTGAGTCCACAAATCCTGGAAGTAAGACGACGTTGCATGTTGATGAAAACGGAAGGTTCAAGTACTTTTTTGTATCCTATGATGCTTCGATTCAAGGTTTTTGATATTTGAGAAAAGGCATAGCCATTGACAGTACCTTCTTGAGGAGAAGGTATAATGGAGTTCTGCTAGCGGCGGTGGCGCAGGTTGCAGAGAATCACATTTTTTCTGTCGCTTTTTGTGTAGTGGATAAGGAATGTGATGCCTCTTATGGATATTTTTTTGAACAACTGTGAAGCTGCATCGAAGATACCGAAGAGTTGTGTTTTCTTTCGGATAGGCATCCAAGTATTCCAAAGATGGGTTCAATTTTCTTCACTTTAGCTCACTTTGGTTGTTGCATCAGGCAACTTGGAGAGAACATTCGAACCAACTTTCAGAACGAAAGGGTCGTGACCCTTTTTATAGAGCAGCTAAAGCATATAGTAGAGAAGAGTTTTTAGATGATTTCAATCAAATAGCGGATATGCATCCCAAGGCAGCAGAACATCTCGTACGTGTCGATTTTGAGAGATGGAGCCGGGTATTCTGTCTGGCAAATAGGTACATTCTTATGAATTTAATGTCTTGTTTGAGTTACAAGTTTAGTATGATGTCGTACTAAGTGATTCTTTTGTATAAGTACAATATTATGACGTTAAACATAGCTGAATTGGTGAATTCATTATTTGGTGATGAAAGAGAATTTCCCATCGCGGCTCTATTTGAAATAATAAATAAGAAGTAGGGCCAATTTTTCACGAAAGGTGTTTGGAGTTCGAGGACGCAGGAACCCCATTTATTCTAGAAGCGAAAAAAATATCAACGAACATCAGTCTGGGAAATCAGTTATTATCTCATCAAATAACAGATTACAAGTTCAGTATCAACGGTCATGGTGATGTTACCACGGTCAATCTTCAAACAAGATCTTATACGTGCAGAGTTTTTGACTTGGACAAAATACCCAGTCCACATGCTATGGCAGCGCTTCGAGCTCAATAAGGTGCAAAATATGGAACTAAAATTTTTGAGTAATCCTCTCCATATTATTCGGTGAAAAAATATACAATTGCATATAATAGTCATATTAGTCCAGTGCCTCCCGAAGAATGTTGGGTTGTTCCTGCAGAGCTTTTGGGGAGATTAATACCTCCTCCATATATTGACCCAAGCACTATCAAATCGAGAAGAAGACCATATAAGAGGAGGTGTGGAGTTGGAGAATCATTTCCATCAAGAAGAAACAAGTGCTCCGTATATAAGAGCTCTGACCATAAAAAAACTACATGCCCAGATCGTAATCCACCATGATCGTTGTAATTGCAAAAACTTGTATTGTTGTTTGTTGTGGACTTTTATATATTTAACTCATTGCTGTGAA
Source organism: Capsicum pubescens (assembly GCA_030864215.1). Taxonomy (NCBI): domain Eukaryota; kingdom Viridiplantae; phylum Streptophyta; class Magnoliopsida; order Solanales; family Solanaceae; genus Capsicum; species Capsicum pubescens. Next base: position 72,231,990 of record CM061548.1, on the reverse strand, counting down.
CGTAAATATTATCATTTATTATATAAAATATCTTTTTTAATAACTTGTGCATCAATAAAAAGAGGCAAAACATAAACTAAATACAACAGACCACAAAATTATTTTCAACAGATTACCCATCTGTTGCAGTAGATGGACATTAGCTGAAAGAACACAATATAGTTTATCAAACTGGAATGTTTTCCTCCAACAGATGACAATCTGTCGCAACAGATGGATAATCTATTGACAAAAACCCAACCGATGACCAATCTATTCCAACACATGGTCCATCTATTGAAAGAACTCAAAAGCCAAAATTGCTATTTCTACTGGATTCAAAATTGCTCCTTACCTCCAACCGTCGACATGTTAACATGTTTAGAAGAAGAAATAGACAGAATGAAAATTAGATAAGAATTAAAAAGTCAAAGTCGACCAAAAAATAATTTTTTCATAAAATGAAAAATAAAATACATTAGGTATAGATCTGATATAAAAAAAATTAAAATATATACGCTATAAGAAAAATATATTCTAATTATTATTATTATCATCATCATCATTATTATTGCTAGTCGGTAAATCGTCAACCAGCAGCAGTAGGGCCCTCATCAGCCTCTGCGTCTCTCAGAACATCTTTTCTCTCATGTCGACCAACTCCCTCTGCAGGTCGTTAACCTGCCTCTGAAGTTCCCGCACGGTGTCGTGTAGAATAACAATGTCCCAAACAAGATCAACCATATCTAGAATACGCATGAATTGACAAAAAATGTAAACACAAAAGTAAAAAAAAGATTCCGAATATAATACAACGTATACTACCAACTGGTAGATTTACACAGAAAAAAACTTACCTCAACGAGAAAGGAATATACTCTTTGAATAGTAGTGGTTGAAGATGTAATACGAAAAGACAAAATCCTAGAAATAAATAAAAGTGGAGTAGAATAAAGATTAAAGAAGGACCTATTTATAGAGGATTGAATCTGAATGTGTTAGGCAAAAAGGCACGACTGTTCAGCTCCATTGTATTAATTACATTCAAACTGCTAGTTTTTTGTTTTCTGTGAAAAGTCATGACTTTTTCTTTTACATTCAAACTTCTCACCTTTTCAAAACGGTTTGAGACTTAATAACAGTTGTTATTATTGAGCTGTTGCAACAAATCGTCCATCTGTCACAACAAATAACCCACTATCACTACATATTTACCATCTATTGAAACAGATACTCTGTATATACAACAGATGAGACATATGTTGCAACATATGGACCATCTATTGATGAAGATGTTTTGATTTCTGCTAATAGCTGATTCATCAGTTGCAACAGATGAGGAATTTGATTCATCAACCGTTTTAAATATGTTAGACAAAAAGGTACGTCTGTTCATCTCTTTTTAAATAGTCATTACATACCTTAATTAATCCAAATTGGTGACTCTTTTGTTATATAAACATATTTAAAATTTAAAAAGTAAAAAGTCACGACTTGTAGCACTTGTTTTTTCTTGATGGGAAAGTAGTCATCTGACATTGAAGATGATTATCCTTCGAGCCTCCATAGTCTTGTACACCACTTAACGATGAGAAGTGAAGAATAAACACTGTCTGACATTGATGGGGTAGGAAGAATAAGGTGAGTGCAGATGAATGGATCCACTTTCTTGCGTGGGAGTTATGTATTATTGATCAGGCTATCATGACAAACACACATAAAGTATAATGATTTTGTGAATGCAGTTTTTTATCGATTAGACATTGATCCTTCAAACAAGATCCTGCATTTTATAGTTTAATTTGATAGGTGCGAACTGATACGGCCGAAGGTTTCCAAGACGGTGGTGTCGATACCTTGTTATAATTTAATGACTGTTTTGCTCATGTTTATGTGTCAAGTTTGGAGAAGAGTTCAAGTTTTAGGCGGCAGTGTAAATATCCAATAGTGATTGGACCAATTTTAATGGTGCAATGGACTTTTAAAATGCCTCCGAAGCCTTGCACTGCACCAAATAAAAATAAAAAACCAATAAAAATTCCTCTGGTCTAAATTTATATGGATAGGTTGCTCGAGAAGACTATTATACAGCAAAAGATGCTTGGGAGAATACCTGTGCGGGAAGGGGGAGGTGGATACGATCATATATCATCTCAGACCTTGTTTAAGAGGAAACACAAGGAGGCAAGTAAGAAACTTCTAGCGAGTCTGGTAAATGAAATTGACTTGAGAGATGAAAAATCTGAATGAGCTTCAAATGTGAATGTATATCCAAATATTAAAACCCGTCAGTAGTTCTTGAAAAAGAAAAATGCTCAAGAGGATTGGAGCTGGACTCTTTTTTAGGGACTTCGACTAGCGAGCGTAGCCTCAATGAAGACCAACAAAGTGCAGGACCAGAACTATAAGAAAACATCTTGGCGAGCATAAGGGATTGGTAAGATTCTTTTAGTAAAGAATCAAAACCTGAACCAACAACTCCAGGAGTAAAAATAAGGAAAGCCAAGGCATCAATTTTTGAAGTCTAACTTGCATCCCATGCCTTCTGTTTGTGGTTCTGATTAGGCCAATGGCAGTAGAAACAAAAAGGTCTGAAGTTGGGCAGAAATCCCATGCCTTATTGTTTCCACTACCTTTGACCAGACTGGAGCCATAAACAGGAGGCATGGGATGCATGTTTAACTTGAGAAATTACCACCTTGGCTTGATCCCTTATTTTGACTTCAGGAGTTATTGGTTCAGGTTTCATTCCTGACCGACAATCTTACAACCATCGGTGCTTGCAAAGCTGAAACCTTAGAGTTCTGGTCCTGCATTTTTTGGGTATTCATTTAGGCCACGCTAGCTAGTTGCAGTCCCCTAACAAAGTGCACTACTCTAATCTACTTCAACATTTTTTTTTCAAAATGGACCGATGGATTTTCCTTTTTGGATATACGTTCACATTTGAAGCTCATTCAGTTTTATCATTTTTTATGTCAATTTCATCAGTCAGTTTTGCTACACTTTCCTTCCTACCCTGTGTTTATTCTTTAATAAGGTCTGAGTTGATATATGGTCTTCTCCACCTCCTCCTTCCCATACAGGTATTCTTCTAATCACCTTCTGCTATATAATAGTCTCCTCGAGCAACAATCCATATAAATTTGGACCAGAGCAATAACTATATTCATTTCCATTCTTGTTTGCAGCAGTGCGAGGCTTCGGAAGCCTTTTAAAAGTACATTGAACCCTTAAAATCAGTCCAATCACTATTTGAATATTTACCCTGCCACTAAAAACTTGAACTCTTCTCCAAACTTAACACATAAACATTAGCAAAATCTTTATTAAATCGTAACAGGGTATTGACACCACCTATTTGGTCCCTCAGCCTTATCAGTTCGAACCTAACAATATTAATTATAAAATTCCATATCTTGTTTGAAAGATTAACGACTAATAGATAAAGAACCAATATATACAAAATCAGTGTATTTGATGTGTGTTTTCATGATAGGTTGATCAGTAATACATACCTCCCACATATAAAGTGGTTCCATCTGCAAACAGCTTATTTCTCCGAGCCCATCTTTACTCTAGCCTTTAATGCTGGTCGGGCAAAAGTTGATCCAGTTTCACTTCCTTTTATCTGCAAACAAGAGAAAAACATTTGATGTCAAACAAGAGAAGAACAAAAAGAACATTACAAAAGGGTACTACAAAATTGAACGAATTAACAGATAACCCATCTGATGTAACAGATTCCCCATCTGTTCAATAAATATGTCATCTATTGCAATAGGCGACATATCTATGGCAACTGATGGATGGCATGTTGCAACAGATGGGTCATCTATTGAAATAAATGAAACTAGCCTTGGTACTGGTTTGATTTCTTCCAACAGTTGCTCTATCTATTCCAACAGCTGATTCAACAGTTGCAACAGTTGAGAAAATTATTACAACACCACCAATAACATCAACAATATAAACAACAACACTATATGTTCCAACACCATCAATAACACAGACATCACATGTTCCAACAATACCAATACCCCCAACACCACCACCACCAAAGTAACAAACAAAAGATATAAGAAAATGATACCGACAACAAGGATTTTTAAGTTCTCCCAACATATGACTTTTTTTTGCATATTTTAATAAAAACAACGGTTCGTTCATTCAAGACTTAAAAATTCACATTTCCTTCAATTTTCTCAATAAATAGGAAACTGGTCTTGGGTAAATCAATAATAACAACAGATGTAAATATAACGCCCCGAGACTATCCCCTGGACGTCATATGGTGCTTAGGACCAAAAGTGATCCCAAACTAACCCTTGTACTGGCATAACTCGTGAGCAACTGAATGAAATACATAAAACTTGAAGTAATAAACGGAAGAAAAGTCTTTAGCTGAACATCTTCAAAACAAAACTATTAAAATGATTACAACTCTGGTTAGACAAAACAAAATTGAAATCGAATACATCAACTATACTGACTATCTATAAATCCTTTTCTAATACTGACTATAGGTAGCCAGGACATGACCCGCAGCTATCCCTAATCAATACGACTGAATAAAAAAAACAAGATGCTACTCGAACTATAATTGAATCGAGCCCTCGAATCAAAAGGGCTCATTACCCGTTGACTAGAAGCTTCACACTGTCTGATTATGATATGTGAGCTACAACTGGTACCTATATTATGAGACAATGTAGAACATAGATATATATATGGATTAGTACTTCTGGAATGTACTGAGTATATGGGGGTGAATGCATAAGTAAAACAATAGCTGAATATTTATATAAACTTTCAAATAATGCATGCTAAGTGTAAATGACTCACCTTGGGCTTGAATAAAACAAAAGCTGTAAAATCATAAACATGAGTAATGAAGCATAAGTATAAACTTTGTGAACCATAACACTTAGTTCTGAAAGCTTTTCTTTTATTATTTCTTAGGGAGGTTCTTCTAATGAACATACATCATGTGAGCTATCATGGAGTCTAACGTCTTACCCACGTAGGGAAAAGGTCACGTTGGGGAAAGTGGTCCTACCCTTGTCATCAGAATAGGACCTAAACAAAGTGATCACTAGCTGTAACTTCATCCATATTGGGAATAAGCTAAACCTACGTTGGCTCATAGTAGTGGGGCATGTGACGTTGGATGCATACCCAACTCGGTGCTAATACTACTCTCTTACTTATGTTCTCATACTTTAGGAAATCCACCTTAAAATAGCATAAGGGCTTATAATAAAAACTAGTTATGCATCTCTTTCTTTAAATCACGATCAATACGAATAATTGTGGATTCTATATCTTAGCTGAGGATCAAAAGATCAATTCTTGCTTTAAATCTAGATATAATCTTATCAAAGAATGCTTAAAGGTATAATCTTCTAGAAATCTCAATACTAAAACTTAGGGCTTAAAACCCATGCTTTAAACTCAAGTCAATTCATAACAAAACTTTAAGCTCAATAACAATCTTGAAACACTTCTTGATAAATATAAACATAAGCACTTCTTGATAAATTTAAAGCTTTAAATCTCATGATAATCATATGTTTCAAGAATATAGAAACTTGGGTATGAACCCTAATTCAAAACAATTAAATAAAATCTTAAAATCATGTAATTTGGGCACTAGGGTGAAATGATACCCTTATTCATAACCCCACATACCTTAATAGGCTTGATTTGATGAAGAAAACTTGACCTTGAAAGCCTTGGAGATGATCTTGAAAGCTTTTATTGAGATTCTTGAATTAGGGAACTTAAATTCTTATTTATCTTGAAGAGAATGTAACTTGAAGTTGAAGTTCTTGGAAGGAGGTTAGGGTTTGTTCTTGGAGAGAAAGGCTTTCTTTTGAGAGGATTTTGTGAATAAGATATAAAATTATGATTTTGGGAGCCTAAATACCGTGTTATGGAATAAATAGGTAAAGAGAAAAGACCCAACTTCCCTTGGAAAGACAAAATCAAAATCTGAAAAAATAAGAGGGCGCGATGGAGCAAGCGCCATGGGCTATGGTCCGCCGGACTGGACCACGCGCCGTGGGATCTACCGCGGGCACCCCTACCAGTGGGCTGGGGGGCGTGATGCGGGCTTATCCTGGTGGGGATACTATTTTGGAAGTCCAAACACACCCTTACTCTGGTCCAAAAATTTTGAAACTCACCCGAGACATACTATTGACATCTACGATCATGAATCAACTTAAAAATTAATGTTCCGAGGCCGAAACAATTTTAAGAATGAAATCATCAATGTTTAGGAGCCTTAGAAATGACTAATTCTTAACACTTGGTGAAATATTCTATGTCTTGAACCCTTTAACATGCACTAGTAAGTAGAAATGAGCTTGGATCTTACGGGGTCTTACAATATTCCCCGTGGGAACATTCGTCCTCGAATGAGACTGATTAAGCTGAGAATACTGAGGAACTGAGATTACATATTGAATATGCATAACTGAAAACATGATTATATGACTGAGTCCGATACATTATGAATGACTGAAATGATTCGTGAATACGTGCACTGATATGAGAATGGTTATAAGGCTGAAATAGAAATGAGAGAGTCACTTATGAGTAACCATTGCCTCAAGATAGATCTGGTTTCATGAATAAAAGTTAAGAGGTTTGGTACATGAAAACTCGGGGTATTACAACATCTCCCTCTTGGGATAGTTCGTCCCTCGAATAATACTGACTTGGCTGAATACTAAGAAAAGACTGAGGTGATACACGAGGCACTTATGAATTGAATCATGACTGAATATCTGGAATCTGAAACATGATGCATGGACTGAACTGGATTTACAATTTACATGGATGCGGATAAACTATCTCTTGGAATGGCCATATTCATAAAACAACGGATAGTAAGACTAGATCTGAAGATGGAAAACCATAGGAACTTGTCTGTCTGACTACTAACTGAACTACTAGCTAAACGAACTGAATTATACTGAAAGCCTATACCCAACTATACATTCCACTTCAAAACTGTACTTCTCTTGGGGCTACTTAAAATATTCACATGAGCACTAATGACTCTACCTACTGAAGTCCGAGTTGAATTGAGTTCTCTCACTATTTTTAGGCTTGAATCTACAAAGTGCACACATAGCACTGTAATACTAGTCTGAGTCATGAGTTCAACTTTTACAACTCCTTATCTCATGAGTAATTCTTATTACCTCTTTAACCACCACATTCAACCTCTTACTAGGAGTTCACTAACGCACAATGCACCCATACACTCATATATACCAATAAGACATTAAAGCCTATATTCACAACCACATATGCCCTTCTAAACAAACACCTATAAAAACATCTTTCTCATATTCTCTAATACCTCTATCAATAACAACTTCCATGCACTATTTTTAGGAAGACACACATAAAAATTCTCAACTAACCAATATATACACAAAAATTTTCACCTCAATGTTCCTTCAAACTTATAGACTTACATAAAACAAGCATACAACAATCTTTCCCAGCATGAAACATTTACTCTCTCCCATCTACATAATTACTCATCACCACTATCATTACATAAAGAGAAGTCACTGAATGGTTAGAACATGAGATCTTGAAGCATGGAAGAATTCCATGCATAACTTTGACACTTAACTGAGGCCTGAGGAATAGAATGTCAAAGGCATGGAATTATTAAAGATATCTAAACAGAGGACGCACATGATATAATGCGAATTTCACTAGTATCATGAGTTCTGAGAATTGATCATACTCTGAAACATAAGTTAATACTTATCATAAGCTATTCAACATAAGACTGGAGTTTCATAGATTTATGAGGGATGACTCGAATCACAGGGTGAAGCTATTACTTACTTACTAGAAGCTGAGAATGGACTTGAATACGCATGAAGTGTATAAGCATTGGCCTTTGGCGTAGATCTATCACACAAGACATGAATTTGGTTGATAATGACTGAAATCCAAGGAACACTCCATAGTAAGAAGGGATCACTATCTTATCACAACTCTTATTGACCTGTATCACAATCTAGTTCTCAAAACTTGATTTGGTTCTTCACTCTACCATCTCTTCCTTAGATCAAAGCTGACATTCTAAGCTTGTGGGTCTACTCCATATCCTCGATACTAAACCATAATTTCTTTGCTCTAACAGTCTACACATGAATGTTCACTCACCTGAATAAACTATATCTAAATATTACTAACTTCATTCCTGGTCACTCTCTTAGTACATACCACCCTTAACTTCCTTTAGCTTCAATAGTCATCATCATAGACTTACACTCTATTAACTCAACAAATATATCTGCCTCACTAAACACATAATCTGCCTCACTAACTCAAATCATACCAAAAGGCTCAACATCATCTATCCATAGCTTCTTAACATAACCATCAAGACTACCATATACTATATGACTAGCCTTATTCACACTAAAAACTCACAGGCATTATCTAAGCACACATGACACTTAATAATCTTAGAAAATAATTTAATACCTATATCACCTTGGGCACACCTCTATATCATACCTACAACATTATACTTAATTACAAATAACTGAACTCAAACTCTTGCATACACTGTTCAAGCCTACTAGATCACTTCCATATAACTAGCATCACTAACCAAGCAATCATTATTTCTACCTTTATGATCATCCACTGTTCAAACTTAGTGTCTAATGCTAGCCATGATTAACCACAACTTCACACAACATTCTTACATGTTAAAATATCAGGAAACACTAGTCCACTAGAACCTTATAATAATGATATTTGATCATAATCTTACAGTCTATCTAATTACAGTCCATAAGCATATCCCTCTTCCACACATCTCTAGTACTTATTAATCCATATATTTAAATTATACCCCTAGATATAGAAACCTCAACCAATTTCTTTTTCACAACCACACAGGGAACCTACATTAACAATCCGTAATAACCTAATACCTTAATTAATGACCTATACTTTTCTAACACCATAACATACCATTAATATCTCCTTTCCCACTTCAAGAAGACCACAATCCACCTTAACTTAATAACTCTTTCTCTACCTTCCACCGGGAAAATAGTACTACCTTCATTACCCCTAAACCAACACACAAGGATATATCACCTCACTACTAACTTGATCATATGCAAAAGTTCATCTGTATATATTCAATCAACACCATCACCACCTATCTTGTCACTACACTTCAAAACCCACACTTCCAACTATAAGAAGGTTATACTACTTATAAATCATAACACTCTGGTTGCAATATCCCTCGAATGCAAACTTTATTTAATCATCTAGGTTTATACTATCTCTTTTTTTGAGCACTATCTGTATTGAAGGGTTAATGAGGAATCTGAATACATATCTTACTCTTTCTTAACTTAACAAATCATAAGGATAAGGAAATAACTCTTAACTTGAGGAACTTATAACACACTAATGAAATTCTCTCTAGCCCCTTGTGTGACTTCTAAAGTTACTGATAGTTAATTTGAGAGCATAGCTTGGGAAAAATTAGAACTTGCTAATCATGTTATCTCAAGAATAAGTCATAGATGAAGGATTATAGAGTAACACATGAATAAACAAAAGTTTCTGAGAGAACAACTTTACAGTACGACCTTGAGCATGAAGAAGAGAAATATTTCTTAAATGCCCTGTACCCTCTCAAAGAAAAGTACAGACATCTTTGTACCATTCTGCAAGACTCGACTAGACCTTCATAGACACCCCAAGACACTTGAAATATGTTCTCTGAGACTAAGTTTGTTAGGCCCCAAGACTACCCCCTAGACGTCACATGGTGCTTAAGACCACAAGTGATCCCAAGCTAACCCTTGTACTGGAATAACTCATGAACAACTGAATGAAATACATAAAACTCTAAGTAATATACGAAAGAAAAGTCTTTAGCTGAACATCTTCAAAACAAAACTATTAAAATGATTACAACTTTGGTTAGACAAAATAAAATTAAAATTGAATACATCAACTATACTGACTTTCTATGAAGCCTCTACTAATACTGACTATAGATAGTCGGGACATGACCTCCGGTTATCCCTAATCAATACGACTGGATGAAAGAAAATAAGATGCTACTCGAACTATAATTCACTTGAGCCATCGAATCAAAAGGGCTCATCACCTGTTGACTAGAAGCTGCACACTGTTTGATTATGATGTGTGGGCTACAACTGGTACCTACATTATGAGATAATGTAGCACATAGACATATATGTGGATCAGTACTTCTGGAATATACTGAGTATATAGGGGTGCATAAGTAAAACAATAGTTGAATATTCGTATAAACTTTCAAATAATGCATGCTAAGTGTAAATGACTCACCCTGGGCTTGAATAAAACAAAAGCTGTAAAATCATAAACATGAGTAATGAAGCATAAGTATAAACTTAGTGAGCCATAACACTTAGTTCTAATATCTTTTCTTTTATTCTTTGTCAGGGAGGTTCTTCTAACTGACATACACTATATGAGCTATCATGGAGTCCAACGTCTTACCCAAGTAGAAAAAAGCTCACGTTAGGGAAAACCGTCCTACCTTTGCCATCGAAATAGGACCTAAAATATGTGATCATTATCTGTAACTTCATCTATATTGGGAATAAGCTGAACCTATGTTGGCTTGTAGTTCTAGGGCATATGACCTTGGAAGCATATCCAACTCGGTGTTAATTACTACTTTCTTACTTATATGCTCATACTTTAGGAAATCCACCTTAAAATAGTATAATGGTTTATAATAAAAACTAGTTATGCATCTCTTTCTTTAAATCATGATCAAGATGAATAAATTTGGATTCCATATCTTTGCCGAGGGTCAAACAATCAGTTCTTGCTTTAAATCTTGATATAAGCTTATCAAAGAATGCTTAAAGGCATAATCTTCTAGAAATCTCAATACTCAAACTTAGGGATTAAAACCCATGCTTTAAACTCAAGTTAATTCATAACAAAACTTCATGCTTAATAACAATCTTGAAATACTTTAATAATATCAAGTCAAGATAGTGCAATCTCATGCATAATAGAAATCTCATAAGTTAAAACATAAACATAAGCACTTCTTGATAAATTTAAAGCTTTAAATCTCATAATAATCACATGTTTCAAGAATATAGAAACTTAGGTATGAACCCTACTTCTAAACAATAAAATAAAATCTTAAAATCATGTAATTTAGGCACAAGGGTGAAATGATACCCTTGTTCATAACCCCACATACCTTACTAGGCTTGATTTGATGAAGAAAGCTTGACCTTGAAAGCCTTGGAGATGATCTTGAAGGCTTTTCTTGAGATTCTTGGATTAGGGAACTTAAATTTCTGTTTATCTTGAAGAGAATGTATTTTGAAGTTAAAGTTCTTGGGATGAGGTTAGGGTTTGTTCTTGGAGATAAAGGCTTTCTTTTGACATGATTTTATGAATAAGATAGCAAATTATGTTTTTGGGACCCTAAATGCCGTGTTATGGACCGAATGGGTGAAGGGAAAAGACCCAATTGCCCTTGCAAAGATGGATTCAAAAGATAGAAAAATATGGGGGCGCGATGGAGCAAGCGCCGCAGGCTCTGGTTTACCGAACTAGACCACACACCTCGGGCTCTACTGCGGGCACCCCTACCAGTAGACTAGGGCGCGCAATGCGGGCTTATCCCGGTGGTTCTACTATTTTGGAAGTTCAAACACTCTTACGCTGGTTCAAAAATTCTGAAACTCACCTGAGATGTACTATCGATAACCCCGATCATGAATCAACTTAAAAATTAATATTCCGAGGCTGGGAAGGTCGAGAATGAAATTATCAAAGTTTATTAGGTTTAGAAATGACTAAGTCTTAACACTTAGTGAAATATTCTATGTCTTGAACCCCTTTAACATGCACTAGTAATCTGAAATAAACTAAGATCATATGAGGTCTTACAGTAAATATCTAATTTAAATAAAATACAAAGAAGAAAACGAGAAGAAAAGATCCATAATGAACCATACCTGCAATGTCTAAAAAGCAAAGGGATCAGCACGCCCATTTTAATCGAGAAAAGATATTGATCAATTGAGATCCAAAAGGATCCTCATACGAAAGAGTAGAGAAAGAGAAGAAAAAAAGAAGACGGTTGTGATTACCCCAAAGAGGAGAGAAAGAGAATTATGAATAAAGAAGAGAGATGAGTTGAGTTAATTTATGGTCGAAGGAGAGAGACCTCTAGAGATGGGTTTTAAATATTCATTAATAACTTTGAAGGGCACGAGGAGATGGTGACATTGAAAAGACAAGATAAGACTACTCAATGAGGAGATTTTTTAGTTATCCAAGTAATATTTTTTACCACCTTAGTATTTTATCCTTTTTATCTCGGACAGAAAATTAGGAAATTACTTTAAAATAATAATAAAATCTTAAAACATATAAGTCATCTGTTGAAAATTTCCAACGGCTCAGTCATCTGTCGTAACAGATGGCAATGCCTATTTAATAATTTGTAATAAATAGTTAATCTATTGCAACAGATGACTTAATCTATTTGATAAATTCCAGCAGATATGTCATCTGTTTCAACAGGTTGAACATTTATTTTTATATAATTTCAATTGAGTTCATATGTTCAACCACAACTTCAATAGATTTATCTACAACTAGGGATGAGTTGATAGGGTCAACTATAATTTTAATTGAGTCTTTGCAATTGTATGATGTTGGTATTGCATTCCTCCCGACCTGAGTCATTGATAGATAACTATAAGTTGAAATGATTCTTATTAACTTATTATCAAGCTAATACTAAATTAATTTAGCTAGAACTAGGGGTGAGTTCATACGGTCAACTAGAACTTCAATTGAGTCTTTGGCAATTGGATGATGTTGGTATTCGTTTCTCCCGACTTGAGTCGTCGATCGATCACTCTGAGTTGAAACAATTCTTATTACCTCATTTTTAAGCTAATACCTAAATTGAATTAGCTAGAACTAGGGGTGAGTTCATAGGGTCAACTACAACTTTAATTGAGTCTTTGGAAATTGCATGATGTTGGTATTATAGGGGTGAGTTCATAGGGTCAATTACACCTTCAATTGAGTCTTTGGAAATTGCATGATATTGGTATTATAGGGGTGAGTTCATAGGGTTAACTACAACTACAACTTCAATTGAGTCTTTGGCAATTGCATGATGTTGTCTTTGGCAATTTCATGATGTTGATTTATCTAGAACTAGGGGTGAGTTTATAGGGTCAACTACAACTTCCATTGAGTCTTTAGCAATTACATGATGTTGGTATTGCATTTCTCCCGACCTAAGTTGTTGATTGATCACTCTGAGTTAAAATGATTCTTATTACCTCATTATCAAGCTAATACCTAAATTGATTTAGCTAGAACTAGGGGTGAGTTCATAGGGTCAACTACAACTTCAATTGAGCCTTTGGCAATTGCATCATGTTGGTATTTCGTTTATCTCTACCCGAGTCATTGATCGATCACTCTGAGTTGAAACGATTCTTATTAACTTATTATCAATCTCATACCTAAATTGATTTAGCTAGAACTAAAGGCGAGTTCATAGGGTCAACTACAACTTCAATTGAGTCTTTGGCAATTACATGATATTGGTATTGCATTCCTCCCGACCCAAGTCATCGATCGATCACTCTGAGTTGAAATGATTCTTATTACCTCAATATCAAGCTAATACCTAAATTGATTTAGCTAGAACTAGGGGTGAGTTAATAGGGTCAACTACAACTTCAATCGAGTCTTTGACAATTGCATGATGTTGGTATTGTGTTCTCCCGACTTGAGTCATCGATTGATCACTCTGAGTTGAAATGATTCTTATTACCTTATTATCAAGCTAATACCTAAATTGATTTAGTGAGAACTAGGGTTGAGTTCATAGGATCAACTACATCTTCAATTGAGTCTTTGGAAATTACATGATGTTAGTATTGTATTTCTCCCGACCTGAGTCATCGATCGATCACTCTGAGTTGAAACGATTCTTATTACCTCATTATCAAGCTAATACCTAAAATTCATCAGTGTTCCAGTTGAACTTAATACACTTTATTATGATAATATGGTTAAAAATTACATATATCTTTTAAAATTTTAAAAAATAATTAAGATCAATTTGGACCAAATTAACATTTTCAAAACTTGTCATTCTTTTCCAAAATACAAATCAACCCATACAAATCATTCATTTGCGGGAAAAATATTTCATCATTCCAAATCTCAATTTCTCGCTCTTTTCTCTCTCTCAATAATACAATCAACAACTACTCAAAAAATTGCTCAACCCTTCACACCAGATTGATTTTCTTCCCATTTTCGACCATATAGGTGTTATTTTTGACTTCATTCTTGCTTGTATCCATTGTTTTCTCTGTCTTCATAGGTGATAGAGTTCGAAAAGAGTTCTATATATATTTTTTTATAAAAATTTGGGATTTTAAGTTAATGATGAAAAATAAGACTTTTAGTTGTATTATTTTTGAGAATAGGTTTACAATTTTGAGTTTTGATTGTAAAATCGTAGGAAGAACTCGAGAAAATCCTAGTTTTTGTCACAGTATTCTGTTGACTGTTGTGGTATTGTTGGATGGTATTTATGGTGTTGGTGGTGGTGTTGGTGGTCATAATGGTGGCACTTGTGGTATTTGTGGTGGCTGTTGGTGGTGGTGTTGATAGCATTGATTGGTGGTGTTTATGGTGGCTGTTGGTGGTGTCGGTATTGGTGGTGTTTGTTATGTAATTTTTAATATCTATGCATACATTAATTGTAATGTAATTTTTATTTTTCTGTTATTTGTAGGTAAAACATGTCTCCCAAAAGAAAAGAAAGTGAAAGTGGATCAACTTCTGACCACCTAACAAAAAAGGCTACAGTATAGAGGGATTCAGAGGAGCTTCCTGAACAATCTCAGTCAGGAAAAAGTGAAGCTGAGAAAGGTTATGAAAATAATGTTGAGGGAGGTAGACAAAGGTCTGTAGATGGTGATGAGGAAAATAAAAGTGAGGAGGAGAAAGAAGAGCATAAATAAGAAGAGGAGGTAGAAGAAAGTGAGAAAGAGGATGATAATGCATCGCCAATGGGGCATGAATTAACATTGAAATCCCAGCATGAGGCTATCAAAACTATTAGTATTGACAATTTTCAAGTTGTGATATCGATAGATGACCCGAATGAACTTACTGGTGATCTTGTACGTAAATGTCAGTTGGAAAAACCTTTTGACGAATTTAGGAATATTATGAAGAATGAAAACATAGACAAACTTTTTAAGAAGAGCTGCCTTGGACACTTTCTTGAGCTACCTGAGGACCACACTGCCTATTTCCAAATGAGCATAGTATATGGTCTTCTCAAGTGCAGGATCAAGTACGTGGGGGAAGATAAAGATATGTAGGAGGGGTAAAAAGATGGATGAAATCTGGATCAACTACTTTGGCATGCCGATTTGTTTTGGATTAAAAGAGTTTGCCATAGTGATAGGCTAGAGATGCGATCATCCAGAAGAACCTCTTACCAAGAAACCAACACACAAAAGGTCCAAGGCAAGCAGGAAATCCAAACCACCACCATCAAATATTGGGAAGGCATTGTCCCAGTGACCACCCACCAAAGCCAAACCACCCACCAAAACCAACAAATGCAAGAAAAAATAGATGGGTTGTTGGACATTGCTGGACATGGGTACAAAGCCAATAAGTTGATAGAACATCTGAAGGATAAAACCATATCAAAGAAATCTAAGGAGTAATTGTGCTTAGTTTGGTTTGCCCATTCCGTTATATTGGCAAGAGACATCAACAAAGTCATAGAAGATGATTTGTTGAAGCTTGTTGAGGATTTAAAAAAATTCAACAATTATCCCTGGGGATATGACTGCTACTACTTGACTATCAAATGTTTACTGACAAAGCTATCCCCAAAGACAATCACAATATACGGCTTTCCTTGGGCTTTCATGATAAATTTAATCACTATTTGTTTACTCATCCATTAATTTATATTGAATAATTATTATGACTTTTTTTTTGCTTGCCTCCTGCTTACATTTTTTAGGGATAGGCATTTGAAGCCATTCCTCACCTCCGAAATCAGGTCAAGGATTACCTGAATGAGGTTTCTGATCCAAGGATCCTTAGGTGGTTGGCTGCAAAGAGCAATATAAGAATTAAGGAGGCTAATCTCTTTAACCCTCCGGATGATGTAGTACCTCTTTTTTTAAGTAAAATAATTTGACTCAAAGAAAGATATTGAAACAGATGTGCTATCTGTTAGGACAGATGGATTATTTGTTGCAATAGATTATCCATCCACTGTAACTGGTACAATAGATGGGTAATCTGTTGCGACAAATGATTCATATTTTGCATCAGATTACCCATCTATTTCTTTGGTTCTCCGAACCCGACTCAACAGATTACCTATCTACTACAAATTATGCAACATATGGGTAATCTGATATAACATATTGTTAATCTGTTGTTACAGATAGATCATCTATTGCATGAGTTATCTGTGGTAACATGTAACCCAACTGACTGCAAATTATTATATGATTTAAATGTATATGTCTTTTTTTATAGGTTGTGCATCCATGGATCGTGCCTAGTGAGAAAGAGTTGGGGATGAATTCTTTTATTACTCTAGGTCTTATTGATATAGTAGCAGATGACAATGCCCAAGCGCACACACAAGTGTACGTAGTCTATCAAGTAGTAGAGTGTCCTTAAAGAAAGCCAAGTATCGATCCCATAGGGACTTGATCTAACAACTATTCGATTCTAGTTCACAATTTAGATTTAATAAATGTAAGCGTAACCAAAATAGAGTTTTGAATACTTGTAAAATAAAGTAAAGGAAACAATGCATAAAATAAAAGTCTTGAAGCAATCAATGGGAGAAAACCCAGGGTTAAAGCACATTGAACCATCATGCTATGTTATTGAACTTCATTCTTTAACTTGCTATCTTGGTTATTGATTCGTAGGGTTAGTTCCATGATCATGGTATCCCGACCTCTAACCATTTACCTAATTTGGACATTACAACTACATCATTGAGCAGGGATGTAATAATTCAATTAAGTTATTTAAAGCTATCATCCTACAGTTGAATCAAGTAAGGCTTCTAAGTACATTCCTGTCCTAGAAACTAATTCATATTCCTTATTTCATAAAAGAATACAAACCATACTTTATTCATTCCCATACTCTATCTCCCTATTCCCTCTCCCAATATTACAAGGGTTACAATAGATGTATTTTTTGGGTGATCAACCCATCAAATAGTTAAATCAAGAATAAACAAACCACCAATAATGATAAGCAAATTAAATAAATTTAATTCAAAATAATAGTACACATGTTCTTGGCTTTAATCCCAGAAAGGGAGGTTTTAGCCACTCATATCCATAATCAATAACCAAATAATTATATGAAGGATTAAAACCATAAAGAAACTAAAAAGAAAGAATATAAAACGTAAAGAGAAATTGAAAGATAGATAGAAAGACCCTTACCCTTATTAAGTGATTAGCACTAGAAAATGTTTCAAATCTTCAAACACACTTCATAAACAAGAGTCCAAACCTTCCTCTTAGATGACCCAAAGGAAACACTTTTCCTCAAACCACCTTTCTTGCTAAATTATCCAAAACAAGTGAAACCCTAACTTCAAATGTTCTTGGACCACTTTCAGATTCTAAGAGCTAAAACTAGAGACTAAAAACTAAAATATAAGATTAATATCCAATTTCATCAAAGTCTAATGAAAAGATAAGCAAAATGGTCTATTTATACTATTACATGCGAAATGACAAAACTACCCTTAATGAACTAAAGAGAGGAGGCGCCCTTAGAGTGTTGGCTTTCAAAGTGCAAGTCTATCTTTCCTTTGTAGAATGTAGACTCTTCAAATCCCTTCTTCACAAATCAAGGCATTCCCTTTCTTGGCCGAATCTACAACCCCTTCACAAACATTTAAGTGCATGGACAAAGCTTGGAGCTGTTGAAGTTCCTCGGCTTGACTCCTTGTAAAAGGTCTTGAGAGATTTATACTTGCATCATCCTATCTATATTGAAGAGAGTTTGTACTCAAACTTTCTGATTCATCAACACCAAGAGTGTCCAAGGGTGAGAGATCACAAACATTGAACGTATTGTGAACTTGGTAATATAAAGGTAGATCGATTTGGTAAGCATTGTCGTTGATCCTTTTGAGCACTTGGAATGGTACATAACCTCTTGGTATGAGCTTAGACTTTCTTTGTTTTGGAAAATGATCTTTCCTTAGGTGTACCCACACCCAGTCTCCGGGTTCAAGCACAAGTCTCCTTCTTCCTTTGTTTACCCTTTTTGCAACTTCTTGGTTCTTCTTCTCAAGCTTGAGCCACACTCTTTCATGCATCTTATTCATTTCCTCGGCTCTTTTGCATCCATCTAGGCTTATCATAAGATTACTAGACAAAGGGGTAATATCCAAGGGGGTAAGGGGATTCATGCCATAAATATACTCAAAGGGAGTCATTCCCGTACTTGAGTGTATTACCCGATTGTATGCAAATTACACCAAGGGTAGGTGATATTCCCATGAAGCCATTTTACCTTTAACCATAGAACGTAGCATAGAACCTAAGGTTCTATTTACTATCTCTGTTTGGCCATCGGTTTGTGGGTGGCAAGACGTGGAGAAAAGCAACTTCGTTCCAAGCTTACCCCACATGGACTTCCAAAAAAGACTAAGGAACTTTGAGTCCCTATCACTCACAATAGTCCTTGGGATCCCGTGAAGCTTTACAACATGTTCAACAAATAATGAAGCTACACTAGGAGCATCCTCAGTTTTAGCACATGGAATGAAATGAGCCATTTTGGAGAATCTATGAACAACAACAAAAATACTATCTCGACCCTTTCTAGTCCTTGGCATCCCCAAAACTAAGTCCATGGATATATTGAATCAATTTATAAGGATAGTGGGAAGTGGGGTGTACAATCCTTGAGGTAGGAGGCAAGATTTCACACTCCGGAAATCTATTCATTGGCCACAAACTTTAGCAACATCTTTGCACATTTTGGGCCAATAGAATTGCTCCTCTAAGATACCCGAGGGTCTTGTCAATACCAAAATACCCCATGAGGCCACCATCATGTTCCTCTCTGACAAACAATTCCCTCCATGAACTAGAAGGAACACACAACCTCCTCCCTTTGAACAAATAACCATCAAATCGAGAGTAGGAGGAATTGACATTCTCTTTAAGCCATCGGTCCCTTCCCCACTCTTCACATTCCCTAAAAATAGGAGAAAAGGTAGGATCCTCGGGATACAATATTTGCAAGCTCTAAAATACCATCAAATTTGAAGACAAGGTAGCAACAAGCACATGCTTTCTAGACAACGCATCAACAACAACATTTTCCTTTCCCTTTTTGTAATGAATTACATAAGAGAAAGTCTCAATAAACTCAATCCACTTAGCATGACGCCTATTCAACTTGTATTGACTCTTAAGGTGTTTCAAAGATTCATGATCCATTCGTATCACAAACTCCTTAGGCCACAAATAATGTTGCCAATTTCCCAAAGCTCTAACAAGGGCGTACAACTCCAAATCATAAGTCGAATAATTAAGAGTTTCCCCTTTGAGATTTTCACTAAAATAAGCAATGGGATTGCCTCCTTGCATCAAAACAGCCCCAATAACAACCTTACTAGCATCATACGTAAGTTCAAACATCTTAGCAAAATCGGGCAACTGCAACAATGGTGCCGAGATGGGCGTAGCTTTCAAGGCTTCAAAAGCCTTAGCTTACTCATCACCCCACTTAAAGGGTTGGTATTTTCTAATAAACTCAGTCAAGGGGTCTGCTATGGATCTAAAACCCTTGACAAACCTCTATAAAATCTCGCCAACCCATGAAAACTTCGGATTTCTCCAATAGTCTTAGGGGCCGGCCAGCTTCGTATAGAGTCTATCTTGGATTCATCCACTTCCACACCCTTTGAACTCAAAACAATACCTAAGAAAACCACTTTATCAACACCAAAAGAATACTTCTCTATGTTGGCATACAACTTCTCCTTTCAGAGCACATCAAGCACACACCTCAAATGCATCACATGATCATCAATAGATTTACTATATACCAACACATCATCAAAGTAAAACACCACAAACTTTCCAATATAAGGTTTTATTATATGATTAATTAGCCTCATAAAGGTGCTAGGAGCATTGGTAAGGCCAAAGGTCATGACCAGCCACTCATATAGACCAAATTTGGTCTTGAGTGCGGTCTTCCACTCATCACCGGGTTGCATACAAATATGGTGGTAGCCACTCCTAGGATCGAATTTAAAAAACACATAAGCATCATGGAGATCATCTAACATATCATCTAGCCTAGGGATAGGATGACGATACCTTATAGTGATTTTGTTGATGGCTCTATAATCAACACATATGCGCCAAGTTCCGTCTTTCTTTGGTACCAAAAGCACCAGGACAACACAAAGACTCAAACTTTCTTTGATATAGCCTTTGTTAAGAAGCTCCTCAACTTTTCTTTCAATCTCCTTAGTGTCCGTGGAATTGATCCTATAAGCCGGTTTGTTTGGAAGTTGTAAACATGACACCAAATTAATTTGGTGCTCAATTCCCTGAATTGGGGGCAATCCTTGTGGTAATTCTTGTGGGAATACATCATAAAACTCCTGCAAAACAAGTGAAATAGAAGGGTAAAGAGAATAAGAAAAAGTAGAAAAAGAAGAAGAGACATTAGTATTAAGGGCATGAGCTAGGAGGAGCATAGGAGTGTCCATGTCTTGTTACTTGAACAAATACTTCCTCCTAGCCAACATAACCATAGGTCCTTGACCCTTTTGAGCCTTAGAATCAGCAACTTCTCCCTTAGAAGAGGTAGAACCCGAGACCTCCCCTTTTTGCCTCTTTTCGGTTTCTTGTCTTTTGCTCCCTTTTTCTTTCAACTCTCTTAATTTTTGATGCATCTCATTCACTTGGGAGGGTTATAGTGGGTGTAATGCGAACTTATTACCATCATGCACAAGTGAGTAAGTGTTCAACCTACCATAATGCTTGGTAGATTTTTCATATTTCCATGGTCTACCGAGTAGCAAATGGTATGCTTGCATTGGAATGACATCACAACAAACTTCCTCTCGGTAGTTTCCTACCATGAACTTGATCATGCATTGTCGGGTCACTTTTAACTCACCACATTCATTGAGCCATTGTAGTTTGTAAGGATTAGCATGAGGAGTGGTAGGAAGTTTCAAGAAATCCACCATTGTAGAACTAGCAACATTTGTGCAACTTCCACTATCAATCACCATAGTACATACCCCTCCTTTAATCAAGCATTTGGTGTGAAACAAGTTCTCTTTTTGGATCAGATCTTCAAGTGCCTTACTTACCATAGACCTCCTCACCACATAATTAGGAACTAAACACTCTCCATCTTGTGGCCAAGTGTCTTCTTCCTCACAATCATCATAAGTAGTTCCGGGTTCACCATCACAAAACTCTCCATTTTGCACACCAACATCATCAACCTCGTGTTCAAGCTCAAATTTCTCACCTAAGTAGTACAACCTACCTTCTCTTAGGATCACATTCCTACGAGTAGCACACTCACTTGCCCAATGACCCCATCCTTGACACTTGAAACATTGAAGGCCTTTCGGATTAGGAGTAGGAAGCTTATTACCTTTGGGTCTTGTGGGGAATTTTGGCACTTGTTTGACCTCGGATTGCTTGAAAAAAGTTGAGGGTTCCTTACCTTTACCTAAACCCGAAACTTGCTGATTTGGACCTTTGGAGTGGACCCAACCCGAATTGGGTTTTTGGAGTCTTGGATTGTACCTTTCTTTGTTCTCTTTCTCAATTTCCATGGTGGCTTGGAAGACTTCCACCACAGTTCCAAACTTGTGAAGAGTCAAACGGGAGGAGATGTCCTTGTTCAACCCAACCTTGAAGCGAATAACATCATGTTGCACTTGTTCACCTCGATGGTCAAGTTTCAAGACAAGTTGCTGAAATTCGCCATAATAGGCCATGCCACTCTTGTTTCCTTGCCTTAGATTGTAAATCTTGGAAAGAAGCTCATGCCTATAATGGTACAGTACATATATTTCCCTCATAACTCTCTTCTACATCTCCCAAGGAGGTGGTTGGCCATCAATCAACACATCATCAAATCTTTTGGTGTAATCCCACCAAGTGTTTGCATATCCTTCAAAGTGAACAATAGCATAGCAACTTTTATTTTCTTCGAAAAGGTCATTCACTTGAAAAATCTTTTCACAAGCGGATTTCCAAGCTAAGTACACTTCCGGATCACTCTCACCTTTGAAAATTGGAATGCCAACCTTTATTGAATTAATGCCAATCTCCCGAATTCTTGGTTGATCACCATGCCCATGCTTTGCATCTCGCCCTCGGAATCTACCATAAGACCCTATTTGATCATGTGTTTCCCTCATTTCTTCTTATTCTTCATACCAATAGTCATCATTAGGAACATCATAACCTTCTTGCTCCCCTCTACCATAATTCTCAATTTGAATGAACGGGTTTCGGATTTGAGGCCTTTGGGGAGGTGGGTTTGGTATTTGGTTATGTGGTACTTGAACTTGTGGCATTGGCGGTGGTGGATGGTAAGGTCTTTGGTACATGGGATTTGGCATTTGGTAAGTGGTATTTTATGGAGGTATTTGGTTCGGATTTGGTGGTGGAGTTTGAGTTCCAAGTCCCTTTTGTTGGACTTGGTTCATTTGGTGAGGTATTGGCCTTTGTAGGGTCCCGTTAGGAGAGGTTTGGGATTGGTTTAGGTGAGCTCTTGGAGGATTAAGCATTTGGTGGAGGGTTTCGGGTGTTATAGTCATGGAAGAGTTATTGGCTTGGATACTAGAGAAGGCATGGTAGGGATTAGGAGTAGAAGGTCGTGAGTTCCTCCTACTTTCAACACAATAAGTCTTCCACTAAAAGTGGAAATTTCACCCTTCATTGTCACCATTTCACTCCTCAAGGCATCATGATTTTCTTCCATTTTTTGACCCAAGGCATCAATCCGAGCCATCAAGGCTCCAATAACATCATTTCCTAAAGGTTGGGAAGTAGTACCTTCGGATTCCATGGAAAATGTACCTAAAAAGTGCAAAAAAACAGCAAGCAAACAACCTACAAAACGAGCAAACAAGTTAGTTCAAAAACCTCACTTCACTCACACTCAACCTCACCTCACACTTGGCTTCACAAGCGTTGGAGAATCGGCAATACTTAGCAAGTTACTTGAGATGTGAGAAACTTTGAATCGGAATTGATCTTTGTTTGAAACGACTCAAAATAAGTGATGCACGAACTTGAACAAACAATATACTACTACTTGAAAATGAGAAAAGCACACAAAAAACCGGAGACACGAAATAAACGAACTCTAAACTAATTACCAACCTAGTAGGTACTTACTAGTTTGCTAATTAGTGATAGAATTAACTTAAAAGAAACTAGAATACAAAAAATTAAAAACTAGGAAATCTAATTTTAGAGTCGAATTTTGGTTGAGCACAAGTGATGACGTGGCACTTCGTGGTTGGTTGTCACTTTTCAAAATTTCAAATTTCCCAAAACATAATTTCGATCAAGTATCAACTTTGGAAGAAGAATTTTCAGATTTGAGGGGGTAAGTAAATAATTTGGAGCCCTTTTAAGCCTCTAAATGAAATTGAAATGAAATGGTCCCCCCCAATTAATTACAAGTGTACTTGATTTGTCCTTTTGGATGGATTAGGAATATACTAGGGAATATTCTTGGACAAACAACAAGAACACTCTCTTTTTTCCCTTCTTTTGGATCAAACAAAGACTTACCAACATAACCAACATAAAATCAGCCACAAAATGCCACAAAAAAAAAAGACCAAAAATGAGATCCCACCTCAAAAGCTTCAAACAAAGCACAACAATGGTGGATCTAGCTCAAATTCAACCAAACTTCACTCTCAAGTAGATCTAGACACTTTTAGTGTTAGAGAACAAGAATCTAACACTAGAAACTATCAAAACACAATAAAAACTTGTAGATCTAACTTGGGAATTTCGGATCTACAACAAACAACAAGACAACACAATTTTTTTTTTTTTTGAGATTTTCGGATTTTTTGACTCTTTTTGTGGGATTTTCTTAATAAGAACACTAAAACCAAGATTTAGGAATGTTGGAACAACCCTAACCAAGGATTTGATACCAAATGATATCCTAAATACTACCAAACACACAAAATTGGCTACTAAGATGCAAATTCCAGCAACCAAACAAAGAGGAAACAACACATAGAATGCAGATGAAGAAGAAGATTACTTGAAATTGAAAGATAGATAGAAAGACCCTTACCCTTATCAAGTGATTAGCACTAGAAGATGTTTCAAATCTTCAAACACACTTCACAAACAAGAGTCCAAACCTTCCTCTTTGGTGACCCAAAGGAAACACTCTTCCTCAAGCCACTTTTCTTGCCAAATTATCCAAAACAAGTGAAACCCTAACTTCAAATGTTCTTGGACCACTTTCAGATTCTAAGAGCTAAAACTAGAGACAAAAAACTACAATATAAGAGTAATATCCAATTTTATCAGAGTCTAATAAAAAGAGAAGCAAAATGGTCTATTTATACTATTACATGCCAAATGACAAAACTACCCTTCATGAACAAAAGAGAGGAAGCACCCTTAGAGTGTTGGCTTTCAAAGTGCAAGTCTATCTTTCCTTTGTAGAATGTAGACTCTTCAAATCCCTTCTTTACAAATCAAGGCATTCCCTCTCTTGGCTGAATCTACAATCCCTTCACAAACATTCAAGTGCATGAACAAAGCTTGGAGTTGTTGAAGTTCCTTGGCTTGACTCCTTGTAAAAGGTCTTGAGGGCTTTATACTTGAATCATAAACCGAATGGGATTAGGTTTCCATGTTGTCCTCCTTCAGTTGGGCATAAAAATCCCATTTTTAATGGTCATCGCATCGCGATCGTGGGCTCATTGCTATTAGCCCGCAAAGTGGTGTAATCGTGCTGAGATTTTGGAAATTGACAACTACAGATTTGCTTTTCACCACGATGCGGTGCCTCCTTCATTGCTATTAGGACCGCAAAGCGATGGGTAACTATTTTGGGTCCTTTTTGAATCCAGAGGTGGGTGGCACACACCACTAGTCCATTCCCATAATCCTCATGTGCCCTGGATATTCTAGTTGTCCAAATTACATTAAATTTATGTATTGTGCTTCCGTGATCTATTCCAAGCCTTTTTGAGTTATTTCAACTTGATTTGAAGCATGTAAATCCTTCATATATCATCATAGTCCATTAACCAAGCACCCTATATCATTAAAAAAATTTAGAGCTTAAAACAACGTAACATCTTCAACCTACGTTGATCTTAAGCTTATTGTCTTGACTCTTGTATTGATTCAATTGACCTTTTAACATTATGACCATGTTTTTTCACATATATATACACAATAAAAACCTTAGGAACTCATTAAACATATTAGAACCCAACATGATAGGCTAGACAAATACTTAGCTCAAGCTAGTCACACTAGTTTTCTCTGTTGAATTCTAAATAATCAATTTGAATCAAAACTCGTGTGAAAATACCAGTAAACATTGTAAACACATACATGGAAACTTAGATGCATATTTATCTAATTATAAACATATTAAGCACATGAATCATCCTCAAAACAAGGCTAAAAAGGCTAGAATAGTAATGTTAGAATGCATAAATTCACCCAATATCAACAGACCCAATGGTGAAGTTAATAAAGAAGGAATTGGATGGAGCAACAACCATAAGAAGAGAAGTTAGATGAGGTCATCCTAATGTTGAGGCTCTTTATGGCCAATATACTGTAACAGAACTGGGTGCTATTTCTGGGGGTGTTGCTGGTGGAGTTGTTGATATTGGTGACAGGCATGCTGATGCCGCTGCCATTCGTGACAATGAGCATGCTGATGCTCAAGAAAAAATAAATATGTTTGAAAACACCCCTTTCATAGGTCCCTCCCACCCTTACACTGGTTCCTCTTACCCTTACACCAGGCCCTTTCACCCCTCTTCACCCTCATGTTCTCGTTACAAATATGAAGAGTGCAAGGATAGCCAGGATAAAATCTTAAAGGCTATTACTAAAGCTGTTGAAGAATTAAAATCCAAGAGGCGAGTTACACCATCCAAGAAGGTGAGAGAGCCATACACTCCTACAGTGGCAGTTGGGAGGAAGAAAAAAACAATTAGCCAAGTACTCTTCAATCAAAAATAAAAAAAATTACAACTCCCCCTTCTCCAAAAGTTTTTAAAGTTCAGGGGCTATTCAAGAAGGTGGATATATACGCGGAAATTAGCGCTAAAGAGAATAGGGGTCTGTGACAGGCCAAGAATACCAAGCAAGGAAGACAAGATTAACCCATCCATACCTTTTCCACCCAAGACTTCAAGAGTATGACAGACATGCGTATGCAGTACGTGGATAAGGTAAGTTTACTTTTCCTAAAGTAGCCTTCTAATCTACTCTATGAAGAAAAAGCTACACAACAGATGTGTCATCTGTTGCAATAACTATGTATTATGGTGAAACTTATGGTTGTTCTGTTGCAATATATTACCCTTCTCTTGCATAAATTACGTTATATGGGTAATCCGTGAACAGATTCAGAGGACCCTCTGCAACAGATGGACCATCCGTTTCATCTTGCCACTATGTTTTCCTTCTTTACAATTACTAACCTATGTAAAAATGACTTATTGTATCACAGTATGTTGAAGAAATTTTCTGTCTCATGAGGGGCAGGCAATTGGTGTACCTGAAAGCTTATGATGCTTATGATAGGATAATGAACCTCGACTTCTATAAGAATTTTAAGGATAGGTATGATGATCTCAGTAAGAGAGCATCAATTCCCAGTGGCGCGGTATTTTATTCATTAGTTTTTGGGTTTCAATGGGATGAAGAAATAGTAAAATATGTTAGAGGGTAGAGGCCGAATCCACACGGCGAGAGATGAACCTAGGCAAAGAGAATTCTTGGAGTCATAAACATGGATGGTATACATTATCGGGCTATTGAGATACTACTCGAGGAGAGAAAGATCAAGGTTTATGACTACAACTTACCTGCCTTCGACAAGGCTGATTTTCTTTCCACATGTAGCCACTGTTGGAGTTGTTCGCCATCTTTTTAAGGCAGAGTAAACTGATGGATCATTTGACAGAAAAAGTGTTGATGAAGCTACCATGGAATTTTGAAGGGCGAAATAAGGACATAGACCTTCAAAAAATAAAACCGGTGCCGCGTGCGGGTCACACGCGCTTACACACATCGAATGTTTGTTGACCGACACAGAAATGACCGAGCCAATGACTTTTCTATGCGATAACACTGTGGAAAACATACAAGAGGTCTGGGGTTATGGGGTACTAACTGGACGCTTGGAGCCTATGTATAAAGAAGATCCTGTGAAATACCAATTTTTTATTTCAAGTCATTTCACTTTACATGCTTTGCATGTAGTGGCAATTTTTTTTGTCGGATGAAAGTTTAATTTTTTATAATGCAACAGATTGCTTATCTATTGTAAAATATATTCTATATGTTTTGACTGATAGTTTATCTGTTTTAATAGGTTGGTCATCTGTTGCATTATATCGATGTTTCTATCTAAGTCTTATCTGTTGCAATAATGGGAACACCTGTTTGATAATTTCCAACATATGACCTACATGTTGCAACATATGTCTAAATCTATTTTATATTTTTCGACAATTACGCTTGATATCCACGTGCTCAACAACACCAAACCAGTAGCAAATACAAATACACCACCATAAAAATTTCAGCAATAATGCCACCAATATAGTATCTTCTTGCTCGATTTTGTTTCTCTTCAAAAGCCTTGACTTTCTTCAACAAACCCCAGATTACACGATTAGATTGTGAAAGGTTTCATTTTTCATGCCAATCAAAGTAATCACATCCACCCAACTTCTATAAAACCAAGATCAAAATTACAAACCTATTACAAGTCAATAATTAATCAACTAATTAAATAAAAAAATATTACCTTTGAAATCTTACAAGTAAAAAACCTACGACCTAGATTTTGTTGAGTTCAACAAGTCTTCAACAGAGATTTCTGACCACACTTACAATATCAAAAATATTTATCACAAAAAACAGTGGAAGATGAGCTCGACATTGTCAAGTTCAGTTGGAGAAAATGAAAAATATATGCAAAAAATCAAATACAAATAATTTGAAGAATTTGGATAAAGAAGAAAAGATGACGAAAAAGAATATTTGAAAATTTAAGGTTAAATTTTAGGAAGACGATGAATATATAAAACAATGGGGAAAAAATAATCGCTGGGGGCCAAATCAGACGCCAAGTCAACAAAAATAGGGGTTTAATGAGCCTTGACTTCGTGAATTACACACGTGCTACCAATAGGGAAAAAGTGCCAAACTGTCAAATTTGATGCCTATTTTAGGTGTTTAAAATGAACACTGTCTACTTGAGGTGCCAAAGTGAAAAATCGCTGCAACATTAGGTGCCTGTCGATGGGTTCCGCCTTTTTTATTTTAAGTCACTTCACTTTATATGTAGTGATAATTTTTTATGTCTAATGAAAGTTGAATTTTTTATAATGCAACAGATTGTCCAACTGTTGTAACAGATATTCTACCTGTTTTGATACATAGTTTATCTGTTGCAATAAGTTGATCATCTGTTGCAACAGTGGGAAGACCTGTTTGATAATTTTCAATAGATTACCTACATATTGCAACATATGTCTAAATTTATTTGATATTTTCCAACAGATATGTCGTCTGTTGCAATAGATACCTTATCTGTTGCAATATTTGAATCTAGTATTCCATTTCAATTAATAAGTTCAAATCTAAGGATAAAATAAAATTCATAGACAAAATAAAATAGATCGAAGCCTTCAGAAATTACATAAAATAAATCAACAAATAAATAAAATGTAAAAAAATTATTATGGGTACAAATCTCAACAAATAAATTAACAATTTAAGTTTTGATGCCAACAATTCCTAAGGAGTGGTAAGGTTATTACTTTAATAGACTTAAGATATAAAGATCTACTTAATATGGACAAGTTTTTCTTCATCCGATGCTATGAAATTCGGCTTTGGGTGTCGTGGATCTTTAATGTTGCTTCTGTACTATTTCTTTACTTTCACTTCTCTGTAATTCTATAAAAAGAGTAGCATATTGTCAATATTGTTCAACAGTAGCTTCTACTGTGACATCCACCTGGAAAGCCAGAATTGGTCAATGCTAATCATAAGATATAAAAAAAAGGAAAAAGGATAACTCATCTATTTTATCAAATCAAACAGTTCTTCCTCCTATTTTAAATTATCCTAAATAGATTATATTTCTGTTGCAACAAATGGATTAACTGTTGGGATAAATTATAACATGAGGAAGACCTGTATAATAATTTCCAATGGATGAACCATCTGTTGTAACATATGACTCATCTATTTGGAAAAACTAAAATAATAGGAAGTCTTGATTTAATTTGTCCCAACAGATGACCCATCCGTTATAGCAGATAGGTCATCTGTTGGTACAAATAAAAATAGTACATAGATCAGTTTGATTTTATAAAATAGATAAGACATATGTTGCAACATATACTTATCTAATGCAATAGGTTAGTCAACTGTTGCAACAAATCTATATATCTGTTTGATAATTTCCAGTAGATGTGTCATCTATACACATTTGTTGAAATAGATATGTGTCTGTTTGTTAGTTTGAACAGATGATATATATTCACCTTCTTCAGCTCGTGATGCTCTCTTTTAGCCCTTGTATATTGCTCAATAGTGCAACACATGGACAGAGGAATTGCAATTTTTCTTTTTTAGATGCTAGATAATGCCTTGAAAATTACTTTCCTTCTCATCTTAGCCTTAATCTCTAATGGAGTGGATGGATATAAAATCCTGTTTGATGAAATGACACCTCTCTTAGATGTCAATTCCTTAACAGAAGCAGTTAATGCATTAATAACATTAATCACTATATCATGTTTCGCCTTGTAGTCTTGATATTTGCATGCAGAACATTTGCTAGGAGAGGCAAAATCTATATAACCAGTATGATCATACTCATAATGGTTTGTTTTAAGAACTGTAAGAGAAACATCATTAGCACCACCAACAAAACCACTACCACCTCCAACAACACTATGACCATCAATAACTACAAGCCCACCCTCCAAACTTGTTTTTCTTGTGATGACAGTTGCTCCAAACAATTCTATTTTTATTTTGTCAATGACCTTAGGGTTCGATAAAGTTTGCACAGATCGTAAAGTAAGAAAAAATGGCATCTTCAACTCTCGATTGGTCGAAACAAATGATGGATGCATAATCTAACATAAATCATTACATATATTAATCATTAATTAAAATAAAAACTTAATTATAATTATACTTTCTGCATCCTTCGAGGGGTTAAAGAGATCAAGAAATTTTGTATTTTTATCAGTTTTGGCCAACAACCATCTCAAGATTCTTGGACAGAAAATTTCTTCCCGGTAGTTCACTTGTTCTCTCGAATAAGGAATGACTTCAAATGTCCAAGCCTATAAAATAATGCCAATAAATCAAAACCATTATTGAATAAAAAAAATATTTACCATGAAATCCCACGGAAAACCATATAAGTGGACTGTTTTTGGTGTTAATGGAGTCAAACAATATTTGACAGTCATTTTGAAGCTTTCATAACCCCAAGGATAGCTGTTAATTGCCTCAAGATCCTCAGAGAGATTTACTAAACCAACACTTATGTTATTGTTAATGTCTCTCGCCCAAAGAATATTATGTACAAAACAAATCAAACACAATGATTTCTTGTGCTTCTTTAAAATTCTTTTACCTTTCAATACTTCTATCTAATTTTTATTTTTGAAACTTGGACCAACAATGGACACCAAGTCATCACGATCACGCGACTTGCCTTTGCCTTTTTTGGGTGTGCGGGATACTTTTTTTGGTTTAGAATAGGTCTAACTTGAGAAGGAGAATGAGGATAACATTTTAGTCCAGTAACTATGACATACTCCTTCTAACCAAAATAAATAGGCATGCCACAGTTATTTATCCACACCTCATCCATTTTATCTTTATTTTCTTACATAAACCTATGCTTGAGAAGATCATATACCATTTTTATTTGGAAATGAGCACTATTGTCCTACGGGAAATCAAGATATTACGCAAAGTAGCTGTCCCTAAAATAACCATCCAATTTTGTTTGCGAAGTGTTTTTCTGAAGGCATTGAAAGATTTTCCCATGACTTACTTAACCACGACATCACCCGTTAAATTTGTGGCACCATCGTACTGCATTCTCGCAGAATAACAATCAATGCTGAAGGTTTTGACCAACTTTTCGGTGGAAGGGCTATTAACATTTGGATCATCTCTTTTGAAACATTCTTCCTCCCCATGTTCATCATATTTTGCTCTTGATTGAGATAACACTTATAAAACAAGCTCATAGAGTGGTGGATGTAGCCTAGCTGTTTTACTTGTTCCTTTAATTGGACTTTTAAGAGCCATATAATCTAAAAATAATAGGAACATAAAATAGGTTATAATTGAATAATGCCTTATTAAAAAGGATAACAGTATATCTAACATGTACAATAATAAAATAATTGTTCCAGTAGATCACATATCTATTGTACCAGGTAGGTAATCTTATGGAACATATAACTACCTGTTGAAATGGGTGAGTAATCTGTTGCAACAATAAAAATAAATCACTCATCTATTGAAACTGATGACTGGTCTGTGCAACAGATCATACATCTGTTGTAACATATGAGAGATCTATTGGAACTGTTATCAACGATCAATATTGTTTAGATTTCTTCCAACAGAAGGGTCGTTTATCGCAACAGATGAATAATCAGTTGGAAAAATCAAGTCTTGGACATGTCCAGTTGGAATAGTTGATAGGATTTTAACCATCAGAAGGTTCGTATGTTGCATCAGATAATTGATCTGTTGCATTATATTTTTAATTCAATGGTCTCTCCATTGCATCAGATGGTTGATCTGTTGCATCACAAGGTTAATTTGTTGCATCAGATAGTAAATTGATTGGTTCCTCTATTACATTCGATGGTAAATCTTGTGCAATAAATGTTTAATCTCTTGTATCAGATTGTGGAGCTGTTGCATCAGATGTTTAATCTGTTGCACCATATGGTTAATCTGTTGCATCAGATGGTTAATTTATTAATGTTAGATAGTTACTCTGTTGCGTCAGATGGTTAATCTATTGAATCATAAGGTTAATTTATTACATCAGATGGTTAATATATTGCGTCAGATGGTTAATCTATTGCGTCAGATGGTTAATCTGTTGCGTCAGATGGTTAATCTATTGCATCAGATGGTTAATCTGTTGCATCAAAAGGTTAATCTGTTGCATTAGATGGTTAATCTGTTACATCAGATGAATAATCTGTTGCATCAGATTGTTAATCTGTTGCAAAAAAATAGTAACATGATTTTGTTCAATAGAACAACAATAATATCACCATTTTACCAAGAACAAGAACAAATTAACCTAGCAACAGACGCAACACCAAAAACACCAACTTCGTTGTCTTATTTGTACAAAAACAAACAACAAAAGTCAAACTTCAAAAAATGCAAATAACATTTTTTTTATTTCACTCCGAAAAGAGAAGAGAAGAAATATCAGAAATTAGGATTTTATTCAGACCGCATTTCAAATTAAAGCAACAAATAGTGAAATTGTTAACCAATACTAGAAGAGAAGTTGGTTCAAGTTCCTCTTTTTCTTCAAAACTAAAAAGGCCATAATTTTTTACCTGTGAAAGAAGAAAAGGGACAATGAAGAACTCGAAGCGATTATGTCCAGAGAGCAAGGATGTCACATCGATTGATGGTTGAAAGTCAAAAAGAAACTCGAAGCCCAACTATTTGTCGCCGGAGGTTGAAGTCATTGGGGATTGAAAGGAGAAATTTGCTGAACTATTGGTTGGGAGAAACTATCGAGAGAGAGGGAGAAAATAGACGATTTATGATTTAGAGAGGAGGGTGGGTGGGTGGGTTGATTTGTATTTTTGAAAATATTAGAAAGTTTTGAAAATATTAATCAAGTCCACAATTAACTTGATCAAGTTTCCTAATTATGTTTGACCCTTTAAGTTGGTCAATGTCACCAATCCTTCATTCAAGACTTAAATAAGACCTTTCCTTCAATTTTCTCGACTAACCTCTAGATCTGCACTTACCTTCCAACACCTAATTTCTGATTTTCGCCATACCTCATAATTTTTGCTTAGATTATATATAAATATTTTTGAGATACTATTATTTACGTACTTATCAAACACCATATAATAAATAAAAAGATAATTTTTTCAATAAAAACAAAACATTTCGCATGTAAAACAATTTCCATCCTATCAAATACATCCTTAATTAATTCATAATATTCAAGGAAGTGTATTGAGGAAAATCTGTGCTTCAGAAACAAATGAACCAAAATCCAACACGTGGCTGAATCTAAATGGGAGACATTGTTTTTTCGTGATTCGGGTCAGGAAATCTCAAGTGTCGCAACTCCGATGTGACTTGGGAATGTCTTACTTTAATGCAATAGGGGCTACTCCAATATCGGGTAGCCTGAAGGATCTTTTTGTTGTGAGAAATCTTGGCTGCATATTGATAGAGAGTCCTATCTCTATCACCACTCACCTCAACCAACTAGGAGAATATTGAAAAATAATAGAGACCTCTAAAATGATAAGCCATGGGAATCTTGGCGAGACCTTTTGCTTAGGGATCGAAAGCACAACTTTAGCAGAAGTTGAAAGTAGGAGAAACCCGCTACCACCTGATGGATATCGAAAACATCCCAGAATTTCTTAACCAAAGAGGCCAAATATCTATTGGGCACTGGGTAACTATGCTAAATATCTTCTCAAGATCCATAGGTAAAATACTTTTGACCAAGAATAAATCTACGACATGCCAATTGGATGCAGTTTCTATAAACTCTCGAAGCCCCTACAGCTGGAACAAAAGTAACCAGTACTAACTCTATTATCCCAGATGGTTCACTGGTGCTCCAAACCTTATCATACAGGTATTCAATACGGAGAAAAAGATTTAAAGGCGTTGCAGCCGCGAATTAATGCCAAGTCATAAAGGTTCTTATCGATGCACTAGAATATCAAAGAGAGAATCAGATCTTAGATAAAGTCAAGACCAAGCTATTAGGAATGGGGTGACAATAATTGTTCTTACTCAGAAAACACTGAGACTAGTTACTACAAAATTTTAAACAAATGTTAGTAGAAAAGAGTCAATAGAGGTGATCCTACACTCAGTCTTTGTCACGATCTGATTTCTCAAGTCATGATGACGCCAACTACAACCCAACAGTATGCAAGCCAACCCATAGTATGGAACTACTAGTAACGGACTACCAAGAGAAATGGAGGAAGAATGCAGAATAAATGAAATAAAAGACTTAAATACATAAGATAGTCTCAAAACCTGGTGAAATTAGTACAAGAGCTTCTAATATAATAAGATTACAAAATGAAGTGCTAACTGAATATACTGATGCAATCCATATCTAAATACAATGTAGAGATTAGTCTAATACATAGGTGGGAGAAAACAAATGCTCTAAACACCAGGAGCTCACCCTATGTCTCCAAACCATAGTTGCTCTGTACGACGCACACAACAAAGGCGAGAATCTGTACAATGATTTGCAGGCTGCAGAAGTGTAGTATGAGTACAAAACATATGGTATTCAGTAGGCAAATCTCGACTGAGCTCCAAAGATAATGTAAATGTACATAACATGCAAGCAAAAATGTAAACTATGCTCAAATAGTAATAGTTAACAATACTGAAAAATGAGTCATCGGTCTGAGGAAATAAAAGAACCGCCTTTGAAAAAAAGGAACTCGTTAGGTCATTAGAACAAAGGCAATTCTTTTCATGAGTTAGATGATTTGGCTAATTCTATATAAAACTGTCTAATTTTCTTCTATTTAGACAAGCAAAAAACATTCAAAAAAATGCTAGGTAAGTAACATGGTAAATCTAAGGAGGCAATAAAGATAAACTAT
The DNA here is from genome assembly GCA_030864215.1 of Capsicum pubescens. Taxonomy (NCBI): domain Eukaryota; kingdom Viridiplantae; phylum Streptophyta; class Magnoliopsida; order Solanales; family Solanaceae; genus Capsicum; species Capsicum pubescens. Next base: position 72,196,688 of record CM061548.1, on the reverse strand, counting down.
CCTATTCTGGCCATACTTAGGAACCCTAGAACTATACCATATATCGCTAGCCCATATACAAATAAAAAGCAGATGAAGGATATGTTATAGTATTCAAGGCTAAGGAATGGATATACAACATGAACACATAAAGGAAGGAAAGGATATACGGTAATACCATCTTATGGCCTCCTAATCATAGTAGGAGCTAGTACTAACATAACCAGGATCTATAATGTATACGTCTAAATATGAGATAATTATCCATAATAAAGCAACTGTATGAATGGAATCAGGATCATACCTCGAATTTAAGTACTCGATCAATAATCAATCCACCAGGAACTACCCATAATAATAATAATAACAATAATATGCAAGTAATCAGCTAGTCCAGACAAACAATACCTAATTGACCCTTTCATACGCCACCACCGACATAGGCTCGGAAGGTTCAACGAACACTCAGCAAACAACAATCATACCTATACCTATGCAATTCCCCATAAGTGCCACGACCCAATTTCTTAGGTTTTGATGGTGCCTACTATGACCTACCAGTAGGCAAACCAACTCGTAGTCCAGAACTACTAGTAACAGACTACCAAGAGAGATAAATAAAGAATTTGGAATAAATGGAATAAAAGACTAAAATACATATAATAATCCAAAAATCTGGTGGAATCAGTACAAGAGCTTCTACTGTTAATAAGGATACGAAATGAGGTACTAATGAATATACAAATACAACCATCTCTGAATACATCATAGAGATCAGTCTAGTATATAAGAGGGAGGAAATAATACTCCAAACATCAGGAGCTCACCCTATGTCTCCGAACCATGGCTGCTCCGCACGATGCACACAACACCGACGATAACCCATACTACAATTTGCAGATTGCAGACGTGTAGTATGAGTACCAAACACGTGGTATTCACTAAACAACTACCGATTGAGCTCCAGAGATAATGCCAATATATATACCATATAAATAGAAATAGAAACTACACTCAAATATCCAACAAACACATAGTCAAGCTAGTGAGATGATAAAGATAAATATCCTACTCATATCCAAGAACTAATATAATAAGGCTAGGGAAGTATTAAGGATGAACTATCCTATTCCATCCATATGCGAGAACCTCAACACTAAATCGTATATCACCGACCAAAATATGAATAAAGGGTGAAAGAAGGATATATAATAGTATACAAGGCCAAGGAATGAATATACAATCTGAATATATGAAGAAAAGAAGGGATATACGGTAATACTATAGCTACATACAAGGTCAACTCATGATACAACCTAAATCATCAGACTAGCATTTTTAGGGCCTTATAATCTTCGCAGGAACTAGTGCTAGAATAGATTGGATCTCTAATCCATACGTCTAAGCATGAGATAATTATCCATAATAATGTAACTATAAGGTAACAAAATCTGGATCATACCTGCAGTCTCAATACCAATCCAATCATAGTCAACCTATTACAAACCAACCATAATAGTAATAACAATAACTATACAAGGTAACCGATTAGTCCAGACAAAAAATACCTAATCGGGCCTTTCATAAACCACCACCCTCATAGGATCAGAAGGTTTAATCAACACTCAACAAATAACATCCAAGCCAATACTTATCCAACCCTCCATAAGGCTGATAGATACAAGCTCCACACAATATACTGCAAGCAATACTTATACCTACACCTATACATCCCCCCATAAGGCTGATAGACATAGACGCATACTGGTGATAGGCAATACACATGCAATAATGAAAGCCAAGACATGATTCATAATAACATAACTGATCCGAATACCAAAAAGTAACATAATGTATAACTTATCTCGTCAATCTCATTATTAACCACTAGACTTAACCCAAAACCCATATCATCAACATCATCATCACCCGTCAGACTTAATCCGAAACTCATATCATCAACATCATATGTGTATATCTGTATATAATTACATGGCTAAGATCGTGGCTAAAAAGAGTGTAAATCCATAAATCCATTCCCCAAAGAAATTCTGGGACTAAACCATTATAAAAGTATAGAAGGGGTTGGAATCTCTCTCTACCGAAATAACTAATCGTAACAAATCATGACTGAAATCTATCTCGATCAAATCTTTAAATCACCATTTTAAAATCTCAATGTACATAAATCATCCATTAAGATGATACAATTTTTATTATGAAGAAATCCATTATTTAAAGTGAAAGGTGGGCTTTAATCCCCTTTTAGGAAAAAAAGTAGTAAAATCATATTTTGGTTGGACTCATACCATTTACCATATTTAGTGATCATGAATGTACCAAATCTATGCATGCCATCACCAGTATTCAAGCAATGAAATCATAAGTCTCAATATGTCGATTAACTACAACCACGTCTTGTACAAGGATAAACTGTTTCTCAGAATCCAACCCATTTCATAACACGACCTTGGGCCCAATGTGTCTGAAATAAGTACAACATCATAGTCACGACCTTAGGCCCACATACATATCCAGAATCCATATCAATAATCATGCATATAAACGATCTCACATCTATAAGTCGTCACATATCTATAAGGTATAAACTTATTATTTATCATGTCTATACCTATATCATTAATCAAATCTGAAAGCCATATCATGGATACAAGCCATTTAATCATAATTTGAGAAAACCATCGCCATTTTGAGTCATGAAGTAGCCTCATACTATAGGCTCATTAGTCACAACTATGTCTAACACGCGTAAATAAGTCCTCAAGGGCCAACACAAGTCTATGCATAAGGTGGTCCGGAAGAACCCACTTTTAATCCTCAAAATCCATAGAGGTATCTAAATTAAATTCTAGATGGTACATATGCCATAATTTTCCCTAAGATCGGATTTAACCTAGGACATGAGCAATTAAGTCAGCTTCATGTAAGTTATTATTTTAAGATAGCTAAATAGTCTAAGTAAGGCTGATCATACTAATCACGCTTCCAACACCTAAACCACATCCCAAGTATAGAATAATACTATAATCCTACTACGAATCCCATATATTGCTAAGAAAAAGGCAATAGGTTCATAAGAGTATAGTAAGTATTTTATCTTACGGGTCAAATCACTCGTCGAATCCCCAAACTTCAGAAATCAAGACTAAGTCACAGTGTTTTACCTATAATCAATCTGAACATTATAATTTACATGAAATATATAAAACACATCTTCTTGTGAAGAACAATAGACAAAAGCCTACCTCGATGCCTAACCACAAATCCTTGAATCATTCACCAAACATCTGTCTTTACTCCACAATCTCGAAATGTCGCTATGCTGTCAAAATCATAATCTATACATCATTAGAAGTTGAATGAGACCCATATTACCATATAACAGGTTGGGTCAAATTTCAGGTCAAGAACGGGTTTGTGGGGCTAGTAAACGAAATCCAAAATTGAACCCATCATGAGGTCCCTCGAAGGATAAGGAATGTGTGCTCAAAACTTGAACACAAATGGGACACAAATCGAGTCTCAAATCGACTCTCAAAGTTTAGGAATTAAAAGTCCTAACTTCTAAGAATTTACCATGGATTTGGATGGAAATCAAAGGAAAAATCAATGGGAATTGACCAAAAAGGATTAGGCTAGCTTACCTTAGCTTATTTGGACGATTTCTTACCTTTTTACCCTTTTTGACCTCTCAAATTGGTGTAAAAATAGTGGAATGAATGTTGGAAAATTGGGTGGAAGAAGAGGGTTAAATATGGGGTCGGGAGTCGCTATCGCAATTTAGAAAGCATAAATCGCATGCCGCGATCACATTTTACTCTTCGCAATTGGGTTATGGAAAAGGGAATAAATCGTATCTCGCGATCATAATTTACCCTTTACAATGGCAGTCACACCAGTGACCTGGTGCACCAGAGTTTTTTATGTTCGAAATGGACTCCGACCGGGTTTTTGAGATTTGTTTGGAACTCTATAGGTGTAAACAAACTATGCTTCCATACTAAATTTAATGTTTGAGACTTAATAAAACCATTGAAACTTTCATTCAAGATTATTTCGACTAAATATAGGGCCCACGTCTATAGTTTTATCTTTTACACAATTTGCCCAATATCCCAAAACGAGTTCAAAAGCCTCAGGACCTGAACCAAGGTCCCCTTAGCCTAAAATCAATGTTCCAGAGTTGATGATGATGTCAAAATTCTCATCTGAGATCATTTGGTAGGAGTTTTGGTCCAAGACCAAATCCTAAACAATGAAAACTTCAAAACAGGGAAATGAGCCTAAAATCCCTATGAACTATCCGATCACCAAACCCATAGTTTCGATAAGTCAATAAATGACCTGTAGCTGTTGTGGGAAATCTCAAAATACTAAAAATACATGAAAATCAAGGAAATGACTTGGAGGGTCATTACAATATCCACTACTAAAAGGACTTTCGTCTTCGAAAGTTAATGGATAGAAAGTTCTCAAAATCTCGAAAGGATGGGGTACTGAGCCTGCATGCACGAAGTAAAACTTCCTAAATAACCTCCAAAAAGAGAGAACACTTCCAAGGGATTTTACCACAGGTATCCCTTTTTCAACCAACCACCGCACTTTACTTCTCAAAAGCCAAAACTCGACCTCCGCTACCAACTGGACTTTAATTGAACCGAGAAAGGATGATCCACACAAATCCGAACCACGACACGCTTAGACCACACCAACACCTGCACAACCCAAAAAAATCTCACCCAAGCTAAAGGAAAACCAAGGCACGAGTCATGCAACGAACTCCAAATCCATATATAACCTTCTTTTGCCTTTCCAAACCTGCAACCTGCTCCAAACCAATCAGACACTTACTCAGGCTCTATTCACGCAACCTCATAACCATAATCTTGCAGAATGAAAGCTAATCTATTGAAAGTCCACATGGAAAATATGAGAATTAGCCTATAAGGTGATACTTGGGCATACAAATAGAGAGAACAAAGGTATGCAATCTATGCCAAACAACTGGTCCGAATGATAATCAATACTGAAATCCAGAAGTCTAAAGCATAACTACTCATCATTGAATGATCCACTCCAGGATGTTCCATCAACTGAGAATCAAACCAAGCTGAATCCAACTAGAGCATACTACTCCCGCTGAGTGGATCATCCAAAATCTATATGAAGACAAAAAACTCAGGGTCAAAGTTGAAGGAAACAATACCATATCCATGACTATAATCTTAACACCTAACAACCATAATACATCTGAACTTAGAAAGATAGGATAGGTAACCGTTGAGTAGGCTCAGCCAGCCCATAGATGAAATCCTAACTGAGATAAATCTAAAGATGAAGGTTGCGCTCAAGATCTACAACTCCAAGCTAAAATCTTAACACCGAGGCTGAATTTCTCGATCTCAACTACCTATACCAGACCTAAAGATGGGGAGGAATTCATACTCCAAATCTATCATAACTTTCCAATCGCCATTCCATAGTGTCAAGTAAAAAATCGAGGCAACAAGTTCAAAATAATGTCAAATACTCATGTCTACCTGACCATCTAAGTTAGACAAACCTTATTAAGTCATGCCAGAATAAAAAACAAAATATACCTGAACCACAAAATCATCACATAAGATAAATCACTGGCTGAAAATACAAGAAATCAACTTCATATTTGCTGGAGGTCATAGACCACCAAAACATACTCAAGAACTCACCAAGGCAAAAACCATACAAGTAATAGTAAAATCTTTAGAAACTCAGAGTGATGCTACTTTAACCAAAAACTAATCAATCCAACACTCCATCTTGGTAAAGAATACTGATAACGCTCAATCTACAGCTCTCGTAGGAGTGTAAAGCGGTCGTTTGTCAAATATAGAACCCAACCTGGGTTGGGTATCGATCCCACAGGGAATAACTTGGTCAACAAGTAAGCAACGATTACTAGACTTTTAGTGCAAGTCTCGTAAGAAGGGGGGTTTGTAATGTGTAACCAAATTATTAAAGCAAAAACTGAAAATAGCAAAGTAAAAAGAAAGAATGCTTAGTAGGTTGTGAAACAATGTGAATTGAGGAGTTGGGGTTATGTCCACCTTCTGAGTTATACGTCTCTATTGACTATGAGTGTGTTGAATTCAGACATGCATGTGCTTATAGAGAATTGTATTCGATGGTAAATCCAGGCGTCTTTCGACCTATTCGAGGATTATTTCACTTTAACTCTTTCGAGCTTAAAGCGTGTCTAACGGTACGAATTCTTAAAAAGGTTAATCCAGTTACGACACTAACTTTTTAATAGGGGATGGGACCCTACTACCTTGACATTATCTCTTTTCCAGACAGATAACCTTTCTTTCGATTAAGTTAAATGTTATACTGGCGTATTCTTGCGTTTGCAACCACAAAGAATTTATATTAAGATGAAGAGAATAATGATATAAGCAACATACGTGTCACGAACTCACAAACTCACAGCAATAGATAGTATCTCATTCGGCTTCCATAACCCCAACAGAGAAGTTTAGTTACCCATGAGTGCGAAGGAAATCACAATTGACAATGTTGTTATACCACAATAAAGATTTCACGTTTGTAATGGTGTGGTAGGCGTTAAGCGTGAATCCCTTAGAAAAGTAACGTTTCTCTTGTTGTGGAATTTAAGAATAGATGAATAGAAGAAGAAAAATAGAATCAATGGAAGAATGATTGTTTAGAACTAGAATGTCTTAGAAGTAGAATAGAATAGAATTGAATGTCAGAAGATGTCCCAAAATCTCTAGCAAGATAGGGTATTTATAATACCCATATCCTATTCCTATTAAGCTAATGAAATGCTTAACCAAATCCTACTAAGCTAATGAAATACTTAACCCAATTGTACTAGGTTAACGTATCATTATCCTAATCCTAACAAGCTAATGTAATACTTAACCCAATTGTACTAGGTTAATGTATCATTATCCTAATCCTAATAAGTTACTGCTAGTCCCCAAAGTCTTCAGAAATATTGTTTTAGCCCGGGACAGAATTTCCATGCGCCATCTTTAGTCCTTGTCGTCCAAGATTGGCTTTTCTCCTTTTGTGAAGCTTTCTTTGGCGTCAAGTTATCCATGAAATGCTGAATTCTGCATCATTTATACCTGAAACTTTGCTAATCATGTTCGTTAGCTCACTTACAGGAAAATGGACTAAAAGTGCATGAAATATATAATTTGTTCTCAAAACTAGGCTAAAATATGGGCAAAATATAGTGCTATAGGCGTGTAAATTCGCCTATCATCAACACCCCACACTTAAAGCTTTGTTCGTCCTCGAGCAAAATATCATGTCCCTCTAAACATCAACTTAGGGTTTCACAGCAACAACATAAAATATTCGTAAAGACAAGCACAATAATTATCAACAAAGAGTAGTTTTCCGATCATTAGTAGAGACCATTTAGCCTCCAACATAGACTCGTGATGGTGGTCAACTCATATTCAAAAGTTAAGGCACAAAGAATCATACACAACTACCCAAAACTCATCAACCATGTGTGTCTCACAATATATTACCAATAATCACTCACAAGTATAGCATATTTTTCAAACATGGGTATCAAAATATCCTTTCTCTCACTCTCACAAAGAATTCATATGCAGCAACTGATGACCATAGGCTTTCCCTTAGTGTAATGCTCTACTAAATGTCAGAATGCTAAGTTAGAATCAAATAGGTCTTTTGATGGTTGTAATGTAGGCTAAGGGACGGGTAGGACTATTTTGGCCAGAAAGAGTGACTATGTGCCTAAGCGCTTTAATACATCACATTGTGTCATTAACACTTTTCTTTCTAACAACCTTTCTTTCATTTATTCTACCACCCTTTTTCTCCTCTTTTGTTTTTCGATTTTAAACATGACTAACTTTTTAGTTTTTTCTTCCTTTTTCTTTTCATAACATACCTCTTATGATAGCACTTTTTTTTCATAGCAATTTCAAGCACCAATGCATTCTAAAGCATCATACTCACCCAATTTCCTCTTATTTTGTCACATGACTTTACACTTTAAAGCACTTAGGAATGTGGATCAAATTATGGTCTTGAAAAAAAAATGAATTAGGCTTACATATGAGGTTGTCAAAGAAAATAGGCTAAAGGCTCAAAAGGGTTAACTAGGATAATGTCCATGGATAGGTAAAAATGAAGGTAAACAAATATAGGTTGCCAAAGAAATGCCTAAATCATCTCCTAAACTTACACTCCTTATTTTCGCTTTACATATATACCAGGCAAGTTCTAGCATCAGCCACAAACACAGAATATACTATTAGCTCACACACACAAGGCACATGGTCGACTTTATTGGGAGTAGTATAGACTCTTGACCCAACAGATGAAGGAATTAAACCAAACAATATCACATAGTGAGTCACAATTATAGCCTAAACGTCTCAATAGTCATGATTTTAGCACAAACTCTTGTCATAATCTCATGCTGCCTATTAGAATAATTTCATGTGATGCTAAGTTAATTTTTTTTTTAACTACTGAAAAAAAAACAATTAACTACTAACAAAATAAACAAACATAAATAAATGCAAATGTGGATAGAGAAGTATAGCATGCAAATACCAGCACCCCACACTTAGACGGGACACACTGCCCTCAGTGAAAAATAAATAAGAAGAACCTGATTAGTCGGACTCATCCTCTATGTCTGGGGTCATACCCCCTGCATCAAAATCGTCATCAGAGTCGTCGTCATCAGAGTTCTCTTCTACGTCGGAGTCTGGCATTCGTCGATCATCATCGGTTGGCATGTCGTCATCAAGAGGTTCCTCAAAATATGTACCTACTCCACACATCTCCCTTGCATGCATATTCATTGGATAGTCATGATCCAGCTGTTGGAGCTCTGCAGCAGTTGGAACACGACCTCCGCTCATCATGGTAAACTTTATCATGCCATATTAATAGCGGGAGAAGCTTTAGTCACGAGCATGCCTTTCTGATGTGGTAAGGTTGACTCCATGCGTGGTTTCAGCATCTTTAACCTTCGTGAGGTCAACCTTCTTTGTGTTGTGTGGGAGTTTGTGATCAGCCGGTTCCTCTTCGATGTCTTCTTTCCTTAGTATTGCAGTCAACAGGTTGCCAAAACTGAAGTGGGACCTCTTGTGTAGCCTATCTTTCCGCATTGTGGAACGAATAATTGCCCCGACGTTGATAGGGACATTCGTCATCAATGCGTATACCAAGAACACTCTATCTCTTATTATCTTGGTGTACTGAGTCCCTGGAATTAGGCAAGAGTTGACTATGCGCAACCATATCCTTGCTTCCTTATTCAAAGGAGTATATGGGAAGGTGTTGTGTCGACCAGTGTCCTTGTGTCTACTCCAGCGTGCCATGGATCTACTTCCACAAAGTGTGTGTCGAATTGCTCTATATGGAGGTCTACTGCATAGCTTTTTGAATGGTGTTGGATCGACTAAAGGCAAGCCAAGAAAGGAGTTGAAGAAATCCGCATTGAGTTGTAAAACTTGGCCCCGAATCTTGACCTCGCTTCCTGTGGTTTTCGGTGAACAGTTGGCATAGAATTCTCTTGTTAAATCGAGATTGCATTCTCCCATGTCTCGGAAGATGAAATCCAGATGTAATGCCATGATCTTGGCCAACATGCGCGGCTTCTTCTTCGCTAGGATTTCCTTGTTGATCCGGTCTACATGAACATATTTTCTTTCTTTTTTGTTCCTATACCATTCCTTCGCTTCCTTCTCAAGAACCCATTTTATTCCAAACGTGCGGCGTGGTAATTGCATTAAGGATGATTCTCCTTGCTCCTTGCGACTTCTTTTCTTGCTCTTTTGGGAAGTGGTAGCCTTATCTTTGCCTTGTCTTGCTTTGGGTGCCATTGTACCTGAGACTTTAAATAGAGTTCACGTTAGCACAATCTCAATGGATAAAATCTATACATAAGCGTATCACCCCACACTTAGTTTGTTGATACAAATTAGTGAAGTGAAAGTGGTCGATTACTTAGACTTCATCGACATACGTTGTAGGAGCTATATTCCAACAAGAAAATCAGAGATGTATCACTTCTTGCACCCTTTGCAATATTTTCATGTTAGATATATCAAGACTACTACATAGGGATTACATCATGGTATTGTTTCTATCAATAATCACAACCTCCTATGTCGGTAGGCAACTAAAAGTCTTATTCCGATGATCGGGACATTCTAACATGTAAGCATTCTAGTGACAATATTATGCAATGTTCATGACTATAGCAATTCCGCAAGCAGTATAACAATGCATCAAAATCAAATTCAAGTCGGAAACAAGTTAAGAGTATCCAAACGTACATGTTCACTCACTTGGTTTTGTATCAACAATTCAAACACATTAACATCACCAATATTTCTTCAAGATGTAGCAATTCATAATAGACATAGCAACGTAGCACTTACGAAAAATAGATGAAGAACAAAAGAGATCTTACGTGATTGAAGCCTTTGGAGATGTTCTTGTGAAGTGGGAGAGCAAAAAGAAAAGTTTTGAGATGATTTGGAGAGTATGTGCGGCGCCTAGGTCAAGTTTTCAATGTGTTTGTGTTTCAAGACTAAGTCTCCTTTATATAGAAAAAGAATGGGTCGTGTTTTGACCCATTTAAAATCGGTTTTGAAGACAAAAATTGACCATAGGCGGCGCCTTTAGCTTTACCTAAGCTTGTCATAGGCGGCGCCTAATGCAAAGCATTTGCTAGCATAGGCGGCGCCTAGTTCAATGCCTTTAGTGACCATAGGAGGCGCCTTTATCATGGCATATGATATTCAGAGACCAAATGCTTTAGCATAGGCGGCGCCTATGCTATGGCATACTTGAGCATGGGCGGCGCCTATGCTATGGCACACTAGATTCCGAGATCTTAGGCCATAGTATTGGCTTTGCCTTGTTCGTGGCCTAGTTTTACCTAGGCCTAGCCTTGTTTGATGCCTATATTTTCATGAGAAATGCTCAATCCATAGCCTTTTGCTTCTTCATTCCTAACATACCACCTTTAACATGCAATACGTCCAAATCAAAATTTGAAACCAATCTCCTCGTTTTACACCTCTTGCACCTACATTTGCTCAAAAAAAATAAAAACGATTAGAACGATGGGTTTCCTCCCATCAAGCGCCTTAGTTTTGGTCGTGGCACGACTCTTATTTTTGGATTTTTATTTATCAAAAGAAAACACGTAATAGAATGAAAGAAAAATGCAAAACGATAAACGATGGGTTGCCTCCCATCTAGCGCTTGATTTATTGTCGCGGCACGACATAGTTACCTCGAGTACTTAGACTTCGTCGATATAGATGGTGGATCGTTTTTTGAATGGATTCAGACGATAATGAGGCTTACTTGTAGGCATGCAATCTTCTTCGAGATGACCCTTGTGCATGCCTATCCCAGGAGGGATACCAATTATATCATCAATAGTCCAACCCATAGCTCTCATGTATCTCTTTAGAGCAGAGATGAGAGCCTCTACGTGCTGTTTACTCAAATCATCCGCACTCACCGGAAGTATATTTATACTTTCCAAGAACACATACCTTAGATAATTGGGGAGCTCTTTCGATTCTAGCATTGGTGGCTTTTCAAGGGAAGTCTTCGCTGTTGGTGACGGTTGATTCTTAAGATCACGGTCCGGTTGCTTAGGAGTATGGGAATAGGACTCTATTTCTGTTAGAGCACCCATAAGTTCTTCATAATCTTCATCGTCCTCATGCTCAACATTTAGTGGCGCAGCAGACAATGGCTCAACAGTAAGCTGTTTCTCTACAGATAATGCTTTCTTATCCTCATGATGAACATCAGCTACAGAGAACACATTCATATCGCTGGGCTGCTTCATTGCTTTGCATATATCAAAGCGGACCACTTCGTCATTCAACCGAAATAAAAGCTCATTAGCTCTCATGTCAATAAGCATACTTCCTGTTGCAAGGAAAGGACATCCCAAGATTATGGGAACTTCAGAATCCACCTCGCAATCCAAAATCACAAAGTCTGCAGGAAAAATAAAGGTAGACACCTTCACCAGCACATCATTCAAGATACCCACAGGTCATTTTACCGACCTATCTGCCATCACGAGCCGCATATTAGTAGGAGTAGGGTCGCCCAACCCCAACTTTCTGTAGACGGATAGTGGCATCAAATTGATGCTAGCTCCCAAATCGCACAATGCCTTAGAAAAATTCATAGATCCAACCGTGCAAGGAATAGTTAAAGCACCAGGGTCTGCCTTCTTCTGTACTAAGGACCTTGTGGCAATTGCACTGCAATGTTGAATATTATCTGTTGGCTCATAGCTTACTGCCCGCTTCTTTGTTAAAAGGTCCTTCATGAATTTAGCGTATCCGGGCATTTGTTCTAGTGCCTCCACCAACAGAACATTAATGGTCAGCTGTTTTAACATTGCCATGAATTTACTGAACCTTGTATCATCCGCCTGCTTCTTCAATCTTCGAGGAAAAGGTGGTGGTGGATAGGGAAGTGTTTTCTCCACAACTTTCTTCTCCTCTTGCCTTCATTTTTCAGCCTTTCCAGGCTGCATGTCGTGAGGAGTGACGTTAAGGACGTTAGGATCGGCTGCTGCGGCATCTTCCCCTTTTGCCTTTTCATCAATTTCCGCTTCTTCGTCAACCACTTGCTTGCCTTTTTCTGAAGTTTCCAGCATCTTACTACTTCGGGTAGTGATGGCCATGCATGACCCATCATTCCTTGGGTTTTGCACAGTATCGCTAGGTAAAGTACCAGCCTTTCTTTGATTGAGTGCTGCTGATAGTTGCCTCAATTGCTGCTCTATTTGCTTGATTGAAGTGGAATGAGAATCAACTAATTGCTTCATAGAGGAAAAATCATTTATTACCTCCGTTACTCCTGCGCTCGTTGCTTCCACTCCTTTCAGTAGTTTAGCCATCATGTCTTCCATACTTCCAGAACTAGATGTGGTGGCGTCACGTCTTCCAGGGGGAACATACAAACCACTTTTGTCATTCTTGTTCTTCCAACTACCTTGGTCCTTGTTTCCATATTTATCATAATAGTTCCGACCTTGGTTTTCTTGGGTATTACCTCGGAAACCCCCTGATTGTTCAAGTAGTTGGCTTCTTCTTCTAAATCAGATTCGTTTCTTCCTTTTGAATCAATGACTTTTACTTTTTTGGTCTTCCCCGATAATAAATGCTTTGTAAGAAGATCCACTTGTGTCTTCATGTGCGCCATATCTTGATCACATTCTTCTTCTCTTCTCCTTTGGTCTGCAGTCATTCCTATAGATAAAGTGGGGCTTGCTACCTCAGAATCCCTGGTATGCCAAGCTCTACTTTGCTTCGTCATCTGGTCTAGCATATTGCTTGCCTGACCGAAGGTGAGATCCATGAATGATCCTCCAGCCGCATTATCCACAACTGGTTTAGTTATTGAATTCAAGGCTCTGTAAAGTATCTCCATTAGGTGAACATTAGTCATGTGATGGTTTGGGCACCTCATTAGCTTCGTCTTGAACCTCTCCCATGTTTCATGAAGGGCTTCAGTTGGAAGCTGACGAAAGTTGCTGATTTCATCTCTCATTTGTGCTCTTTTGGATGGAGGAAAGAATCTTTCTAGGAAAGCGTCTCTCAATTGCCTCCAATTTGTAATAGAATCAGGAGTCATCCCATTCAACCATAGAGTTGCCTTCCCAGACAGAGACAATGGAAATAGACGTAATCGAATTGCATTCTGACCAACGCCAGGATTGTCAAACGACTTGCATGTAGAAATAAAGTTGATGAGATGCATATTCGGATCATCACCTGCTAGTCCACCAAATAATCCCTTGAGTTGCAATAACTGAATCATGGTGCTTGTGATGTTGAACTTGGCTCCAGGTGCCAATGGCGGAGGAATAATGGCTCCGGCTCCATCAAGATCATCATCATCATCGTCAAAAGCTGGTTGCATAGCTTGGCGTTCAGTCCTAAACCTAGCTTGATGATCTCTTCTGTTGGCAGGTGTTGCGATCTCAGCAGCATGCCTAGGGTTTAGTAGCTCGTCATCACCTAGATCTTCATCGTCAGGATTTGTTGCTCGCCCAGGGTTATCAATATTCTGTTGATGCACTTGAGCGGCGGCTAGTGCAGCTAGTCTCGCCTGTTCCTGTTGAGCAACCATCCTTTCAATTGCGTGTTTTGCCTCCATTCTGCGAATACGTTGTGGTTCAGGATTGATAGGTAATAACGGTTGACCAGAACTTTGGGTATGGGGCATGCACTGAATCAAAAACCTGCAGTAAACAAAAACAAAAACTAAAAGTAAAAGTACAAGAATCTTTGACCAAAGGGTCTAGTAATTATTACGAACTTAATTGACACTTGTATTCCCCGGCAGCGGCGCACATTTTTGATAACGCTCAATCTACAGCTCTCGTAGGAGCGTAAAGCGGTCGTTTGTCAAATATAGAACCCAACCTGGGTTGGGTATCGATCCCACAGGGAATAGCTTGGTCAACAAGTTAGCAACGATTACTAGACTTTTAGTGCAAGTCTCGTAAGAAGGGGGGTTTGTAATGTGTAACCAAATTATTAAAGCAAAAACTGAAAATAGCAAAGTAAAAAGAAAAAATGTTTAGTAGGTTGTGAAACAATGAGAATTGAGGAGTTGGGGTTATGTCCACCTTCTGAGTTATACGTCTCTATTGACTATGAGTGTGTTGAATTCAGACATGCATGTGCTTATAGAGAATTGTATTCGATGGTAAATCCAGGCGTCTTTCGACCTATTTGAGGATTATTTCACTTTAACTCTTTCGAGCTTAAAGCGTGTCTAACGGTATGAATTCTCCAAAAGGTTAATCCAGTTATGGCACTAACTTTTTAATAGGGGATGGGACCCTACTATCTTGACATTATCTCTTTTCCAGACAGATAACCTTTCTTTCGAACAAGTTAAGTGTTATACTGGCGTATTCTTGCGTTTGCAACCACAAAGAATTTAGATTAAGATGAAGAGAATAATGATATAAGCAACATACGTGTCACGAACTCACAAACTCACAACAATAGATAGTATCTCATTCGGCTTCCATAACCCCAACAGAGAAGTTTAGTTACCCATGAGTGCGAAGGAAATCACAATTGACAATGTTGTTTTACCACAATAATGATTTCACGTTTGTAATGGTGTGGTAGGCGTTAAGCGTGAATCCCTTAGCAAAGTAACGTTTCTCTTGTTGTGGAATTTAAGAATAGATGAATAGAAGAAGAAAAATAGAATCAATAGAAGAATGATTGTTTAGAACTAGAATGTCTTAGAAGTAGAATAGAATAGAATTGAATGTCAGAAGATGTCCCAAAATCTCTAGCAAGATAGGGTATTTATAATACCCATATCCTATTCCTACTAAGCTAATGAAATGCTTAACCAAATCCTACTAAGCTATTGAAATACTTAACCCAATTGTACTAGGTTAACGTATCATTATCCTAATCCTAACAAGCTAATGTAATACTTAACCCAATTGTACTAGGTTAATGTATCATTATCCTAATCCTAATAAGTTACTGCTAGTCCCCAAAGTCTTCAGAAATGTTGTTTTAGCCCGGGACAGAATTTCCATGCGCCATTTTTAGTCCTTGGCGTCCAAGATTGGCTTTTCTCCTTTCGTGAAGCTTTCTTTGGCGTCAAGTTATCCATGAAATGCTGAATTCTGCATCATTTATACCTGAAACTTTGCTAATCATGTTCGTTAGCTCACTTACAGGAAAATGGACTAAAAGTGCATGAAATATATAATTTGTTCTCAAAACTAGGCTAAAATATGGGCAAAATATAGTGCTATAGGCATGTAAATTTGCCTATCATCAAATACCCAAGCATATATCACCAAGGAGAAACACTCCACCAAGTCTCATTAGGCTAAAAAGATTTTGAAATAAGGATTTCCCGAATCCACCCAAATAGGATAATCTTAACTCAATCAAACCATAAATCACCCCACCGAGGAAGAAAGTACCAAGCTCGACAACAATGTCAAGGTTAAGACCACTACCATAACAGGGACCAAGCAACTTAAGATAAAGGATTTCCAATCTTCAACTTAGGAGACAGTCACAAGAAATATTACCTATCTCCAACTCTCTTAACTCCACTAGAATGAGAACTGCATTACGATGAGAATGGAGTATCCAGTCTCCATATCTATACCAAAAATACACCATCACAAAGAGAGAAACCTGATAATACTAAAATATGAATCTAAAACCTCTCAAGGTCATCGTAAAACCACTATCGGGAGATGAACTGGTCAAATCCAGAGAACGGACCCCAAACTGGCCAACCTTAGAAATAGGCTACATAAAGAAGGATAGCCAAAATAAAAACCTTCACAACCTAGGAGGCAAGTGCAAGAATCCCAAACTCAAGAACGGGCGATAGAGCCAAATTGCCTGCTCTAGAACCATAACGGAACTATAGAAGGTCAACTTAACTTCAATACCATAATCCACTCCCTAACCAATCTAGCACAACCAATAAAAGAAGAAACAACCAAATCTCATTCGCTATAGAAGAGAAATCATCCGACCAAACTATAGTTCCTCAAACCAATGAATAAGAATAGCTAGAAATAGATTCTTACTAGACAACACTAGTCTAATCATTTACCAAGAGATAATCGATAGCATCAACCAATGACAAAATAACAACAATAATATAAATATCAAAATAAGGGAATAGGCGGTACCAAAATGAAAATCAATTGCAAGTACCACTCTAGCGCCACAATGACGCCAATATGCAAAGGTAAATAGGACTCAAACCCGAATGCTACACCCATAAGGGAAAATATCAATATAGATCTACTCCATCCACCACTAAATGAAATCATATTTGAGGTAGTCATATAATCATAAACTCTATAACGAGGCACACAATAACCAATATGAGTTTATCAAGGCATATAATCATCAACAGGTATGAAAACCCCAATACACATAAATAAAGGGTATAAGTAGAAAATAAGAGTGCACCTATCACAATGGAATCCAACGTCATAAATTTGATGTACCTAAGAGGGAGCGAATCTGAATTGGTTTTAACTCGTACCGATTAACTAAATCTCAATTGAGTCGCTAAGCGCACAATCTCTGACTAAGGGTGCTACAACTCTATGAGACTGCTCTGAATGAGCTAAGGACTAATAATCCAATGTCGGAGACACTCTCTGGACCAGTGATCGGTCTCTCTATAGTCATAACTACCATGATTATTCTTCCACTGTCATAACATATCTCGAGTACTCTAGACTTGCAAAAAACATATGCTAATTTTAATTGAACAACCAACTCATTTTCGTGGCACTCTTTAGACCAATGTCCCATTTTAACACAACTAAAGCAAACTCTTGCAATACTTTGAGGTGCTACATGCCATGGTCTAGAATGACCATCATGGCTTTAAGACCTATACCAAAAGATCTGTAAGGTCTAACAAGAACTGTGCCCTCTATAACCGCCATGACTAACCTGAGTGTCACCCATAGTCTAAAATGCTACCTGCATAGAACCAATAAGATGCAATTGAAGCTGGCCTATATTGGAAGGATCCTCTCTACAGAATTGAATACTAATGATACTGAACGGGTGACATAACCTCTTACCACCACCTCCATAAGTCTCTATACATGCTCTTTAAGGCCCTCACATGATCAACAACCCAAGAAAAGGAAAACCCAACTGCTATCAAGTGCTCTGATGCCAAATAGAGTGGCAATGATAATTCTCTAATAAATCCACACACTATGTCCTGCTCAGAAGTATATAACACAAGAATATGCTTGGCCTACTTAAGAAACTCAATCTCGTACTTAGAAATCGACAAAGAACCTTGCTAAACACTAATAAACCCAACTTTGGCATAAGAACTGCTCGGTGAACCCAATATTATCCCTGGCTGTGAGGTGCCCATAAAGAGACTTTGGATCCCAATTGCTGAACCTCGAATGGCTGAAGCACTCATGAAATCTACCATAGCCAGGGCTAGTCCCAATTTATCTGACTGATGTTAAAGATCTTTGATATCTATCCCTAACTCTCTGGTCCGACGCTGCACTAAAACTTTGAAAATGTGTGGCGAAGTCTCATCCATATTTGTCAATAACCTCACATCATCCACCTGGGATATAATATAGTTAAAGAACGTGCTTGAGGCTCATAGCAATACGGTCACATAACAAGGAGTCAAGAAATAAATTTCCTAAGAAGGCCTTATAGACTTCCGAAGATAGGTTACAGAAGTCTCCGCATCGATTCTCAAGACTCTACTAGACACTTAGCTATTGTACCAACACATTGGTGAACCTAGGCTCTGATACCAATTTATCACGACCTAATTTTTTAGGTCATAATGGAGCCTACTATTCCCACTAGTAAGTAAGCCAACTCGTAGTTCAAATCTGCTAGTAACAAACTACCAACAAAGATGAAGAAGGAATGCCAATTAAATGGAATAAAAGACTGAAATACATATGATAATCCTAAAACCTGGTGAAATTAGTACAAGAGCTTCTACTGTTAATAAGGATACAAAATGAGGTACTAAATAAAATATACAGATACAACCATATCTTAATATATCATAGAGATCAATCTAGTACATAAGAGGGAGAAAAGTAATACTTTGAAAGTCAAGAGCTCACCCTGTGTTTCTGAACCATGGCTGCTCCGCACGATGCACACAACACCGGCAATAACCTGTACTATAATCTACAGGCTGCAGAAGTGTAATATGAGTACCAAACATGTGGTGCTCAGTAGGCAACTGCTGACTGAGCTCCAGAGATAATACCGATATATATAACATTTAAACAGAAATAGAAACTACATCCAAATATCCGGCAACCACATAGTTAAGCTAGTAAGATAATAAAGATAAACTATCCTACTCATAGCCAAAAATTAATATAATAAGGCTAAGGAAGTACGAAGGATGAACTATCCTATTCCATCCATACTTGGAAACCTCAATATTAAGCCGTATATCAATGGCCAAAAGACAAATAAAGGGTGAAAAAAGGATATATAATAGTATACAAGGCCAAGGAATGAATATGCGACCTGGATATATGAAGGAAAGAAGGGATATACGGTATACCATAGCTATATGTGTGTGTATATATATATATATATATAAACAAGGTCCACTCGTAATATAACCTAAATCATCAGACTAGCATTTTTAGGGCCTCATAATTATTGTAGGAACTAGTGCTAGAATAGATAGGATCTCTAATCCATAATCTAAACATGAGATAATTATCCATAATAATGTAACTATAAGGTAACAAAACCTAAATTATACCTACAATCTCAATACCAATCCAATCATAGTCAACCTATTACAAACCAACAATAATAACAATAATAATACAAATAAGATAACCGCTAGTCTGATCAAATAATACCTAACCAGGACCTTTCATAAAGGAACACCATCATAGGCTCAGAAGGTTCAATCAACACTCAACAAATAATATTTCAAGCCTATACATATGCAACCCCCATAAGGCTAATGGTGAAAGCTCCACGCAATATACTGAGAGTAACACTCATACTTATGTAACCCCTTATAAGTCTGATAGATATAGGCGCATACTGGTGATAGGAACATTCAAGAATGAAAGCCAAGACATAATTCATAATACCATAACCGATTTAAATACCACAAAGTAACTCAGTGTATTACTCATCTCATTAATCTCATCATCAACCATCAGACTTAACGAAAAACCCATATCATCAATATCATTATCACCCATTGGACTTAATTCGGAGCTCATATCATCAACATCATCATCAAGCACCGGACTCTATCCAGTATATATATATATATATCAATACCATAATCCCTTAAATATTCATTCCGTACTAGATTTACATATGTATATATCTATATATAATTGCCCGACTAAGATTGTGGCTAAAAAGAGTATAAATCCATAAATCCATTGTCCGGGGAAATTTTAGGACTAAACCATCATAGAAGTACAGAAGGGGTCGAAATGTATCTCAATCAAAATAAATAGTAGTAACAAAATCATGGACCAAAATCTATCTCGACCAAATCTTTAAGACACCATTTTTAAATCTCAATGCACATAACTCATCCATTAGGATGGTATGATTCCCATTATGAAGAAATCTTTTTTTTAAAGTAAAAGGTGTTATTTAATCCCTTTTTAGGAAAAATAATTATAAAATCATATTTTAGTTGAACTCGTACCATTTACCATATTTAGTGATTGTGAATGTACTAAATCTACGCATGCCATCACCAGTATTCAAACAATAAAATCATAAGTCTCCATATGTCGATAAGGTATGGCCCCATATTGCCATACATTAGGTCAGGTTAAATTTTGGGTCAAGAACGGCCCCACAGGGCTCGTAAATGGAATCTAAAATTTAATTTGTCACGAGGTCCCTCGAAGGATAAAGAATGTGTGCTCAAAATTTGAGCACAAACAGGTCACAAATCGGGTCTCAAATAGACCCTTAAAGTTTAGAAATTCAAAGCCCTAATTTCTAAAAATGTACCATGGATTTGGATGAAAATCAAAGGGAAGATCAATGGTAATTGACCAAAAAGGATTAGGCTAGTTACCTTAGCTTACTTGTATGATTCCTACTCTTTTACCCCTTTTGAGCTCTCAACTTGGTGTAAATATGGTGGAAAGAATATTGGAAAATCGAGTGGGAGAAGAGGGTTAAATATGGGGTTGAGAGTCTCTATTGCGGCTCAAATATAGCAATTGCGATCAGGCAAAGGGCATAAATTGCATCTCGCGATCGCAATTTACCCCTTTCGATTGCGGTTTCACCATTGACTTGGTGCACCAGATTTTTCTAAGTCTGAAATGGACTCCAATCCAGTTTTTGAGATTCGTTCAAAATTTTGAGCACACAAACAAACTACGCTACCATACTAAATTCGACGTTCCAGATTCAATAGAACCATCAAATCTTTCATCCGCGATCAGCTTTAAGGTTCTAAGTTCTTTTCTAAGATTGACCTTCGGTAGAGTTATCATCAGTTGAAGATTAGGAAGGTGGATAGTACTAAGACTACTTTCCAAACCCAGTATGGTCATTTTGAGTTTTTGGTGATGTCCTTTGGTTTCATAAATTCCCCGACGATATTTATAGATCTTATGAATTAGGTTTTCTATCAGTTTTTGGACTTGTTGTCATTGTATTTATCAATGATATTTTGGTGTATTCTAAGAGTGAGGTAGATCATGTCGATCACATTTATTTGTTGTTGTAGACACTTAATGAGCAACAGTTGTATGCTAAATTCTCTAAGTGTGAGTTCTGGTTTATGCTGTGACTTATCTGGGATATATTTTTTAGTGAAGGGATCATCGTAGATCCACAAAAGGTGGCGGTGGTTAAGAAGTGGCATAGACCCATGACTCCAAACGATATTCAAAGATTCTTGGATTTATTCGATTATTATAGAAGGTTTGTGGAAAGTTTTTCTACTATTTTTGCCCTATTGACTAAGCTGACTCAGAAGAAGGTAAAGTTCTTATGGTCTGATGTTTGTGAGGGTAGTTTTGATAAGTTGAAGGATAAGTTAACCTCAGCTCTGGTATTGACTCTGCCTAAGGTCACTAAAGGTTTTATTGTCTATTGTGATGCGTCCTGGGTAGGATTGGGCTATGTGTTGATGTAACACATAAAGGTGGTTGCTTATGCTTCTAGACAATATAAAGTTTATGAGAAGAATTACTCAACTTATGATTTGGAATTATTGCCTGCGGTTTTTACATTAAAGATCTGACGCCATTATTTGTATGGGGTCCATGTTGACAATTGTTCTGACCATTAGATTCTGCAATACATGTTCACTCATAAGGAGCTAAATCTTATGCAAAAAATATGGATTGAGTTGCTCAAGGACTATGACATGGGTCTTTACTATCATCCAGGTAAAGCTAATATAGTTGCTGATACTCTTAGGAGGTTGTCCATAGGAAGCTTAACTTATTTGGATGAGGAGAAGTGGGATTTAGTGAAGGATATTCATTGGTTAGCTAATCTTGGAGTCTACCTTTTAGATTTCGAGGATGGTGGTGTGATTGTTCAAGAGGTGGCCAAGTCATCTCTTGATGCAAATCAAGAATAATGTGGGTAGGCAGAAGGAAATGTTTTTCTAAATTAGTGGTGATGGTATCTTGAGATCCCAAGGCAAATTAAGTGTTTTCGATATTGATGGGTTACAGGAAAGAATTTTGGCTGAAGCTCAAGAATTTTGGCTAAAGCTCATGAGTCGCGTTATTCGGTTCATCCTGGTTCGACAAAAATGTATCATAATCTTAAGGTAATTTATTGGTGGAATAATATGAAGTGGGATATGGCCAATTTAATGGCTAAGTGCATTGTGTTTCAACAAGTGAAGGTGGAGAACTTGAGGCCCGATGGGTTAACTCAAGAGATTGAGCTGTCGGTATAGAAATAGGTAATAATTACTATGGATTTTGTTACCGATTTTCTGCGGTCTCACCAATAATTTGATTCAATTTGCGTCATTGTGCATATGATGACTAAGTCTGCTCACTTCTTGCCAGTGAGAACTAATTTTTCTTCTGTGGAGTATGCTAAGTTGTTTATTGAGGAGATTGTGAAGTTACATGGTGCTCAATTTTCCATCATATATAATCGACGTACTCTGTTCTCATCTCACTTTTAGAGGTTATTTTAAAGAGGTTTGGATACTAAGGTAATCCTTAGTACTACTTTCTACCCGCAGACAGATGGGCAAGCAGAAAGGATGATTCAGGCCTTGGAAGATATGCTTCGGGCTTATGTAATTGATTTTTATGGTAGTTGGGTTGACCACTTGCCTCTCATATAATTTGTCTATGACAACAATGATCATTCTAGCATTAGTATGGACCCGTTTGAGGCCTTATTTAGTAGGAGGTGTAGGTCTCTTATTGGATGATTTG
Source organism: Capsicum pubescens (assembly GCA_030864215.1). Taxonomy (NCBI): domain Eukaryota; kingdom Viridiplantae; phylum Streptophyta; class Magnoliopsida; order Solanales; family Solanaceae; genus Capsicum; species Capsicum pubescens. The sequence goes on along the minus strand of CM061548.1, from coordinate 72,173,665 downwards.
AGGTTGGTTAAAATAAGTTATTTGGCCCTGATTTGGTTCACCAAGCCATGGAGAATGTGAAGGTGATTTGGGATAGACTTAAGGCCGCCCAAAGCCGTTAAAAGTCCTATACAGATGTGAGGTGAAGGGAATTGGAGTTCAGTGTTGGTGATTGGGTGTTCTTAAAGGTATCTCCTATGAAAGAAGTGGTACGGTTTGGTAAGAAGGGGAGACTTAGACCCCGTTATGTTAGTCCGTACTTGGTTTTAAAGATAGTTGGTAATGTTACATATGAATTAGAGTTGCCATCTAGTTTAATCTCCATTCATCCAATGTTTCATGTTTCAATATTGAGGAAATGCGTGGGTGATCCTTCAACAGTTGTCCTTTGGAGGAGGTGGGTATTTCAAATTCCTCATCTTATGAGCAACTCCCAATTTGAGATTTTGGATCGACAAGTCCGTCGGTTGCGGAGCAAGGATGTGGCTTTGATAAAGGTTCTTTGGAGAAACCAAAAGATTGAGGAAGATACATGGGAAACCGAGGAGGACATGAAGTCCAAGTATCCATTCTTGTTCCCCAGTTCAAAAAATTGTGCTCGAGGTATATGTATTCCCTAATATTTTATTTTCTGAATTTGCTAAAGAAATTTTTGATTTCCCTAGTATCTTTGTTTTCTATCTTAGTTAGAGGTAAGTGTGGTTGTGTTTGGAGTCAAATCGTGCCAATAAATGCTTTTCCTATAATTTGAGGACGGATGATCCTGAGGGGGTGAGGGAATATGTAACACCTCGGGTTTTTGGTCCTTTAAAATTTCTAAAATTTTATCCCCAGTGCCTTGACTACGACTTACCCTATGAGTCATAGGGAGTCTTGATGAGTCATTGGACGCAAATCGTAACCTAAAAAGTAAGTGTGTGTCTAAGTTATGGTCTGAGTATGAGTGTCTCACTAAGTGTCATAAGGACTCGTTACAAGTCGTTGGGTGTAAATGGTAGGATGTCCAGTGTTTACCCCGAATGGGTTCTGTGTTGACTAAGACTGGACCCTACGAGTCGTAGCAGTTGAGTCATAGGGTTAACAATATGTGGGTGCCCTGGAAACTGTCTTGGCTATGATTTATGGTAACGAGTCATAATAAGACATTACAAGTCGTATGGTGACCCGCAGTCACTTTATACTACATTTTAGCATTTAAATTCAGGGCATTTTGGATAATTCCCTCCTCACCCAATTAAAACCCCATGTTGATAAAGCACTTAAGAGGGGTTATTTATTATTTATAGAGTAATTAAACACATCCAAAAGCTCTCTCAATTTTCTCAAGCATCCATACTTAAGGTTTCTAATAGGTAGATCATCTAAGGACTCAATGATGGAATTCTCTCGATAAACTTTGAGTAACTGTTGTCTATGTGATTTTTTATGTTTTTCCCTACATGGGTTATGTTTGAATGGTGGTTTTAAAATCAATTTAATACATGTGTATTGGGAATAAATTAAGGGATTGTGATTTACCTAAACTTGTGACTTTTCAAGTGGTTATGACCTCAGTCATATATTGTGAAGTTGGTTTTTGAATATGAAAAGTATGCATATTGAACTACTCTTGAACTATTGCATAAAGTGAAAAGTAAATAAAGCATAATGGTTTTTAAATTGAACCTTAAGTTGTTGTGTAATTCCCCAAGTTAATGTATAATTGAACCAAGGGGGTTGTGAATTCCCCCAAGTGATGTAACTGGTTTGACATGTTGATATTACCTTGCAAGTGTAGTTGGTATGATGATACCAACAATGTATGCCTTAATGTGTAATTGGTTCAATGAATGGGAATGTGCGATACTTGTTTTAATTGGGCTTTAATGAGGATTGTGTAGCTGAGTCGTGAAAGTGAAGGTCTCAAGGGACCAATACTAGAAACCGCGATTGCCGATGGAGGGGGCTTATATAACCGGGTGGTTCGAGTCCCCCTTATTATTATTATATGATTGGGAGGTTCAAGCCCTCCACATTATATTACATGATTTGGTGCTTGTATCACCTTGATATGCCGGGAGGTTCGAGTCCCCCATAGTGCATATGTATACTCTCTAGTTCGTGCGGCCATATGCACTAGGGTCCTACCAGCTGGGGAAGAGCTGGGCCCATATAGCCCTGGGTGCCTTCTTATGTTATGATGGTTGAGCTACACAATCCAGACTAAAACTTTAAAGTGCATATTAAGCCTTGTTCCCTATCCCGACATGTGATATATATATGTATTTGATCAGGTGCATTGGTTTTGAATGATTTTGAACTATTGATCACGACATTATGTTATCCTTATCCCTGAGTTACATGCTAGTGTTCACCCCACAAATCATCCCTAGATGCTATATCCCCACGTGATGCAGGCACCAAAGATACTTTTACTTTTCCTATGCCGAGTTAGGTGAATCGACTCGGTTTGTCAGTTCATTGTGGTGAAGCGGTGAGCCTCTATTCTCCGGAAGGCTTTGACATTTCATCAGTTCTTATCATAAATTAGAATTGAGAGTTTTCATTGTCATCAACATTATCTTTTTCATTGTCATGTGTCAGCGTCAGGGATATGTCCCGACTAAGACTGAGTTTTGATTCTTTTATTAAAAGTCCTTGTGGATTACTGTGGAACTGGGTGATGTTAGTTGGTTGTTTGGTTAGTTACTGGTTATTGGTCATAGACTTATCTTTTGTTCTTTAATCTCACCTTGTGTTATCTTGTTATATGTTCAAATTTATCCGACGTTGGGGATGTTGTGTTTACTTGGTTAGGTGCAGGGGGTTGTCTCCGGTTCATTTGGGACTTAAGATTTCCGTTATGTCCAGGCCTTGGTTTGGTTTGTGACAATGTTCCTCATACTTATGGAGTATTCAAATTAAAGAAAAATCATTTTCAAGCTTTACCGATAAAACCCCATAACCTATTTAGAAATCAAGAATTTAAAGTTATTTTAATGATAAATTGATAGAAAAATGATAATTATATAGAAAAATTACCCATGAAAGAAATCTCAAAAATTCCTTTGGAATCGCCCAAATCTGAGCTCCCAAGCCCCCAAAATGGTAAAAATGGAGTTTTGATTTTCAACTTGAGTGGAAATCACGAAAGTTCTTGAGAAATGGGGAAAGTAGAGTTTTAAATATAGAGAAAATAATTATACGAGAAAAACACATAAAAATCATTAAAATCGGAGCTTTCTAGCTTTCAAAGTGTCAGAAATACAAATTTGGGTTTTATACTCAGCGATGGCGGCTTAAACGGCACATTGACCGCTAAAGCGGTTTGATCAGAAGGTAAAAATACTGCTAAAATGGTCATATTGTCGCTTTAGAGATTTGTCAAATGGTCAATGGCTGCTAAAGCGGCCACACTAGTACCAACAATTTTTAAAACTTGGTTTTGATCCTCGAAACTTATCTGAAACCATATGTGTTGACACCTAATTTTTTTTCTCCCCGGCTAAGTTTAATTTCAAGTTTCCTTGATTTAAAATAAAATTACAACATCAATTCTATCCATATAAAAACTTGTCAAAGTATTTATCTAGTTAATTTTGTCATTTTAAGTAATGATTATATATTTTCGTATCGTATCTTTGGAATCGTATAATTTTGTTACTTAAATTATAATTTTATGAAAAAGTTAAATTTTAATAAGGGTTTATCGTTAAAATTAATTCAATTGGTTAAAATCTTGATTTAGATGTAATTTATTCATGAAAATAATTTATTTGGAGAAATACTTGTTTAATTTTACTAAATCAAGAAGCTTGAGATTAATCGAGGTATTAGTTCATATCGAATTTCAGCCGAAAACACTTTATAGAAATAATAAAATATTGCAATTGAGCCTCGTGAATAAAAAAAATATTATTCGGAGTGGTAATTTTCATTTTTGCGTAGATCGTAAGATTCTTGACAACATTGGATACTTGTTCTCTTTTGATTGAGTCATGTTCCATGGATTGTTTTTCATCGATTTGTCCATTATATTTGGAAATAGTAGTTATTCTTACACCTCTTCTTTATGTGTCGTTAAATTCGAGTTTACCGTTGGATCCATATACTTGAGGATTTAGATGTTTGCTCGTGTTGTTTCCATGTATGCTATCAAATGTGAATTTACGTTTGTTAAACTAACTTGACATATTTTTATTGCCTACTATTAAGTAAAATGCACGATATTTTAGCATTCTTTTGAATATTAACGCTACTACATATATTGATTATCTTACATTTCTTTTGCATGTGGATATGTTCGAGTCCAAATGGACTCTTTCCCTTTTGCATTCGTAATGGGCCAATGAGGCCCATTTTTTCGAGTCAAGTTTCGAGTAGGTCCGAAAGCCGGATACGTGGCATACCAATGCAAGAAGATGGAAGAAGAAAAATGGGTTAAAACCCGTTGATGAAGATGTTAAGAGACTTAACAAGTCTCTATTTATATTCATGTATTTTTATTTATTTATTTATTAATTTATTTGAGTCTCGAAGCCAAAGTTGTAACTTAATACAGGTGAAGCGGATTTTTAGGCCTTCAAGGCCTGAAAACTAGTTTAGGATAGGTGAAAGTGGGCCAAAAGCCCAAACGGATAGTCTAGGATAGGTGTAGGTGGCCAAAAGTCCAAAAGAATAGACTAGGACATGTTTCACTGATTTGGGCCCAAGGGGTCTAAATCTTTCAATCCCTTCCCTTTACTTCCTTTTTCTTATGTTTATTTTCTAGCTATTTCCTAAGGGCTAGCTAAATTCCCTATTAAGTCGTCAAAAACTGATTTAGTATAAACCTCAAAAAATATTTTCTTAATTGATTTCTTTTCAAAAACCAACTTCTTTTTTCAAAGTTAGTCAAAGAATTATTTTTAAATAGTCTGGATAGCCACAAGTTAGCGGATACCTTTGTTGATTTAACAACCTTCCAAAAGTATTAACTGGAACCACTTACTCAGAATTTTCAAACTTAAATAATTTTTTCTGTTTTGAATCATTTAAGTAATTTCTAAAGGTTTTCTTGATCTTCCTAAATAAATTAAGTGGTGATTCTATTCTCGAGTTTAAAAAACTTTTTTGAAAGTATTTGAACTTGTGAAAACCCAAAAGTCATTTCTTCACTAAAACATAAACGGAGACTCTTCTAGGGAACTCTAACTAGTTTCTAACCAAATATTTGAATTAGCTTCTTTTGACTAATTTTTTATGTGCCTATGTGTTTTAAATTTTGCTAAAATTAAACTTTGCATTTCATGCCATACTTCCCATCGAAATAAATAAATTGTTTTGGGTTTCGTGAATATCCCAAACCCTATTATTCAATTTCAAATTAGGTGTTGGAAATACACCGGTTTATTAGCATATTAGGTATCTGATGACTATTCGTATTTCCAAACCCAATTCGTCCGCTTGGAAACCCGGTCGAAACCCACTTTAGACACCCAAGATAGAGTGAAACCAAAACTCTCTTTAGGCATGAGCCTAGGACGACCCAATATCCGAGGGGGTATTGGACCTATTAGAAAACCTGCCCAACGTTTATTCACGACCGGAGGCTACCCTCTAGTCGTAACACGGTGCTTAGAATCACAAGTGATCCCAAGCTAACCCATGTACTGGCATACTGCTTGAGAAACTGATTTAAATTATACAAAAACTAAATTTATTGAGTGGAAACATGATCATGAGAAAGTCTGAATAAATGAAATACTGATAAAGTTTACAACATGATAAAATTTAGGAAAGAAACTTGAATTACATGTAATGACTCTGAACGACTATCTATGAAGCCTCTACTATACTGACTATAGATAGATGGGATATGCCTCCAACTACCACTAATCAATACATATGAATATTAACAATAGAGTACATAAACTACAACTGACTGGAGTCCTCTAAATAAGAGAACTCATCACCTGCTGGCTGAAAGCTGCAACCTGTCTGATTATGATGTGTGGGCTATAATTGGTACCTATATTATGAGACAATGTAGCACATAGACATATATGTTGATCAGTACATTGGAATGTTCTGAGTAAGTGGGGGAGAATGCAACAAGTAAGACTGAATAGATACATAATCTTAAAACATGCATGCTAAGTGCAAGTAGACTCACCAAGAGACTAAAATCAACTGAAAGATGAAGTATCTTAAAACATGAGTAACAAACATAATCTGATAAGCTGGTGAATCTCTAAATTTAATTTCATAAATCTTTGCTTTTGTAGATAGAACTGAAGCTAAGAAATGGTAAATCATGAATACTGTATGTACATCTCATGCATAGCTAAACATACTGTAAAACTGAACTGAGGATCATGTATGGATACTGAACATGAAAAATATGAACATGTAAAACTGAGAATACAAGACAAAGAATAAACTTGTACTGACATGATTTGAATACATGAATAACTGATATTAGAATAACTGATGTCTGAATAACCGAATAACTGATATCTGAAAAATTGATATTTGTATACTTGGTCATGCAAGCTTGAATTGACGTACTTTGAATACTGAACTTATACTGTGGGAGCTATCATGTAACCGACATGCACCAATTTGAGCTAATCGGGGTCTAACCTATAACCCCAGTTGGAAGGGTGTTAGTACCTTGCCACGGTTACTAACACATGGCTGTGTGGATCCACTAATCATGAGTCCCAAAGGACTAGTGTGTCACCCTCTACTGGCAGGTTCCCTTAAGAGAATGTCAACCCTCTACTGGCACTAAGACCTCTAAAAACCTATGCTGGTTACGTAGTTTTGGAACTCAGGGACTGGTACTAATGGCCAGACCCTCAACTGGAAGGTGAGACCCCATCCCTGAGGTTACTCGGTGCTAAATCCTACTCTCAACTGAATGACACTGGTGTTATTGATGGTTTAACATGACATGGTACTATACTAATAAGTGCTCAGCATTAACATGGTAGTCTGAATATAGTGATAAAACATGGTCTGACTAACTTGTAACTTGAAAATGGAAATATGTAAAGAACATAGGTAGCGGGTGTTCATAACCTGCCAGTGCTGAATAATTACTAAAATATAATAACAACACTTAAAACAATGGTATAGAATCATAGTTCAAAGACCCAAAACATAAGGCATTTCAATACATGAGTATAATACATGGATTTAGGAATGGGGATGTATTAAATAGGAGAATACCAATTTATCATCAAAATAACCAAATTCAAGACAAAAAATCAAACTTGTAGTTTAAAACATGAATAAGTACAATTCTTATGCTCTTTAGTCCTTTAAATCACAAGGTAATGCTATGATTTTAACACATGAGGATTTGGGAATAAACGCTAATTAAAAATATGTAAATTCAACTTGAAAATCATACTTTCAGGCACAAGGATGAGATATTAACGTTGTTCAAAACCTCACATACCTTAATTAGATGAATTCTTGAAGATAGTTTTGAGATTGGAACTTGAATCTTTGAGTTCTTAGAGAGAAAGGTCGAATTTTGTTCTTGGGAAAAGGGGAAGGGTTTTAATTGTGTAATAAATGTTTAGGGTTAATTTAGTGGAAATATCGTGATTTAAGACCCCTTAAATCATTTAAAAATGATTATAAACGAGTTAGGGGTGTGAAAAGACCTCAACGCCCTTAAACTAAGTCAAAATAAAGTATTTTTTGCACTGCTCTATTGCTGGGCGACGCACGCCTATTTCACACTTGAGGTTGTGAGGCGCATGCCAATAGGACACTTCATCAAGTGTCTATTTGTTATTTCCATGCGACGCACGACCTTAGCATGGTCATTACTTTTCGCTCGGGTATCGGATTAAGGCAAAATTGGTAGCGTTGGAAAGCTAATTCAATTGTCTACAATTTGGTGGTTCTTAAGATGAAAAATTCTACATATGTAAAATTTATACACGTCAATAGATGACCCTTGTAGGATCAAACACCAAATTTTGGCAGAATCAAAGGCTCTTAGCTCAATTTTTACTCTAAGTAACTCCTATGAAGATCTTTCACCTTGATAGAACTTTACACACTAGGATAATGATCATGACACTTATATTTACATGAAAATAATTTGTATTAGAGCTTACACATGTAGGAACGATGGTTCGATTTCTTGCTAAAAAATATGGGGTGCTACAGTCTATTGGCCACGAGCCAATTACAAGCGAATCATATTTACGTGTTTAAGAAATATATGTTTTTTTAATCCAATCCACTATCTGGTGGGGGTGGTGGGGCAGAAAGAAGACTTATTTTTCTTACTTTTATGCAAGAATGACTCAACCAGACCTGAAAATTTCTTAAAAGTATGGTTGGCCCATATGAATACAAAAGACAAAGATTTTGTCAGTGCTCATATCGTCCATTTACCTTCTCTTATAGAGATAGATGTTTGTCCTTAAATGATCCATGAACTAACAAAATTTTGGGATGATGACAACATGGTATTTTTCTTTAGGGAAGTGGAATTATTTAACGACCCAAAATCACCTCCTGGGATGTCACACGGTGCTTAAGGCTACAAGTAGCCCCAAGCTATAGCCCCAAGAAACCCTTTGAGCTTATTACTACTCACAATAACTCATTTCAAGAAGAAATACACAAAAACACTGGCACTATCATATCAAATGAAAGGAAATACGATGGTAATACTCGGTCCAAACGACCACAATACTGGAAATCTTAACACAACCACAATCTGATAACTAGTCTGACAAAGCCTCTACTACTCCCTGAACTAGAGAGCCGTTGGGACAGGTCCCCAACTGACTCAAATTGAACTAAAAGTAATAACATAAACACTCTAGTACTGAAATATTTGAAGATAGGCCCTCGAACCATGAGGACTCACCACTGGAGAAATATAGACAAAGGTACTCGAGAAACACTGGCGAGGCTGGGACTGAGCACCTGAACCTAAATTATAAGACAATGTAGCACATAGATGTATATGTGGATCAACACTTGGGAATGTACTAAGTATATGAGGGTGTTTAAATTTACATAAAATAATATCAATACTCTTTAATCAAATCATTCATGCAATAGGAATGACTCACATGGCTTGAATAAGTCAAAATGTAAAGCTCATAAATCATGTATGACGAAGCATGTAACATAAATCTTGTGAGTCATTATACTTCAACTTTAGTATCGCTACTCTTCTCTTTCTTTGATTACTCAAAGACTAAAGAAAGATTTAAACCATACTTTCGAACTAATGCATATATCTCATAGAGGGTAAGACTTCTTTAATGCTTAAGGACTTATAACTCTTTTGAACTCAAACACTTGGAACTCGGAATCATATAACTTTGGTTTAAGAAAATCGGTGATCAACTCGTATTAGTAGAGAAAACTATTTTCTTCTTTGGAAAATACTCAAAAGCAATTCATTCATTTAGAAAATATCTCATCTCAAAGCTTTAGGGAAATTATTCTATCTCAATGGAAAATACTTTAGTTTTAGGGAAAATAACTTATATCAAGGGAGGTTCTTTTCACCGACATAAACCATGCGAGGTACATGGAGTCCAATGTCTTCTCCTCCTAAGAAAGAAACATCACATTGGGGAGAGGCATCATACTCTTGTCAAGGAGTATACCCTCAACTCAGTGATCACTTATCTCGGCCTCGGTCCCAATCATCTCGGTCTCAGGCCCAAAATCTCAATCCTATAGTGGCACATAGTTCTGGGGTAAGAAACCGTAGTACTTACCTAACTCAATGCTAAATACTACTCCCTTTAGTTTATCTCGGTCATCTCATAAAAATCCACTTTAGAGTAATCTCATGGTTCAATAAGAACCCAACTGTAAAATCTATAATCTAATGTAGTGAAGTGAATTTTAAAGCTCTATGACCATTAGGTCAAATCATTTCTCAATAATCTCAAAATACTCAAATCATGGGTGCTTATAGCACAAGAGTTCATAAAATTGCAAGTCTCAAGTAGGGCTTAATGACCCATATTTCAATCTAAAGTTAAAACTCATCACATGCATATTAGATAGCATATAGATTTATAAATCATATAGAAATCTAGAATTTACCGTAATTTAGCTCAAAATCTCAACATACTCATATACTTCAATAACTCAAACATTTCAACTATCAACTTCTTAAGGATTAAAATCATGGGGTATAGACCCAGCTGCAATTTCTCACGAAAACATGTAAAAATCATGTCATTAAACTCTCAATTCATGGGAAACATCAAAAGCTTGCAACCAATAACAATGGGTGAAAACTCCCAATTCAATTTCATGTAAAATCTCATAAATTGTAGTTTAAACAAGCTTTTGGGCACAAGGGTGAAAGGATTACCTTTGTTCAAAATTCCACATACCTTATATTATGAAATTAGATGAACAACTTGCTCTAAACCTTTCTTCTTACTCTTTGAGAGAGGGTCCTTGCAACCTTGGACTTGGGGAACTCAAATCTCAACTCAATTTGTAGAATCTATGGTGAGTTCTTGGATTTCTTGGAGAAGGATTTTTTATTTGATCTAGAGGGAGAAATCCTAGCTCTCTTGTGTTTTGAATGATGAATGAAGCCATTTGCTTTGCTTGGAATATATCTGGTTGATAAAAGAGTGGAAAAGACTGAAAAACTCTTTTAAAAATGACTTAAAAATACTAAACTGGGGCTGCGATGGTCAAAGCGATAGTCCGTCAAAAGTCTGATAGTCCGTCATATGTTGGCCAAGATGAGGCCACACTGCGATGGTCTTAGCGATGGTCCATCGCAGCCTTGACGGTCCGTCATCCTGGCCGTCGCACTTGGGTCAGAAAAGGGAGTTACTGACTTGGTTTCGACGGTTCGAGCGATGGTCCATTTTAGTCTCGACGTTCCGTCGGATCGTCCGTTGCACCTAGGTGGTTCCGACAACTCATAATAAGACGGTCATAACTTCTCACCCCGACACCGAATTTGGACAAAGTTGGTATCGTTGGAAAGAAATTTAATTCTCTACATGAAAAAGTCAAATTTAAGAAAATTCTATATGGTTTAAACACCAATCACTTAGGAAGTCTCTTCTCAATCTTTTAGGGCAGGAATTACACTTCACTTGACACGCTCTAAAGCTCGGACTACGAGAGAACTTTGCGGGGTTTTACAAAGTAACGCCTACTATTGAAAAAGTATTGAGTTGTTATGAGAGCATAAATATGTGTAGAAAAAGGAGTACACCTTACAATAACATTATAGTCCCTATCGTATGGAACTGTCAAAAGATCAAGGACGTCTTTACAATTAATAATAAAACCAGGTTAGGGAAATGTGATGGGGCAAATATATCTTTCGTGAGTTGTATCATTTGTTTAGAAGGTATAATGTTTTTGAGAAGTTCGGACAAAAATTTAAGTTAGAGCCAAAATGAAAGAAGATGAGAGCATTTGCTTTCACAGTGGGTTTACTTGGAACAATGGTGTTTCCACAAGGAGAAAATGGCACCATTCACCCAAGAGTCATTATGGTGACACACACTCTTTTCTACGGAATGGATTATGGTCCCACTAAGGTATTCCACACCTTAGCCCCTATGATCTTCGGTGAAATATACCGGGATTTAGGAATGTGTCAAGCGATCATCATTTATTTCAAGGTTGCAACCTTTTCTTGCAATGGTGGATGATGACACACTTAGTGAAAAATCCTAGAATGGAGCAGCCAGACCCTCAGACAAGGGTAGATCTTCTATCATCGCATGACATATGGTTGTTCCTGTACAGGTTTAATGGAAGAGAATCTTCAAAAGTTTGGTTTAAGATTTTTGGGGGATTAAAAGATGACAATGTTCAACGGTTAATCAAATATCTTCACCCGAGGAAGTACATTAGTCGAGGAGATAAATGACCTTTGTTAGTACTTACAGGTCTCAGGGGAAATCATCCTTATAACCCTGAAAAGGTTCTTAGGAAATTCAACATCAAGTAAGGAACACCGCAAATGAAGCCAATGGTCACATTCATTATCGAGTATGGAAAAGGCCTAACTCCACTCAAAAAATACATGGTAGATGGGTGGAAGAGAAGAAGATGGAGGGAGTCTCCATTTTTGTATCGGGTATGAACCAATGTTAGTCACACTTATGAGGAGTGTTTAAAGAAGAATCTTTCCGAAATGTTGATCTCGGGGCCGAATGTACCCATCCTAATTGTTGATATAGAACCAAAACACCAAATTCTATTCCACAGGATTTAGGAGTTCGAAATAAGCAAGGTCATATACCAAAAGATGCATATGGAGGATGCCTCAACCATACACTAAATGATAGAAGAGTTAAAGCAATCCAGACAAGAGGCTGATAATGCTAGGCGATGTTTGATTGATTTGGATGATTGTATGGTCTCCCAGATTGATAGCATAGGGAAGATGGCATATAAGAGCAAAGTAAAATTAAATGGGAGTCACCTAATTATCAACAGATATCATATATGGAAAGAGATGGATAAAGCTAAGAAGGCAAAGGTCGATGAAAGAGCATATAGGATCTAGTTTTTCTATCCCCTGTACGGGATCTTGTTCTTTCTTTCATGTTATTTTCTTCTTCCCTAAGAGTTGAATACCTTTTATGATACTTTTGTAGGCTTTTATGCCCTTTATATATACATATATATACATATATATACATATATATATATGTAGATTTAAGGGGATAATGGATTGGCTTTTAAAAAGGCATATATTTCCTTCAAAATTCGCTAAGCCAACCCTTGGCTTAAAAGGGGCACCCCAACTAGGATATGCATTTACTATAATGTTGTTATGTGATATAAATATCTTATGTGTTTATATGCGTTTGTTTGAATCAAAAACAAATTTGTCCACTATGCTCTCGTGGATCAGTTTGCCTATGATGGAAACAACTCTATGTGGTTACTTCTTGCTAAATATCTCGCATTATTTATCATATATGAAATCTAACACAGCTGCCTTTAAGTTATTTTGCTTTATAGATAATAAACAACTACTCCATGTTGAAACAAGCTAGCAAAACATCCTTACTTCACCCGGTCAGAAGTTTGTAAAATCCCATCCCCTAACCCTCATTTAAATATGGCTGGAAGCGACAAATCTAATGCATTGACCATTAGGTACAACATGATAGCGGAACAAAGTGAGGTGATTGCTGAACTTGCGAGAAAATTGGAAACGCTTCAAGAGGAGATAAGTTATACTAGTGATTTGGCTAATCTGGTTGTAGCGTCCAGAAAATCTGTCCTGAGACGTCATACGATGCTTGGAACAACAAGTTATTCCAAGATAACCCATGAACTGCATACTGTTAAGTAACTGAATTATCACATAATAAATAACTGTTCTACTGTGTGGAAAGATAGTCATACTAAAGATCTAAAATAGATACAATACTGATAAAGCTTTACAATTTGATAAATCTGAAGGATGAAACTAAAATTTACATAACAGACTCTGACTGACATCTATGAAGCCTCTACTATACTAACTATAGATAGTTTGGACATGCCTGCAACTACCACTAATCAATACACATGAAAGTAAATGAACTGTACATGAACTAAAACTGTCTAGAGTTCCCAAAGTAGGAGAACTCATCACCTGCTGGTTGAAATCTGCAACTGTCTAATCGAGATGCGTAGGCTATATCGGTACCTACATTATGAGAAAATGTAGCCATACAGACGTATATATGGATCAGTACTTCTGGAATATACTGAGTATGCAGGGGTGAATGCAATAAGTAAAACTAATTTCATACGTAATAGTAAAACATGCATGCTAAGTGTAAGTAGACTCACCAATAAGCTGGATAAACTGAAAGCTGAAAATATCTTAAAACATAAGAAATAAATATGATCTGATAAGCTGGTGAATCTCTACATTTAGTTTTTGTAAAACTTACTTTAATGATATTAGTATAACTGAAGTTGAATACTGGGCATATGGAACTGGACTGTACTTAGTCTGAATAACTGGACTGGAACTGTAGAGTATTATGCATATGAGAAAAGGGACTGACTTAGTTAGTAACATGAGGTAACTGAGCATGAATTCATGAAGACTGTATTATCTGAGAATGCAAGACCAAGTATATAACATGATTCTAAAATAGTCTGTAAACTGAGGTACTATAATACTGATAACTGAACAACTGATAACTGTAGGCGATGGTCAAGTAAACTTGAAACTTAACTGAGTTACTGATATGATTATTGGACTGGGACTAGGACTAAGACTGTAACTAAGACTATAACTGAGACTGTATACTGAGTTCTGATAACTAATTAACTGATATTTGAGTTTACTGATACTGTATTACTGATAAATAAGAGATTGTATCTGAAAGTCCTATTTCTGTGGAACTATACTGAGTTTTGTACTGAGTTGAGTGACTGTATCTGACAGTCCTGAATCTATTGAACTGAACTGAGTTTTGTACTGAGTTTGAAAATGAAACTGTGGGAAGTAATCATCTAACCGACATGCCCTTCTCTGAACTGATTGGGGTCCAACCTATAACCCCAGTTGGAAGGGTGTCAGTACCGTGCCACGACTAAAGACAACTGTAGAGATACCCTCATCTGGAAGGTACTCAAATGAGAATGGTGGAATCCTCAACTGACAGGTTAAAACACCTCATCAACCCTCATCTGGCAGGTTTGATGTATTAACCTGTGCTGGCTACGTAGTTCTGGAATGCAAGGATTGCTTCTAAGGATCACACCTTCTACTGGCAGATGAGTCCCCATCCTTGGGTTCACTCGATGTTGAATCCTACTCCCAACTGAATAGACACTGAACCGATTTTCTAGTTCACACTAGCCTTGACTAAACTATTACTGATCATACTATTTAACTGAGCTGAATTGAGTTCACTATGTTTTGTTGAATGACAGAAATATTACTAAATTTTGTTAACTAACTAAATACTACAGAGGTCTGAACTAAATACTGAATATTACTGAGGTCTGAACTGAATACTGAATGCTACTGAGGTCTGAACTAAATACTGAATACTACTGAGGTCTGAACTAAATACTAAATGGTACTGAGGTTTGAACTGAATACTGAATACTATTGAGGTCTGAACTGAATACTTAATACTTCTGAGGTCTGAACTGGACTGGATTGATACTGAGTTTACTGAGTTTTCCTGAGTTCTATAACTGGCTGAGTTCTATTGAGTTTTGTAACTAACTGAGAATACTACTGATCATGACATGACTGAGACTATTCTGTAACTGACACTGGCTCTAGGTAAGCAACTAAATTGTCGGGTATTAAATACCCCCAGGACTCGACAGCATGAAAGTAAAGCATGGCATGATCATAATAGCATAACAATAGTCAATTGTCAACAATGCTTTCATTTAGACATTTTGTCAAACACTTGGAGGTTATGGACTTGTACATGGATGAGAACACATGGTAACATGTCATGATTACCCTATTCAATTCACATGGACATTCTATCAAGCACTTGGAGATTAATACTTGGACATGGGAATATCTTAAAAACATGGGAGCATAGCATGGTTTCATAACCAACACCGTGAATTGGGAAAATTACATGAAATTCACTTGAAATAGGACATGGGCATTTCATCACAACATGTAAGGATCAAACATGTGGAAAACATGAACTTAAAATAAGGAATTATTTCTTATTATCTTGAATATAGGATCCACCATGGAATCCAACTAAAACTCTAAGGACATGATATGTAAGCCTTTGTTCAAAATCATTCTTGTAGGCATTTCATCAAACACTTAAAATTCATGGTTTAGACTAAGCATGGGGGTAGTTAAAGATAGTAGTAATAGCATGATTTCACGTCTAAAATCATTGATTAGATTTTAAATTTGGCAAACAATACCATTCAAACATGTAAGGTTTATTATCACCCATAATTTCATGGAAACATGATAAAAGTTTGAGATTCATAAAAATTTATAAACAAAATTCATGGGAACATGTAAAGATTATAACTTTAAACTTGAAATTTGAGTTTTGGGCTCCATGGGTGAAAGATGACCCATGGATGAACTCTCACATACCTCAATTTTTCTTGAATTGTGAAGAAAGCTTGAATCTGGGAATCTTGAATGATAAACTTGTGAAAGAAACTTCATTCTTGATTTTTTTTGAAGGTTTGTTGAACTAGGAAACTTTAACTCTTGGATTCTTGAAGAAATATTGAATTCAAAACTTAAATCCTTGTGTTCTTGAGAGAAAGTTGAACTTGGTTCATGGTGGAAAAAGAGGAGGGTTTATGTGAGTTTTGATGATGAAAAGTGAGAAAATAATGCCCTTTGGGGTGTTATAAATCGTCTATTGGAAGTTTGGGGTTGAGGGGAAAGGACCAAAGTGTCCCTAGACCTTTTAGGAACTGAATTATCATGAAAACAGCTTTGGATCCGCGTCAGTTTTTCATATCGGGGCGTAATCGACGCGACGCATTGAGATCGCGTCGGCTTACTGCCTCACACGAAAAATACTATAACATTTTACTCGGTTATCGGATTTTGGTTAAATTGGTATCGTTGGAAAGCTAATTCAATTATCTACAATTTGGTAGGTCTTAAGATGTAAAATTTCATGTATATAAAAAGTTATACATGTTAAAATTAGATCCTTGTAGAATCGAATATCAAATTTTGGACGAATCAAATGATCTTAGCTCAACTTGGCTCTAAGTGATTCCTATGAACATTTTTAACCTCAAGAGCACTTCACACACTAGGATAAAGATCATGAACTTATATTTACGTGGTAATCACTTGGATTATAGCTTATACACGTAAGAACGATGGTTTATAGACTAGCCCAAAAATATGGGGTATTACACTGGCCATCACTGTCAACGTTCCTGTCCCAGGAGGACATGAGCCTCCATTCCAAATTCCTTCCCTCAATACTCCTATTCTCGGGAATCATCCAAATAACATATTGTCCGCCTCCGCTTCCCAATGTCCCAAAATCCCATAATCAATAATCCTCCAATTCATGCTGTCCAAAACACCAGTCGACAATATAACCCAGATTCTTACCATCCATAAAATCCATTCCTAACCCCACAAAATCCATCTCCAAATCCACAAAATCTATTTCTAAATCCACAAAACCCGTTTCCAAACCCCCAAAATCCATTTACAATTCCACAAAACCCATTTCCAAACCCCCAAAATCCATTTACAAATCCACAAAATCCTCTTCCAAATCCACAAAATTCGTTCCCAACTCCACAAAATCCCTCCCAAGTTCCACCAAACTACTCTCAAATTCCACAAAGTATTCTCAATTTCCAAAACATCCTCCCTACCTACGACCCAACCTCATCTTATCCTCAAAATCAAGCTACCATTCTAAATCCTTCTCAAATCATTATATATCCTAACATCTACAACCCCTTTTGTAATCTTGAGGTAGACCACTATGAGAAGAAGGAAAATAAATAGACGACCAAGTATGAAAAGATGTTGGTACTGATGAATAAAGTGATTATGAGGATCAAGGAATCTCATGGGACAGAGGATAATGATACTTTGGGGTATGATGATCTATGTGTGCACCCTGGAGTAGATCTACCAGAAGAGTACAAGGTCCCTAAATTTGAAGTGTTCAACGGCATCAAAAATCCCATTGCTCATCTAAGAAGGTATTGTGATCAAATGATCGGGGAAGAAGAAATTATGCATTACTAATGCACTTATTCAGCTGAAGCTTAAGAGGCAAAACTTTAGATTAATTCACATCTCGGGTACTGAAAATATGTTCTGTCTAGAGGGCATTGGCTAAAAGATTTCTCTATAGGTTTGCATTTAACATTAAAATAGAACCTGACCGACACTCATTAGATTAGATTAAGCAAAAGAATAATGAATGTTCCGAGATTATGCCTTTCGTTGGATAAAAAAAGCTGCTAAGGTACAACCTCCTATGCCTGAGGAGGAAATGGTGTCGGTGTCCTCTCGTGCTCAAGAGGGAGAAGTTTATTCGAGGATGGTATCCGTGGTCAGGACAACTTTTATAGATTTGGTAAAATTAGGGAATCACTAGAAGAAGGCATTTGAACAGGAAATATTGTCAAAACCCCAACATCATATGGGTCTTCTATGTTCCTAAATAAGACAAGAGAAGATATGACTATGATCTCTACCGATTCTGTTGCTAAGTTGAGGAAGAAATTCAAGCCCTAGGTACATTCTTTCTTCTCCACCGCCCCAAAGTTTTTTTCTTGTATTCTATGCCCAACCCCCATACTAAGCTCTACTTCTAAATATACGATCCTAATACCAAGATCCACATCTAAATATCCTACCCAGTACCGATCTCCATAACTAAATATTTTACCCTAATATTAAATTTTATAGCCGAATTATCAGTCTCATGTTCAAGCTTCCCTTCTAAATAACCATATGAATATCCAAGTGCCTCCAAATTATCATCAAGTACCTCCTCTCACTAGTCAAAACCATTATAACACCCTTCGTCCAAACCTCAAAAAGAAACCTCCCCAAAACTTTATGCTATTGGCTGAAAGTCACACCTAGATCTTCGAAAGATTAAAAGAACCTGGTTATCTATAGCCTATCCAACTGAAACTTTCCAATGCCAATTCTTGATTATTTCATGTCGATCAAATCTATGCTTATCATTTAGGAGCGACCGGGCATAATATCGAAGATTGAATCAACCTAAAACACAATATCTAAGACTTGATTGATCAGAAGGTCATCACTCTTCAAGTACTAACACCAAATATCAATTATAATCCATTTCTAATCATGGGGAGCCGTTATTAACATGATTAAAATAGAGGGAGAACGGGTATCTAACAAAACTATTGCTAAGGTAAATTCAAAAAAGACTGAAAGAATAGAAGGAGTAGAGAAGATAGAAAGAGTCATTGCTGCTTTAAGTGTCAATGATAGGCCCTCATTTATAGTGATGACAACCCCGACTCAAGTAAATGCTCTACCATTTCCTAGAAAAGAATTTATTATACATACTGTTGCTGCTCAAGGGATGACATGGTCTGGATTATGCTATATTTCTGAAGATTTGACCAACAAAAATGATTCACAGAAAAGGCCAATCATTGAAGGAGAGGCCAAAGAATTTTGGAGGCATATGTAACCAAAAGAGTATTCGATTGTCAAGCACTTAGATAAGACTCCAGCCCAGATTTCTATTTGGGCGCTGTTAATGAGTTTGCAATACCATCGACAGGCCTTATTGAAAGTCCTAGATAAATCATACGTTCCCATAGGTACGGATGTTAAAAATCTAGCTGTAATGATAGGGAATGTTATGGGAAGTCACCGCATATCGTTTAGTGAGAAAGAGTTGCCTTTTGAGGGGGTGATTCATAAGAAAGCCTTACACGTTACTATTAATTATCAAGACTATGTGATTAATCGGGTATTGATAGATGAAGGATCTTGTTTGAACGTCTGTCCTCTTTCTACATTAGTTCAAATAGGATATGACTTGGTAAAGGTTCGCCAAAGCCATGTTAATGTGCGAGCTTTGATGGAGGGCAGAGAGATACTACAGGTGAATTTGACTTGTACATCCAGACGGGATTCGCTGAATTCAAGGCTAAATTTCATGTTATGGATATCCATCCTAGTTATAACCTGCTTTTGGAGAGACTATGGATTCATGGTGCAAAGGCGGTTTCGTAGACCCTTCTTCAGTTATTGAAATTCATTTAGGAAAACCACAAGGAAATCATCCAAGGAGAAGAAATCCATTTAAGTCATCCTAATGTATATGTGCCTATGATTGAAGATATCCCAAGGTGTAGTAATTTTTATATGGTAGAAACTGTAAATGATGCAGAGAAAGATCTGGCTTCCCAAACGCCAATGCCCTCCATCTATAAGATGATGGCAATTGTGATGTTAAGAAGTGTATTCAAGCCTGGTCAAGGCTTGAGAATGAATTTAGAAGGAATTATTGAGCTGATCGCGATCCCAGAAAAACATTTACGTATGAGTTAGGGTACAAGCCAACAAAGAATGATGAGAATGAAGATAAGTCAAAGATAGGTCTGTCCAAACCATTACCACTCCTGTACCAGTCATTTCCTATGCGTGAGGTATCAACAAATGATGGTTTAAGGGATGGTATGGGAAATTTTTTCAAAGGATGCAATGCTATACTAGAATATTTCCCGAAATCTAGTGGGGTGAGAAAGGTTACACCAGAAGAAACTTTGCAGAATTGGAACTCCACACCACTAATGTCTCATCGGCCGTCGTGGTAGATGAAAGGGAAATTATTAGTAGTTTTAAAATTAGTGATGATCCACAGGAGTCCTCGTGATCCACCCTCTTGATGTAGAAATAACTTTAATGCATGTAACTCATTATTATCATTACCTGTCAAAATAATGCCATCAACATATACTGCTACTATTAAAATAGAAGAGTCAGATTGTAATACCACGATCGTTTCTTAAGCCTAAATCTGTATTTTGAGTGGATATGTATGACTTCCAAAGTGATTGATGTTTAAATCGGACTTCGGACGAGGGAGTTATAGACGTTTTACTCAACGATATCGGATCACCCAGGTCTGACGGTCGACCTGGCGGACCGTTAGGTCCTTGGTGGACCGTCAAGTGTCCCGTCAAGCTAAGGAAGTGACCTCTCTTCCTGGTCCCCGTGTGATGTCCAAGATGGTGGACCGTCAAAAAGTTGACGGACCATCAAAAAGTTGACGGACCGTCAAGGGGTACGTCAGGTCGAGACAGAATGTCTCGTTTCTATCCCTCGAGTGATGGACGACTTGGTGGTCCATCAGTTTCCTGACGGACCATCACTTCGACCGTCACACCGAGGTAGAATGGCCCAGATTTGGCACTCGAGTGATGGATGACTTGGTGGACCGTCACTTCGACCGTCATGTCGAGGAAGAACATTCCAGTTTTGGCACTTGAGTGACAGACGATTTGGTGGACCGTCAGGAGACTTGACGGACCATCAGATCGACTGTCACAGGCCCCGTTCAACGAATTTCAGCTTTTTCAAAAGGGCATTTTGGACATTTCCGCTCCTTGTTTCCTTATATATACATCAAAGTAGTAAAGAGAAGATCATTTTCTCTTATTACTCTCCAATTTCTCTCAGATTTTTCTAGAAAATTAGGGTTTTCTCTCAACCCAAAAATCAAAACTCCTTCCAAGAAATTCAAGGATCTTCCATAGATTTCTCCAAGTTGTCCAAGAATTAAGCTCCCCTAGTCAAAGGCATCAAGGATCTTAGCTAAAAAAATATAAAGAAGAAGTTCCAAACAAGTTTCTACATCTCCAAAATTATAATCCAAGGTATGTGGGGCTTGAACAAGAACACTCCTTTCGTTCTTGTGCCTAAAGATTTACTTTCTATTAGTGATTTACATGATTTTGCAAGTGGATTTACACCCAAATATCTTTATTTATGATTTATGAGATTTGAGTCGAATAAGTTTGATATTTATGATTATTTCACCATCATGTTTCTTAAACTGAGAATTTATTCCATGAGTTGTATATTGTCATTATGTATTAATGATTTCTAAGCGATTTAAGACAAGTGTCATGAGTTATGCCTTTCCATGAGAAATTTTATTATTGAATATATATCGATATTTGAGATTGAAAGTCAAGAATAAGTCCTATGATGTTTCCTTGAAGCTTTTGATATTTGAAAATGATTCGATAAGCAAATGTACTTGATATTGAGAAAGATTGTGTTGAGTTAAGTCGGGTTAGGAATCCACAAGATGTTTATGATTTACAGATAAGATATATATTTATGTTTTGGTCTTTATAATAGACCCATGAGTTGATATTAATTAAAGTGGATTTCCTAACGCGTTCTGAGCTGAGTCTGGGAGGAGTATTTAGAACCGAGTGGGAAATGTGATATTTCCCCGAAACTACGTGCCACCATAGGATTGATGTTGATAATTATGGGACAGAGGCTGAGTATGGGATTGTGATAACGAGATTGAGGTTGTACTCCCTGACAAGAGTACGACACCCCCGCCAATGTGGGGTTTTCTCCTTAGGAGGGCAAAATGTTAGACTCCATGCGGCTCACATGGTGTAGTTATATCGGTTATAAGAAACTCCCACGTCCATAATGATCTAAGTACCATGAGTTACCAAGTCACTCTAAGTCATAAGTCAAAGAGTTTGAGTTGAGTTAAATGATTTATGAGATTTATGAAGCATATGTTATTACTGATGACTTACGAAAATGATGTTTTAGATAATTCAAGCGAAGAGAGTTATTATTGTCAGGATGCATGATTTTCTTTTACAATTATGATATTATTTAAAATGTTGCATCCACCCCCACATACTCAGTACATTCCCAAGTACTGACTCTCAAACTCCTTTGTACTCTATATTTCCTCATGATATAGGTTCAGGTGCTCAGTCTCAGCAGTGACAGTGATCTTTGAGTACCTTCATCTACATTTCTGCGGTTGGTGAGTCCTCATGGTTCGAGGACCTGTGTCTCCAATTTTGTCTTGTTAATAGATGTTTGTTTACTTTTATTTCAGTACGAGACAGTTGGGGATTTGTCCCAATGGCTCCTCAATCCTATGTAGTAGAGGCTTTGTCAGACTAGTGTACCAGAGTGTACAGAGATTTCAGTATTTTATTTGTATAGGGCAGTATTACTTCGTATTTCAGTATGTTCATGACATGGTTATTCCTCTTTATCTTAGCATGATTTGCGCTATAATGAGTTCTGAAAGTGATGACAGGCTTAGAGGGTTAGCTTGAGGCCACGTGTGGCCTTGAGCACCATGTGATGTCTCGGGATAGGTTCTTGGGGCGTTATACAGATTTCTTGATGAATAGAGAATAATCATTATGAGAATGAGTGAACCCTTTAAAATTAAGAGCGACCGTAAGTCCTGAGTACCAACGCCTAGAGACTTGACGAAGTCCAAATATAGACTTTTTAATCTCAGAAATATGAGATGGTGATGGTGGAACTATCTTATCAGGGAAATTCATGTAGACTTCCTCATAAATATATCCATGAAAAATGCATTATTAACATCCAATTGATAAAAGCCCCAAACCTTTTTTGATTGTTGTATCTAGAAGACATCGGATAGTAGTTATTTTGAGAACTGGAGAAAAAGTCCCATTAAAATAATACCTTTCCTTTGAATGTCTTCTCTAATTAATAACCTAGATTTTAACCTTTCGATGTTTCCATCACTATGTTGTTTGACTTTATAAACCCACTTACAAGGTAAAGACTTTTTATCGGGGGTAGTTGGACTACGTCCCAAGTGTTGTTCCACTCAAGTGCTTGAAGCTCTTTCTCCATAGCTTCATTCTAACCTTTGTGAAACACAACTTGATTATAATTGACAGGTTCATGAATATTAGACAAGGAATTTAGCATATGTTGATTATTGGAAGATAAAGTTATGACAGAAAGAGAGACTGGTGAGATAGAAGATGAGAAACAAGAAGAGCTAACATAAGCCAAGTGCACAGAATTGCAAATATAATCTTCTTGATGAAAAAGAATTTTGTGTTCCCAAGTTGACCTCTTAAGTGAGGAAATATTATTTGTTTGAGGAACAGGTGAATGTACCTGATCTATGACAGTAGAAAGAACATGAGGTTGTACCTGTTTGTGATAGTAGAAGGAACAAAAGGTTGTACCTGGTCCACAATGGTAGAAGCATGAGGTAAAGTAAAAGTGATAACTGGGGGAGATAGGATGCTTTGATTAGTGTCAATATTATCATCAGAATTAGTAGTTGGGATTGATGCATAGACTGGAAAGTAGGAATCATTAGATTTAGAAGAAGCAATTGTAAAGATATTTTCATGAAACACAACATCTCTAGAAACTATGATTTTATTAGTATTAAGAACCAAAACTTTATAACCTTTCTTTCCATATGGATATTCTAAAAGGCCACATACAGTGGCCCTTGGTGCCAACTTAGACCTTTGAGAGGATAGAGTGAAAACAAAATATAGACATCTAAAACATTTGAGATTAGAATAGTTAGGTGTGGTCTTGAAAAGGACATCAAAAGGAGTTTTACCATTAAGGATTTTTGAAGAAAATCTATTGATTATATATGTTGCAGTCAAAAGACATTCACTGCAATATTGAATGGGTAGATGTGACTGGTACAAAAGAGCCCTAGATGTTTCTTGCAAATGCCTATGTTTTCTTTCAACCACACAATTTTTTTGTGGAGTAGACACACATGAGGTTTGATGTTGAATCCCTTTGGAATCAAAATATTCTAACTGTATTGTGCCACTTTCTAACTCAAGTGAATTGTCAGATCTTACTATTTTGACCTTGATTTAGAATTGTCTTTCAACCATAACTAAGAAAGATTTGAGGATTGTGAAAGCATTTAATTTATTGCCTAATAGGGAAGTCCATGTTCCTCTACTAAAATCATTTACAATGGTAAGAAAAAAATTATACCCATCATGTGTTAGTTCTTTATATGATCCCCAAGTGTCGATATGTATCAACTCAAAAATACTTTTTGTTGAGATGTTGCTTGTTGAAAAAGGTAGTTTGTCTTGTCTTGCCATTGGATAGATCACATATGGAGTGTCAAAATTTTGACAAGAAGAGATCGAATGAAAAGGAATATTTTTCATATTATTCAACGACATATGCCTCAATCTGTAATGCCACAATTTCTCCTTTATTTTGGAATCAAGTAAGGCAAAACATTAATGAGAATCTGAATTAGAACTGAAAGTCCTATTACAAAAAACTGAATTAGAACCTAAACTAGGACTTGATATTTTATTAACTTGAGCATTTGGAAGTGTGTCTGACTAGGTTAAGTTGAGTATTTATAGTCCTTTTTCTCTACCAATTTTCAATGGGTTCTTCAGAGAAGAGACCTGAAACATTAAACAAGAAGTAGGAGTGAATATAACATAATTATTGAGTTGTCTACACAATTTCTGTACAAATAAGAGATTATACTTGAACAAAGGTACATATAAAACATTCTCTATAACAAGATTTGGTAATGGACACTGTTCCTGAATGAGTTACCCTTACTTTGTATAAATTGGGAAGATTCACCATGAGTGCACTAGGCAAAGCCTTAAATTTAAAAGAATTGATTTATTGTGAGTCATATGCTGAGTAGTTCCACTATCATTCAAGAATTATCGTCAATGTTTACTAGGTGTGCATAAGAATTGAAAAACTTAGCTTTACCCGCAACCCTTACGTTGGTAGAAACTTGAGTATTTTTACCTTATTTTACATTATTCAATTGCTGAAGAAGCTCCAACAATCGTGCCTCAATTTTTTGAGTCAAGGACCTGATGTTTGGAACACTATTGTCTTTCCGTTCCTTAGCACTGTCAACATTTTTATTGTCCCGAATATTTTCTTGAAATTTTCTCTACTTCACAAATTTAAAGTTAGCAGGAAACCCATGAATTCTAAACATTTATCCACTATATACCTGATTTCTTACAGTTTGCACAAATTAGATTATTTTGGGTATTGAACATGAAGAACAATTTGAGATAAGATGATTGAGATTGAGAAACGAAGATGAGAATTTGACACAAGCTGATTGAATCAACCTTGCTCTAATACCACGTAAGAATTGAAAGGAATTAAATGAATTGCGGAAAAGAAAGACAAAGAATTTGCAAAAAAAAATTCTCCTTTTCTTGATTGATTGATATTTTGTACAATGTTTTGTATATATACAAGTAAACAAAAGAGCAACAAACTCAAACACCTAAGGACTCCTAAATAAGTTAAAAATAATACTCTTCTAAATAAGATAGGATACTAGTCTAAATAAGTATACACAAAATATTTACCTAGGCATACAAAAAGAATAAAATAATATATACAATGATTTCCTACCGATTTAGACAAAATCAACACGTTAAGGCAAGTCTAAGTTATGTACTAAGAAGACGACTATAATATAACAATCAGATAAAACAGGTGAACCAACCCGATCCAATGAATAAATTACATCATTATCTCAAGAGAATTCCTTCACATGAAGCTATCACTTGGTTGCTGAGTTCTGGCTTTTGTTTCTATATGAGTGCGTGAGCAACCTCTATTGAAAGAGTCGTTTATTTATATCCTCAGACCATAGAGGTGTATTTATTTTCTACCACCTTGTTAACTACAGCTCTTTCTTCACGCAGTGTTGTAGCTGAAGACATGCCTCTTTACCCCTACATGTTTGGATCTCCCTGTCTCACAGAAGTTCACTTTTGCTAAAATCTATTATCTTGAGGTCTTCTAATCTTCTTAAACTGCTTTTAGTAATCTTACTTCATCTTGACTTCTGTTGGAACAATCAATGATGCACCTGTTTCTTCCACATGTTTCATGACTTGGTATAATTTGCTACATTTAGACTGTTTATTTCTTTGTCCACCATCGAAACTCCAAAAGCCACAACAATATTCTTTTGTTAATTTTTTTTTCTTTAATTAGTATTTTTGCAAGATTTTTATTTTTATTTTTATTTAACCTTCCTTTTTCAATTATGTTTATCCATTTAACTGCGTGCTCTAATTTTAGTTAAACTTTTCTTTTAATTCTTTCAAAATTTGGTTCAATTTTCCTCAGACTTATAAATTTTAATGGATGAATCATGGATAATATCATCATTATTATGTATTATTCTCACTCCAATTTCATGTCTAGTTGATAGTGTTGGGTTCATAGTAGATGAAAGAAGGATGAACGAAAAAATAGACAGTAAAAGAGTGGAGGGAAGGAGACACAAAAATGAAAAGTGTACTCCCAAATTGGCAAGTTTACTCTTTCTCCCACATTGGTGGAAGAAGAGAACTTGAGGGTGTTTATATTGAGAAACACTAACTCCACATAGATAGTGAGGAAATAACTAGATGATGCCTTGCTCCGTCGTCGTCGTCGCTCGCTTGGCTTCGGATTTGGATTTGAATTTGTCAAATGATCGATCAATGAGATCTATCTTTTTGGACAAATTTTATTTAATAGAAATAAATAAATTCAATCCAAAATAAATGTGTATATATTAAAGACACACCAAATCATCAAGTCATTGTTTGTTTATAAGTGGATGATATGTTGATCATCAGCAGAGACATTTATGACATAAACGCAACTAAACGAATGCTCGAGTGCAAGTTTGATATGAAAGACCTTGGAGTTGCAGATGTGATCTTAGGTATAAGAATCCATCGAACTCTACAAGGGTTAGCATTGTCACAGTCTCATTATATAAAAAAAGTACTTGACAAGTTCAAGTATATGGAATTCGGTATTGCCAAGACTCCATTGGATGTGAACTTTGCACTTCGAAAGAATGATGGTGAAAGTGACTCACAATTGGAGTACACAAGAGTATTGGTATTTTTAATGTATATAATGAACTGTACACGACCAGACATAGCATGTGCAATTAGTAAATTGAGTTGGTACACGAGTAATCCCGACAAAACTCATTGGTTGGCTATGAAAAGAGTTTTGAGGTATCTTAAATACACTCAAAACTATGCGTTGCATTATAATTAACATCCTGCGGTACTTGAAGGATATAGTGATGCAAATTGGATCACTGGATCGAACGAAGTAAAATCCACAAGTGGATATGTATTTAGTATCGATGGAGGATCAGTTTCTTGGAAATCATCCAAACATACTTGTATTGCTCGCTTTACAATGGAATTTGAATTTATCGCATTAGATAAAGCCGGTGAAGAAGAAAAATGACTTCAAAATTTCTTGGAAGATATTTTGTATTGGCCCAAGCCGATGGCACCAGTATGTATACATTGTGATATCCAAGAGACAATAGGTAGGGCAAGGAGCATGATGTACAACGGTAAATCTCGTCACATACGACGGAGACATAATACCGTTAGAGAACTTCTCTCTAGTGGAATTATCACTATTGACTATGTAAAGTCAAAGGATAATGTGTCGGATCCACTTACAAAAGGCCTATCTAGAGAAGGAGTGGAAAGAACATCCAAGGGAATGGGTTTAAGGCCTAGGATGAGTCAGCATGGTGGTAACTCTACCTAGCAGACTGGAGATCCCAAGAGCTAGGTTCAAGGAGATCAAACAAAGTTGTGTCTGACAGGTTCAACATTGTCAATTACCCAACCCATTCTCATGATATA
Source organism: Capsicum pubescens (assembly GCA_030864215.1). Classification (NCBI taxonomy): domain Eukaryota; kingdom Viridiplantae; phylum Streptophyta; class Magnoliopsida; order Solanales; family Solanaceae; genus Capsicum; species Capsicum pubescens. The sequence goes on along the minus strand of CM061548.1, from coordinate 72,145,504 downwards.
GACAATGTATAGTAAACTATGATAAGACTTAAGGTGAAAAGTCTTTTAATGACTATCTAAATTTGGCAGATTTGACCAAACAGTTTAATCTACAGGATTGAACATTTAGAAATCACCTATGTGAGGGCGAAGTGGAAGCCGCTTCAAAGAGAATGTTAGTAAAGGCCTATTATCTAAGCTCTCATGAAACCGAGACGTGTTCATGGATGAATAGAACAAAAACGTGAGAACCATAAATGGTAAAAGGCTGGTTGTGTGACATGTGTTGTCTAGGTGTACATTAAAGCTCGACGGTTCAAAGATATCAAATCTACCAATTGATTGAGTGCATCCGATGTTTGTTTACTATGAAAATTTCTAAGGGAAACCCACTTATCCAGATGCAATCAGTCTTTGCTTGATGATCACATACTTGTCTGAAAAAGTTTTATGAAAAATAGCCATTCCTCATTCATGTGGGGGATTGTTGGGTTCATAGTAGATAAAATAAGTGTGAATGGAAAAATAGAGAGTAAAAGAGTGGAGGGAAGGAGACACAAAAATGGAAAGTGTACTCCCAAATTGACAAGTTTACTCTTTCTCCCACATTGGTGGAAGAAGAGAACTTGAGGGTGTTTATATTGAGAAACACTAACTCCACATGGATAGTGAGGCAAGAACTAGATGATTCCTCGCGCCGTCGACGTCGTCGCTCACTCGGCTCGGCTTCGGATTTGGATTTGGATTTGTCAAATGATCGATCGATGAGATCTATCTTTTTGGACAAATTTTATTTGACAGAAATAAATAAATTCAATCCAAAATAAATGTGTATCTATTAAAGACACACCAAATCACCATGTCATTTTTTGTTTATATATGGATGATATGTTGATCATCAGCAGAGACATTTATGACATAAATGCAACCAAACGAATGCTCGAGAGCAAGTTTGATATGAAAGACCTTGGAGTTGCAGATGTGATCTTAGGTATAAGAATCCATCAAACTCCACAAGGGTTAGCATTGTCATAGTCTCATTATATCGAAAAAGTACTTGACAAGTTCAAGTATATGGAATTCGGTATTGCCAAGACTCCATTAGATGTGAACTTTGCACTTCGAAAGAATGAAGGTGAAAGTGACTCACAATTGGAGTACGCAAGATTATTGGGATGATTAATGTATATAATAAACTGTACGCGAGCAGACATAGCATGTGCAATTAGTAAATTGATTCGGTACACGAGTAATCCCAACAAAACTCGTTGGATGGCTATGAAAAGAGTTTTGGGGTATCTTAAATACACTCAAAACTATGCGTTGCATTATAATTAACATCCTGTGGTACTTGAAGGATATAGTGATGCAAATTGGATCACCGGATCGAACGAAGTAAAATCCATAAGTGGATATGTATTTAGTATCGATGGAGGAGCAGTTTCTTGGAAATCATCCAAACAGACTTGTATCGCTTTCTCTATAATGGAATTTGAATTTATCGCATTAGATAAAGCCGGTGAAGATGCAAAATGGCTCCGAAATTTCTTAGAAGATATTTCGTATTGGCCCTTGCCAGTGGCACCAGTATGTATACACTGTGATAGCCAAGCGACAATAGGTAGGGCAGGGAGCATGATGTACAACGGTAAATCTCGTCAATATGGCGGAGACATAATACCGTTAAGGAACTTCTCTCTAGTGGAATTATCACTATTGACTATGTAAAGTCAAAGGATAATGTGTCGGATCCACTTACAAAAGGCCTATCTAGAGGAAGTGGAAAGAACATCCAATGGAATGGGTTTAAGGCCTAGGACGAGTCAGCATAACGGTAACTCTACCTAGAAGACTGGAGATCCCAAGATCTAGGTTCAAGGAGATCAAAAAAAGTTGTGTCTCAAAGGTTCAACATTATCAATTACCCAACCCATTCTCATGATGTAGACAATGTATAGTAAACTAGGATAAGATTTAAGGTGAAAAGTCTTTTAATGACTATCTAAATTTGGCAAATTTGACCAAATAGTTTAATCTCCAGGATTGAACGTTTAGAAATCACCTATGTGAGCGCGAAGTGGAAGCCGCTTCAAAGAGAATGTTAGTAAAGGCCTATTATCTAAGCTCTCATGAAATTGGGACGTGTTCATGGCTGAAAAGAACAAAACCGTGAGAACCATAAATGGTAAAAGGCTGGTTGTGTGACATGTGTTGTCTAGGTGTACATTAAAGCTCAACGGTTTAAAGATATCAAATCTACCGATTGACAGAGTGCATCCGATGCTTGTTTACTACGAAAAGTTCAAAGGGAAACCCACTTATCCAGATGCAATCAGTCTTTGCTTGATGATCATATACTTGTCTGAAAAAGTTTTACGAAAAATAGCCATTCCCTATTCATGTGGGGGATTGTTGGGTTCATAGTAGATGAAAGAAGTGTGAATGGAAAAAATGGAGAGTAAAAGAGTGGAGGGAAGGAGACACAAAAATGATAATGTACTCCTAAATTGGCAAGTTTACTCTCTCTCCCACATTAGTGGAAGAAGAGAACTTGAGGGTGTTTATATTGAGAAATACTAACTCCACATGGATAGTGAGGCAAGAACTAGATGATGCCTCGCGCCGTCGTCGTCGTCGCTCGCTCGGCTTCAAATTTGGATTTGTCAAATGATCGATCGATGAGATCTATCTTTTTGGACAAATTTTATTTGACAGAAATAAATAAATTCAATTCAAAAATAGTGTTTTGAAACTCCATTTATAAATGCATGCATATAGCGCACTGCTTCACTGGTTTGAATGAACTGGTGCCACTATTTCATGAACTGGTGTATATTTTCGAACTGATGTTGCTACAGAAGGTTGCACTGCTTCATGAATTGATGCACTATTTTCGAAAAAATGCTATAGAAAGTTACAATTGTTCAACAAAAATACACTCTGATTCACGAAGTGACATACCTGTTCGGAACAGATGCACTGTTTAGGATAAACAGACATGCATTTTAAGGAAAAAGTCACACCTCTAAATTGAATCAATGCCACCTTTTCGAAGAGGCATGTTATGGCTACAAAAACCTGCTTTCTTCCACAGGTTTTGAGTATTAAACTTTCTGAATTAAAAAACATTCTTTTTTTCATCAAAATACTCTGTGTGATCATAAAAACCGTTGAGTGCGTTCGTAGAATCCGACTATTTGAGGTACCGCTATAGTTAGATTGTTGGCCATTTTATCCTGGGAGAAAAAATTTCACAACCTCAGGTACAGTGAGGGGAATTATTTCCTTAAGGAAACTCCGTGAATTCGAACGACTTGGCCTATTCAAATTCAGTTTCATCTTTATTTTTCTGAAAAATAAATACACCTCTTGGAAAGGTCATTTCGATCTTGTGTTGAGGGTATTTGATACTTCATTGTGTTCTTGTTTATACTTGAACTCGAGTTGAAGTTGTTGTTGTAATATACAGATTCTGCATACCCGATTATATTATGGAAAATAACATATAGTTTTTGTTGTCTTGCATAACTGTGATCTTTGTTACATTTGCAGATTATCCTTCATAAAATCATAGAATATGTGTGGTAGCCTCAGTTAGTTTCCCCCTTTATTATAACGAATGAGTTTGCAGTTGTTTTTCCTCTTTGTTCATGTCATTGTTTCTGTTATAATTTTTTATTTTTCATTTTAGTTTGACGACTATATATTCATATGATTTTGTATATGTCAATTTATGTGAAATGCGATTGTCTTGTGGTGTCTTAAAATGTAGAAAATATTTTATCTTAGAAAAAAATATATCGGTCTTAGTTCAATCTTTTCTAAATTTTACTGTGAGTACTTATTATTGTAGTTAATATCATTAAGTGTTAAAAAGATGTACTTAAAACTACAACCTAAGTTTCTATTATTACATAAAATTTTAATTATCAAAAGTAATTATAATTTTTTGTTGACACTTTCTCTCTCCAAATTTCATATACATATCTTACTTATCATTTTCTTATTCTTAATGCTCCTTAAAGGGTGCCTAAAATCAAGGAACCTCAAAGGGGTAATTAAGAAACAAATTACCTAATATATCATTTTGGACTGATATTTATTTTCTAATATATCTGTATTTTCTGACCTCTAATATATATTTTTTCCTCAAGAACTATCAAATTAAGGGAGAAGTGTTAATCTTTCTCAAAAGTTATTCAATATACAAACTTTTTTTAATCTCTCAATTGTTCATGTTTTCTCAACAATCTCCTTTACTAAGCTTGATTTCTCAAACATATGCAACAACTCGATTTGATTAAAAGATGATTGGGAAATAAGTCTGAAGAATTTATTTTTAGCCTTTGACACAAAGGCGTTGTTCTTAGTTTGAGTTTCCTGTAGCATTTTCATTATACATTTGATTAGTATAAGCTCTGCAAAATCCATTTTCATAACCATCTTAATTTTTCGTGAGCAATTATAAGTATATCACAAAAGTTTCTCTCCTCTGACGAGTTTTAAAAATGCTTGAATGAGTATTGACGAAATCTCAACGTCAGTCAAAGATAAGGAAAGTTCCAACGCTAAGTTAAATACTTCGAAATCACATATCAAAATAAGTTGTTATTTCAATCCATATACATAATTATGTTATGTATATGAGTGGTTTAATTAGTGAAGGCATTATGTTATTTATAATTAGATCCATAACACAGGTATGTATATGTATGACATTTGATATTGCTATGTATATGTTTGACTATATTATGTATATGTTTGATATAGACACTGCTAGGCTGGTTTATTTTAAAACCACATACATAACAAAGTTATGTATATGTATGCCATACAAACTGCTGAGTTGTTTTATTTTAAATCATATACGTAACTTTGTTATGTATATGTTTGACCTAAACATTGTTGGATTTTTTTATTCCAAATCTATATACATAACAAAGTTATGTATATGTATGCCATACAACCTGAAAAATCGACCACAAAAAAACGACCACAAATTGTGGTCGAAAAAAACCGACCACACGTGGTTGGTTTTTTATTTTATTTTCAAAAAGCGACAAAATGTGGTCGTTTTATATTTTAAAAAATTAAAATAATTATTTCAATAATTTTTATATTAATTATAATTTATTTTAAAAATAAAAATTTAAAAAAAATAACAAAACTGACAACATGTGGTCGTTTTTTTTTTTTAAAGTTAAAAAATATTTTAAAAAACCGACCACAAGTGGTCGGATTTTAAAAATTCTTTTTTAATAAAATCGACCACTAGTGGTCGATTTTTAAAAATTAAAATAATTGAAAAATATTTTTAAAAACTGACCACTTGTGGTCAGTTTATAAAAAAAAAAATTTAATTTATTTTTAGAAAAACCGACCACTTTTTAATTAAAAAAAAAAGAAAATACTTTTCAAAAAACCGACCACTTGTGGTCGGTTTTTAATTTTAAAAAAATACTTTTAAACATAATCTTTATATGTAATAAAAAACTATATATATGTAATAAAATATATATTAGTTTCATAAAAAAGAATTATTCTTAATCAGTATAATAATGTTTTGAAATTACATTGATCACACATAGTCGATAATCAGTATAATAATAATAAAAATCAATCATTCTTTAAATTTTTGAAAAAATTACACTTAAAAATATAACAAATAAAATAAACAAATTACGGTAAACATAATCTTTATCTTTTACTTATGTTTCAAAACATAATATTTTCCTTCGTATATACGTTAAATGACGTTAAACATGCATAATTTGTATAATGAATGTGTGTGTGTGTGTGTATATATATATATATATATATATATATATATATATATATTCTACCATTGAGATAATGATATTATGTTACTATTTCAGTCGTAATAATGTAATATATAATCGATAATTCATCAGAATTTAATAAACGTGTTCTATTATAAGGTAATACACTTGTGGATGTGATATATATATATATATATATATATATATATATATATATACACACACACACACACACACATTCAAGAATTCTTTATATATATATATATATATACACACATATCATGTAGTGATCGATTGATGAACGATTTAGTCAAAACCTAGTATATTAAGCTAATCAAATATAATTAATCAATCACTCATCTGAGTATGTATATGAAACACGTCGCATTATATTATTGGATAATATACTTGTGTACCTATGTGATATATATAGTACGTATTTAGAACTTGATATAGTCGATAGTGTGTCTATGTGTGTGTATGCATAGGTATATATATATGTATATCTCGTGTAGTGACGTATGCAGTAATCGATAATTGTGTGTGATGTTTATATACTTATTTGATGTTTATATATGTGTATATGTGTGTGATGTTTATATACTTATTTGAAAGTTGATAGACAATTGAATATATGTATATATATGTATATCTCGTGTAGTGATGTATGCAGTAATCGAAAGCTCGATAACTGAATCTATATGTCAAAATATTATGAATAATACATTGATATCATACTATTGAGGAAATAGATATATTATTTAGTGTGAATATGTAGATACACGTATATTGTTGAAGTTGTAATAACGTAAGACAAGTAATCAATAATTTATTTGATTAACATATTGTATTACGATATATATATATATAATATCGTAATTAAAAGATAATTAACCAAAAATTTGTCATAAATTATAAAATTCATTGATATTATTATACGATTGAGGAAATATACTACTCGTGTTATTGTTATAAATATTATAGAATTTAATAAAAAAACAATTTGTTTAAAATTAATTTTAATTTGTTAATTGATTGATTTATTTATTGAACTAATTAAAATAATTTTTTTTATTATTTTGTCAAAAACCGACCATATGTGGTCGGTTTTCTTAAATATAATTAATCAATCACTCATCTGAGTATGTATATGAAACACGTCGCATTATATTATTGGATAATATACTTGTGTACGTATGTGATATATATAGTACGTATTTAGAACTTGATATAGTCAATAGTGTGTATATGTGTGTGTATGTATAGGTATATATATATATGTATATATATATATATATATATATATATATATATATACATATTAATTATATAGTGAAGCTATATTAATGACATAAAATAAAACTAATCGATAATTCATCCGATCAGTATATGTGAAATACGTTATATGTTATTATTATGGGGTAGTATATTAAAATCGTGTATGTGATGTTTATAGTACTTATTTGAAAGTTGATGGACAATTGAATATATGTATATATATGTATATCTCGTGTAGTGACGTATGCAGTAATCGAAAGCTCGATAACTGAATCTATATATAAAAATATTTTGAATAATACATTGATATCATACTATTGAGGAAGTAGATATACTATTTAGTATCAATATGTAGATACACGTATATTGTTGAAGTTGTAATAATGTAAGACAAGTAATCAATAATTTATTTGATTAACATATTCTATTAAGAGGTATATATATATATCAACGAATTTTATAATTTACGATAAATTTTTGGTTAATTAGCATTTAATTACGATATTATATATATATATATATATATGTATGTATATATGTATATATATAAATATATATATAGAATATCGTAATTAAATGCTAATTAACCAAAAATTTATTGTAAATTGCTTTATTAATTGATATTATTATACGATTGAGGAAATATACTACTGGTGTTATTGTTATAAATATTATAAAATTAATTAAAAAATTAGTTTGTTTAAAATTAATTTTAATTTATTGATATATTAATTGTAGTAATTAAAATAATTTTTTTAATTATTTTGTTGAAAACCGACCATGTGTGGTCGGTTTTCTAAAAATAATAATAAAAAAATTAATTATATAACTCCTACTCGACCCACCTCCACATGACCCGATCCGACCCGACCTGTTATAACTATATCCTATCGATCTAAACACCAAAACACACAAAGAAAAAACATGCAAAACCCTAAACACACCTAAATTAATTTTCCAATCGCAAAAATCACCCTAACCACTGCTCCGGCGAGTGCTCCGACCACTGTTCTGGCGACCACAACTCATCTCAGGTACGACTTTTATTGTATTTTGTGATTTTTATGCTGTTTGAGGTTGATTTATAGGTGTACTAGTTAATATAATTGTGAAATTTATAATGTTGAAGATTAGGTTAGTTTGAACTAATTCTTTTAAGCTCGAATTTTGTTTAGTTATTTGTGAAATTTTTGAGCTATACACTTAATTGTTTGAACTAGTTTTGCTTGTTTAGCTTGTTGTTTTTTATTCTTGAATGGATTTTATGGTTTAGCTTGTTGTTTTTGACGAGGTTTTAGCTTGTTGTCTTTAAAGTGAATGGATTTACTTTTATGATTTAGCACTTTAGCTTATTATTTTTTATATGAGTTTTGCTAAATCACTCAAAGTTGGAATATTTTGTCATGATTTTTTTAGGTTCTTGATTCGGTGATCGGTTATCTCTTTCACTTTAATTTAAGCCAAGCAAAGGTAAGTTAGTTTCTCTCGATTCACTATTATTGTTATCTTCTTGTTATTGTTCATATTGAAGTCTAGTGAAGCCGTGTGTGACCTTATTCGATCCACTAGCATTGTTGTTATGTTCTTGTTCTTGTTTATATTGAAGTCTAGTGAAGACGTGTGTGGCCTTGTTCGATTCACTAGCATTGTTTTTGACATCTTGTAGGCCTTGTTGTTGCTTGTTTCGTGAATGTGGTTTTGTTTTGATACTTAGTTGGTTGAAAATGATTAAGTGTAGGGACTTTAAAGAGAATTTTTTTATTTTGAATGTGGTTTGTTAGGTGACTTAGTGCTTGAAAATGGTTAAGTCTAGGGACTTAAAGGGAATTTTGTGTTTTGAATGTGGTTTTGTTTTGAGACTTAGTTGGTTGAAAATGGTTAAGTCTAGGGACTTTGAAGGGAATTTTGTGTTTTGAATGTGGTTTATTAGGTGACTTAGTTGCTTGAAAATAGTTAAGTCTAGGGACTTTAAAGGGAATTTTTTTGTTTTGAATGTGGTTTGTTAGGTGACTTAGTTGCTTGAAAATGGTTAAGTCTAGGGACTTTAAAGAGGATTTTTTTGTTTTGAATGTGGTTTGTTTGGTGACTTGGTTGCTTGAAAATGGTTAATTCTAGAGACTTTAAAGGGAATTTTTTTATTTTGAATGTGGTTTGGTAGGTTACTTAGTTGCTTGAAAATGGTTAAGTCTAGGACTTTGAAGGGGATTTTATGTTTTGAATGTGGTTTTGTTTTGATACTTAGTTGCTTGAAAATGGTTAAGTCTAGGACTTTAAAGGAGATTTTTTTTTGTTTTGAATGTGGTTTGGTAGATGATGTAGTTGCTTGAAAATGGTTAAATCTAGGGACTTTGAAGGGGATTTTGTGTTTTGAATGTGGTTTTGTTTTGATACTTAGTTGCTTGAAAATGGTTAATTCTAGGGACTTTAAAGGAAATATTTTTGTTTTGAATGTGGTTTGTTTGGTGACTTAGTCACTTGAAAATGGTTAAGTCTAGGGACTTTGCAGGGGATTTTGTGTTTTGAATGTGGTTTGTTAGGTGACTTAGTTGCTTGAAAATGGTTAAGTCTAGAGACTTTAAAGGAGTTTTTTTTGTTTTGAATGTGGTTTGTTAGGTGACTTAATTACTTGAAAATGGTTAAGTCTAGGGACTTTAAAGGGGATTTTTTTTGTTTTGAATTTAGTTTGTTAGGTAACTTAGTAGCTTGAAAATGGTTAAGTCTAGGGACTTTAAAGAAGATTTTTTTGTTTTGAATGTGGTTTGTTAGGTGACTTTGTTGCTTGAAAATGGTTAAGTCCAGGGACTTTAAAGAGATTTTTTTTTGTTTTGAATGTGGTTTGTTTGGTGACTTAGTTGCTTGAAAATGGTTAAGTCTAGAGACTTTAAAGGGGATTATTTTATTTTGAATGTGGTTTGGTAGGTGACTTAGTTGCTTGAAAATGGTTAAGTCTAGGAACTTTAAAGGGGATTTTTTTTGTTTTGAATGTGGTTTGTTAGGTGACTTAGTTTCTTGAAAATGGTTAAGTCTGGGGATTTTAAAGGGGATTTTTTTCTTTTGAATGTGGTTTGTTTGGTGAATTAGTTTCTTGAAAATGGTTAAGTCTAGAGACTTTAAAGGGGATTTTTTTTGTTTTGAATGTGGTTTGGTAGGTGACTTAGTTGCTTGAAAATGGTTAAGTTTAGGGACTTTAAAGGGATTTTTTTTTGTTTTGAATGTGGTTTGTTAGGTGACTTAGTTGCTTGAAAATGGTTAAATCTAGGGACTTTAAAGGTTTTTTTTTTTGTTTTGAATGTGGTTTGTTTGGTGACTTAGTTGCTTGAAAATGGTTAAGTCTAGGGACTTTAAAGGGAATTTTTTAATTTTGAATGTGGTTTGTTAGGTGACTTAGTTGCTTGAAAATGGTTAAATTTTTGTGAATGATCTAATTAGTTGAATCTGATTGATTGCGTAGATGGAACCTGATTATAGCTGGATATATCAACCGAACAATGATAATAGAATGAGTATTAGGGAGGAATTTGTTGAAGGTGTCAAAATATTTGTTGAACATGCTAAGACACTTGATATGTGGATACGTTATCGAGTTATTCGTTGTCCTTGTGTTAGATGTGATGGTATAAATCTTGTAAATGAAGAATATGTAAAGGAACATCTTTATAAAAAGGGTTTTCATGAGGACTTTTTAAGATTGCGTGGTATTCATGGGGATGTTGTGCAAAATAACTTTGCTGTTGGAGAAAGTAGTAGGTCTCTAGGGCATAATGAATATCAAGATACTAGGATGACAGAAATGGTGCACGATTCTTTTGGGATGCAACACGGGGTTGACTTTAGGGAAAATGTTGAAGATGTTCCTAATAGCGAAACGGGTAATTTCTACAAAGAATTGCATGTTGCTAGTCATCCTTTGTTTGACGGGACTCTCGTTTGTCTGTTGTTGTTAGATTATTAAGTATTAAATCTGACTAGAATATTGCTGAAGGAGGAATGGACTCAATGATAGACCTTATTAAAGAGTTAGTTGACCCCGGCTTGGAGGTTCCTGATTCTTTCTATAAGGCAAAAAGATTGGTGTCAAAGTTAGGTCTCTCCTCTGTTAGAATTGATTGTTGTGAAAATGACTGCATGTTATACTTTAAGGAAGATGCTAACCTAGAGTTCTGTAAGTTTTGTCAGCACTCTCGATATAAGCGTGGTTCTACTGAAAATCAAATTGCTATCAAGGTGATGCATTATTTACCTCTTATACCAAGGTTGAAGAGGTTGTATGCTTCAAACATCTCAGCCCCTCATATGAGATGGCATAGTGAAAATAGAAAGCCCACTGGTATTATGTGTCATCCATCTGATGGAGAGGCTTGGAAGTATTTTGATGCAACTTATCCAGATTTTGCAGTTGAACCACAAAACATTCGATTGGGATTATGTGCGGATGGTTTCTCTCCCTTTTCAGTTGGTGGTGCGCCATATTCATGTTGGCCTGTATTTATCACTCCTTATAATCTTCTTCCTAAAATATTGATGACTAGTCTCTATATATTTCTGAATTGTGTTATTCCTGGCCTGCGTGATCTAAAAAGCAGAATAGATGTCTACTTGCAACCTTTGATTGATGAACTTTAAATTTTATGGCATGAGGGGGTTAAAACTTGGTACATCTCTCTTAAACAAAATTTCAATCAGTGTGTATATCTAATGTGGACTGTTAATGATTTTCCTGCTTATGAAATGTTGTCTGGGTGGATGACTGCTGGAAAGCTGGCTTGTCCATACTGCATGAAAAAAACAAAATCTTTCACATTGAGACATGGCAGGAAAAATTCATGGTTTGATTGTCATCGTTGTTTCTTGCCACTTGATCATAAATTTAGGAGTCTCAAGAATGCATTCAGAAAGAATAGAAGGGAACATGATGGTCCACCTCCAAGGTTGTCTGGTCATGACGTCTGGAAAGTAGTTCAGGATTTGCCTAAAGCCCGTGAGGAAAGATTGTACAGGCTTGATGGATATGGCATTTCGCATAACTGGACTAAGCAAAGTATATTTTGGGAGTTAGAATATTGGCCAGATAATTTACTTAGAAATAATGTTGATATTATGCATACTGAGAAGAACTATTCTGATAACTTATTCAACACAGTTATGGGATGTCACCGGTAAAACAAAGGATAATCCTAAGGCCAGACTTGACTTACCAGAATATTGCAACCGCAGAGAATTACACTTACAACAGGGGCCCAACGACAATGTTCTTAAGACCAAGGCTAGTTTTATATTCAAGTTGGACCAAAAACGTCAAATATGTGAGTGAGTTCAAAGTTTGAAGATGTCCGATGGATATGCCTCAAATTTGGGAAAGAGAATTGATATGACACAAGGAATCTTGCATGGAATGAAAAGACATGATTGTCATGTTTTCATGGAACAATTACTTCCAATTGTTTTTATTGGTTTACCTGAAAACATATGAAAACCAATAGCAGAGATCAGTTTGTTCTTCAAAGACTTATGTGCCACCACATTAAAAGAAGAAAATCTGGCGCGAATGGAAAGTAATATTGTTGTTATCACCAACAAGCTGGATAAGATTTTCCCGCTAGCATTCTTCGATGTGATGAAACATCTTTCCATTCACCTTGTGCACGAAGCTCGGCTAGGCAGTCCAGTTCAAACTAGGTGGATGTATCTATTCGAACAGTAAGCATTTGCAACATATTTAAATTCATACATATCTTTTTTAAATATAGTAAACATCTAACCTTAAAATTGTACAGGACAATTGGAAAATTGAAAAGGGGTCCCAAAAAGAAACATAGGGTGGAAGGCTCTATAGTTGAGGCATATCTCGTAAGAGAAACTTCTCAATTTTGTTCATACTACTTTCGTGATGAAGTTGCTTATTCAAGAAACCGACCGAATCGTCATTAGGACGATGTGAATGAGCCTCATTTGCAACCGATATCAATTTTCAATCAATCTGGTTGTAAGGCTAAAAAGACCATACCTTACCGGCTCACTCTCACGGAGCGCAAATCAGTAACTTTGTATGTCATGCTGAATTGCCCAGAAATTAAGCCCTTTCTGAAGTAAGGAGATTAAAATTTTAACATATCTTATTTGTTTACTCATTCTCTTAAAGAAACTAATTGTGTTTCGCATGTTGGATGTTCAGTTCATTTAAGACTCAATTCCACGAAAATTAAGTGTATGCATCCTTTGCAACATGGTTTGAAAATGAGGTTCGTAAGTGTATTAATATTTCTACAAAGTTTAAACATTTTCACATTCCTCAACTAAAAAATATATATGTATAATATTTTAATCTCCTTACATATGGAGCATAACATCATTGAAGTGGAGCACAATAGGTCGTATCCTATTTACGATCCATTTGTTCTAGCGCAAAATTCTAAACAAGTTTATTATGCTCCTTATCCGTTGCGCAATGACAAGTCTGATTGGTGGGCTATAATCAAAACAAAGACTATAGTCCGGATAGAAGTTAATAATGTGCTTGAGACTGCGTATCAAAATAAAATACAGATTGATCACCAGCTAGTGGACGTTGAATTAGTGGATGGTTTGAATAACCTAGAAAATATATTTGAAGAATTAGTATTACGGAAGAAGAGACTGAGTGGGTAGGAGATGAGAAAACCTTCGAAGAGGGTGAATGGTTTAGTGGAGAGTCTTCAGAAGAGGAGGATTAGTTGTGTAGGTTGTATTTATTATGTATTGATGTCTTTATGCTTTGTACTATATATTTACCTTTATGTTTCTTGTTTAATATTGATATGTAATATACTGTTTAAGTTTGTTGTTTCCACTTTTCCAAGATTTATATAGTAATAAAAATATTTTTGTCTATATCTTGTGTTGTATTAGAGCGATTTGAAATGTGAATTAGTATGTTGAAATTAGTTACTTGGAATGTTTTCTTATATATTCGTTTTGTAGGAACTAACTACTTGTTAACTTAACATAATTTAGATGTTACGCAGAAGTGACAAGGGTAAGGGAAAAGTTGATACTATGAAACCAAAAAAGAATAGACAACCTCCGCCTTATAGACGACCGACAGGTATTCATCTATCTGAGGGTCGATTTGCTGACGCGACAGCATGACCCTCATATTCTAGGTCATCCGAGGATTCGATACCTACTCCTACGCATGTGGGGCCACTACATGGGTCTACACCGACTCATTCTGCTCCTATGACCGTGCCACCGCCAGCACAGTACTATCGGATGGCCGCTGGTCCCTCCAAACATCTACCATCATCGATACCTTCCTACAACAATTACGCAGCTTCGTACAGTGATTCTGCTGGATCTATTGGGTTGTCAGATCTTCAGCTTGGAGGCACTACATCTGGTGCTTCAGATCCGACCACGCCAGTGCATCCACCATCACTTACTAGGCAGCCAGGAGACAGAGATAATTCTGGGAGGATTTATCTTGTTCCAGTTGTGAGAGGATAAGATTTCTAAATATATTAACGTTACTCATTTTTTCATTACTATATTATTATGCTCTATAGAATTACTGTTTGATCTTATGTTGTAGGTTTAGGCTGGATGGTGGAGTTGGAAAAAAGACGTAAATATACATTACTCGGCACTTCAACGGCTACTGGACCAGCTGGCAGAAGGTTCCAGAACTTGACTGGAATAGAATGTTTGAAGAATTTAAGGTAAAGATTTAACTTATCGATTACTTATTAACACTTGTTTAGAATAAAAGATTGAATATTATATTTTTGTTGTAGAAATTTTACTGGTGGATGCTGCAAATGCATTTTTTATAAAGAAAAACTTTTTCAGAAGATGTTGAGCCAGATTTAATGATCTCTTGGATTATGCCCGAAAGAAATTGATAAAACCTAAGTGGATTCCTGAACCTGCATGGCAACTGTATCTTCACTATTGGAGTAGCGCAGAATACCAATTGTTGAGGAAAAAAGGAAAGAAAACTCAGGCATCATCCAAGGGTGGCTTCCTACATACTGCGGGTGCCAGAAGTACTCTTGTTATGCTGGAAAAAATGGTATGTAACTTTTATTATTTTAATTGTTTGTTTCTATTTAAATTTTTTTATTATTTGAACATTGATAATTTTTTCATATGCAGGAAAATGAAAAGGGTAGACAAATACCAACTGATGAGCTATTCGAGGAGACTCATCTGAAAAAGAAAAAGAACCCGACTGATGAAGATGTCTTGGTTGAAGCTCGTGCAAAAGCTGTCCACATAAGACACAAATTTTGAATTTATGAATCTTTTTCTCAAAGTTGATATTATTCAATTATAACTACTTAAATATTTTTGGACTTTTAGTATTAACTCTACTTTGAATATAGGACGAATATACGCGTCTTGTTGGTGAGTATCGTAGTAGTTAACCTCCTGAAAGTCAGGGTGACCCAATACCCCAACATTTAGAGGAGGATTTATGGACAAAAGTTGTGGGTCCTGTAAATAGAGGCCATTTCTACGGATACCACACAAAATTTTTTGGTGATAATATTAGGTGTTCGTCCGGCGCTGCATACTCTAGCTCTTCAGTTGATAGCGCTGCATACTCTAGCTCTTCAGTTGATAGAGAAACCATTGAAAGACTACAAAATACGGTTTCTCAACTCACTCAAGAGCTTGCTGAACAGAGAGAGAGGTTTGCTGAACAGAAAGAGAGGCAGAAGAAGACAGAGAAGGCAACAACATCACAAATCAAGATATTGCAGCAACAGTTCAGCTCTTTCATTCAGACTGCGGAGGTTATTCGTCCGTGTCCTGGTGATGCAGTTTGGGCTGCAAAAGGTCTAGGCCCCCTGGATGATTTCAGCACGGATGATGATATGGAAGACGAGGACGAATTCGATAATGATGACTTTTAGTTTTTTGATTTTTGTATGTGTTGTACTTTGAATTTAGACATATTATTGTTTGAAACTATTGTTGTAGTTTTTTCATACTCACTTTTGTTGGACATTTTGTATGTGTTGTACACTTTTGAAAGTATTTATGTACACTTTTGAAAGTATTTACATTGTGGTCGGTTTTAATTTTTTTCCCCAAAAAACCGATCACAATTGGTCGGTTTTATATTAAATTTAATTAATTTAATAAAAACCGACTACTTGTGGTCGGTTTTTCCCTAATTTTTTTTAAAAATTTTAATAAAATAATAATGAATTTTAAAAAACTACCACTAGTTTACCGACCACACATTTTGATCGATTTTACGGTCAGAAAATCGATCACATGTGGTCGATTTTTGTGGTCGGTTTTCACCCTTTTTTTTTAGTAGTGTGAGTTATTTTATAATTGCGCGTCTAAATTGACATAACATATACATATCATAGTTATGTATATGACTTTGTTAGACCTATTGAACTGTGTTATTTCAACCTATATACATAGCACACTTTTGTATATGGGCATACTTATGTATATGGATAAATGTTAGTCATTGCTCATCTGTATTTATCAGTATTGAAAAATTTTGTTTTAGTTTTATTGAATATTAAACTAATATTTCTTTGCAATGTATTTTATTAAAGGAAATGAAATACACCGAAATGCATCAACAATATCGAAATATTCACCTTCTTGAGATTTTTTTTTTTTTTTTGAAGAAACAAAGCTTGAGAAAATAGCAAAATTTTGATGAAAAATACAAAATTTGATGTTGTTTGATGGACTACCTTGATTTGATGTTTAAAAATTTTAAAATTCAAAGTTGTTACTGATTTTAAGGTATTCATTAATCACACATTAATAAGGTGCAATCGTGAATAATTATTAGACCTGATTTATTTTGTTAAATATCGTTAAGGAAGTTAGTTCTGATACATAAGATACTTATGTATATCAACGTTCAATTATATATATGAATAATTAAAATTCAGAAAAGAAAAAATTTATTAAAAAAATCGAGAAAGAAGGTAATTAGGGAGCAAACTAGTGGATTTTTGTTATTTTAATAAAAAGATTTCTCTTTTTGAGTAACTCATTCAAAATTTTAATTTCAGTAGTACTTGGGTAATGCTAACTAACAACTTAAGTCCATGATTTGGGAATTATCTGTATGCTCTTTCACTTTCATAGCCGATCTTTGTCATGAATAATGAAAAAATTCTATTCCCACATCGGTTGGGAATGAAATACCCCTGCATTTTTCTTTGTTTGCCAAGGATTGAGGGCTCAGAAAACTCAAAAAGAAACCACTTTGGCAAAACCTAGGTTTAAATACCTAACAGTCTATAAGTTTAGGGAGATCTCAATTAACAGTCCAAAATTTGCTTAGCTTCATCATTAAATAGATGGAGTCGTCCTCGTCACACGTCTTCTCCAGTTCGCTGGCCCAAGAAAGGTAATCTCATTTCTCCTTGCCTATTTTATTTAGTATTACATGCTCTGTTTGTTTAAATTTCATCTTTAGAATAGTTAGATTTATTGTTTGTGCGGTTAACTGTCATTTAGATTTAAGCTGAAATTGCTCTCTTTATTTGATCACTTTTTTTGCTTTGTTGTTTCTAGTTTAACTGAAGGTAGATAATTATGTAGAAACGTGAAGGAGTACCAAAATCTTTGAGTCTTAAGAGAAAGCAATATGAGACCAAGTCATACATGGAGTTGAACTCTAAAGGTGCACATAATTATATACACGTAAAAGTGATGAGGTTGCCTCCACACTATTACAATTTCGATCTTATTCTGTTAGATGTTTGTGATCAACCGACTTGCTGTTACGTTCAAGTATACATGCATGTGCAGAACTACATATCTCTAATTGAAGAAAGGTTACGCATTTATATTAAGAGCTAAAGTCAAAACCCAAGCAAATAAGCAAGAGCATATCTGAGAAGGTTTTTGACTTTCTATTCAAGTGCTATTTGATGCAAAGAACTGGATTGAAGAATTTGTTTCATGCGTAGGTATTACCAATCTTTACGTCTAGAACTCTTGCATTAGGATTGTGATTGAGTTGTTTGCTATTTTAGTTTTCCTCGAAACAATTGTTTAGCTATAAACGGTAGAGAAATTTAGCTTCAAGTTAAGGGTAGCTTGAAGAAGACATAACAATCTGCCGTAAAACTGTAAAAGGAATTAGAGTTAGTTCCTTAGGTTACAACACTAACAATTCTAACTTGAATTCTATTAAGGCTCACATTTTTTAGCGAATTAGGGACAAATCCTGCAAAGGTGTAGATCATAATTTTTCACCTTTGTGAGCATGGAGTTTTCCATAAAAAATACTATCTTCTTACTTTACAACACTTCACAGTCAGTAACGTAATAGTAAGGAACAAATAAAGTAAATCCGTACGTGATCACTTAGGCGAGAATCAAGCAACCAAGTACTTTTTAAAGTCTATTATAGATAAGGTTTAATTATTTTAACTTTTTAATCTTAAAATTATAAATAAAAAAAATAGTTGTAGAAGGCAATGGACTTTATATTCACTCTTATCATTTTTTTTTTATAGTACTATGACTTTGTTATTAAAATTACGAAGGATCAATTGTGTCTTGTTTTTATTGATTGTCAATTTCTACTTTATTGTTATTCAACATCATCTAATTTGGATTAATTAGTAGCATCAACCTTCAAAACAATCACCAAAATAAAGATAAGCAATATATATATATCACTATTCTATAATATAGTAGTCTCAATGTCTCAATTTTTATGAGAATTTTCACTTTTTGAGATTTAATTTTTTTTTTAATATTGACCGTACAATTGGGACTATAAAAGTTATAGTAAAAAGTAAACTAGTTTAATTTTAACGGTACTATATATCAGTTTTTAATAGATTTGTAAAAAAATTATAATAAAAGTTAAACTCGTTTAACTCTCAAAATCAAAACATCAATAAATAAATTGGGAATAAAAAAATTTATAAGCATGATTTTAATTCATTTTTTTTTTAATCAATAAAAGTTTAAGGAGAAAACGTGTATAAGAAGAATTAGCAAGTTCTAAAATTAAGAAATATAGAGAGAAAAAATCAAGTATTTAATAAAATAGTTTTATGAAAATAATGACATGATTACCTATTACCTGTTAAAATTACTGTTTGTATAAAATAAAATTTCCACCGGCAGTAGAAACAAGTTAAACTAAGAATATGCGAAATATCTAAAATGTTAGTTAAAAGATAATTTAACCGAATCATTCTTATTTGCTCTTTGATCTTAATTTAATACTCTTTCGTTTAAAAAAGAATGACCTATTTTAACTTGACACAAAGTTTAAGAAAATAAATAAGACTTTTAAATCTTGTGATCTTAAATTAAAGTGGTGTCAAATGTACAAAAATACCCTTTAATCTTATGGTCCTAAATATGTCATGTGAAAATTTAAAATTAAAGTATTGCAAAAAAAAAAGATCATTCTTTTTTAAACAGATTAAAAAGAAAAGCAAGTCATTCTTTTTAAAACGGAGAAAGCATTACTTTTTTTCCATGGTATCAATCTCTTCATATAATTTTCTAAGATGACAATTATTTTAAATCAACTAAGAGTGTGAAAAAATAAACATAACAATAACATATCCGGTAACATCCACAAGTAATATTTGGGAAGAATAGAATGTATATATAGACCTCTATCTCTTTTCGAAAAATAAACAGCGACGGATCCAGAATTTAAGAATTGTGGGTGCTTAGCAAATTAAGGGCCCGTTTGGCCATGAAATTTTTTCCCTTTTTTCCGAATTTTTTTTTCGGAGTTGGAAATTGTGGTGTTTGGCCATGAAAATTCGGAAAACAATTCCGAATTTTTTTTTCTGAAAAGGGAAAACAGGTTTTAGGTGTTTTCCAAATTTTTCAACTCCAATTTCAACTTTTATTATTATTACATATAACCTCAATCTTTTAAATTTTTACATAAAACACTTCTTAAGTACATGAATAATATTACTTTTTCAATATTACGTATATAGCAATTTTAAAGAATAGGATAATTATAATTTCAAACTTAATGTTATCCTAATTAATATATATCTCTTTTTCTCTCTCATCATTATTTTTCTCCCTTATTTAATTTTCTCCCTTATTTAAGACATTATTTTACCATATATATATGCTAAAAATATTATGTGTGTACATATTTATTATATATATTATATTGTGTACATATTTATTATACTATTCAAATATAAATAATTTATACCATCTATATGCTAAAAATATAAACCGGTGATACATATTTTTCATAAAAAAATATGTACAATTTAATAAATTTATACCTTAAACTGCAATTGCTACCTTTATATACAAAGTATGTTATTTATAAAGTTTATACCATTGTATATACCATATACACACATGTATAAATATATAAAGTATTAAGAAACATACTAAGCATATTTATAACATAAATATACAAAGTATGTTATATATGAGGTTTATACCATGTATATATCATATACACACATATATAACTATACAAAGTATATAGAAACATACTAAGCATATTTATATATTTATGGTATATGATATAATATACCATAAATATGCAAAGCATGTTTTACATAGAAATAATTTATTCCAACACAGTAAAATCTTTCATGTATAGAAAATTAAAGAAATAGATTAGCGGCACCCTAAAATTTAATAACAACTCATCATTTCCTATTTTTTAGAAACGGAAAATAAAGGAAATAAATTAAATAAATTCCTAGAAAAATAAATTTGTTTGAAAGATAATATTTGTTTCCTAAAAAATAGAAAACAGTGATCTGTTAATACATTTCTGATTTTAGTGGGTGATTTTGATAGTTTGTAAAAGTTGGGGCATAAAATCATATTTTAATTTTTTTTTTCAAAAGTAAAAAAATAATCCAAAAAAGATATGGTCAAACACAACTTCAACTCCAACTTCAACTTTAACTTCAACTTCAACTCCGAAAATTTTTAGTTTTCATGGCCAAACGGCTACTAAAAAGATGAAAAAAGTAAAAAATTAGCTTAACGAGGTTCAAATCCGGAATGCCCCTTCCAATGGAGAATCTTAAGATCAATCTAAATACCAATACATCCAGTCAATTTTTTTATTTTAATCGATACTTTTATATCTTTTATATCTATTTTTTATATAATTATATCAATTTCTTATCAAGTTTATTGAATGTCGAAATACTTCAAAAAATATTATAGGTCCGCCCCTGAAAATAAACATAAGGAATAAAATATCCAAAGGGGTTACAATTTGTCAACTTTTGACCAAGTAAATGGAGACGTGCGAGAAGATTATTATTTAATATACACCTGCAGAAAAGAAAAGAAAAACATTGGACAAAGGATCTTTGCTATCCTGTTCCCTCTTTGTGTGCCAGGAAGTTTCCAAATCAACACTGTCCAATCTTTTTTCTTATTTTAATTGGTGAGCATATGGTGGATTTATTAAGTTGCATTATGAAAAAAAATCGTAAATCGAGGATCACGTGGAGTATGAAAAATAGAAAAAGTAGAGTCTAGATTATGTGATTGTTTACTTTTATTATTAATTGGAATTAAATGGCGGGTAAAGGAAGTTTGTTTTACTCCCTCCCTTCAATTTTTCTTATCATAAATTTTTATATTGTATTTCTATTTTTACTTGTTATTTTTAATAATGTAAATATCATTTAATAGAAATATTATAATAAAATAATTATATTACTAATTATTTTTTTAATTAATGTGTCAAGTTAAATTATGACAAATATAACTGCTGGTGCTGGGAGAAAGTATTTTTATAGTTGCAATTTATTAAATAATTGTTGCAATCCATCCTATTGTCCTTTCACATGGATACTAATTAAGAAAATCCCAAACGGCGCAATTCATAAAGCAAAGCAAAGCAAACAAAAGTTGGCTAAGCGTCCCATAGGTGGTGGGTCAAAAGGTTATTATAATAATAATAATTATTATTATATATATAAAAAATTATATATTGAAAAAAAGGGTGGAAAAGAAATGATGAGAAAAGAATGCGGCACGCCTGTTCGAGTGAAATCACCCACCATTCTTTTGCCTTTACTTGTTTTTAAATGATGCCAATCTTGCAAATTGTAATGCATTCGTGTTCCATATTCAATGTGCAAAGGTTGAAATTACAATAAATAGTAATATTTTTGTAAAATTATACTTTATAGTAAGAGTAGTATTATTTTATTTATTAATTAGATAAGTGCATGTTTTACTCTCACTATTTTATATTTTTCTATTTTCACTCCACTACTTTACCTTCCCCAAATATAGACATATTTTTTATCTTTTTTTTTTCATCTTATTTTTTTATTTCATTTTTTTACTTCCACTTTATTTTCTCTCTTCTATTTCCTTTTTTTTTTCCTTTTCATTTTTTATTTTTTCTTTTTTTTTCTTTTTCATATTTGAAGATAATTATCTCCATGATCTTCAATATTTCAAAATAAAACATCACTATCTTTCACTCTCTTATATCTCTACCCTTTTTTCCTTATTAGTTTTTTATCATCTTATTTTTTTATCATTTTATATTTTAATTTAGATTTCTTTTTCTTTTTCATTTTTTTCTTTTCACTTTATTTTCTCTCTTTTATTTCTCTTTTGTTTTCTTTTTTTCCTTTCTCATATTTTTTTTTTATTTTCGTTTTCTTCTTCTTTTTTCTATTTTATTTTGTTTCTTTTTTTCTTTTATTTTTACACTTCTATTTCCCTTTCTTCCTTTTTTTCTCTTTTTCACTTCTCTTTTTTCATTTTTTTCTTTTTATATTTTTTTTTTTTTCGTTTTTTTACTCTTCTATCTCTAACTTTTATTTTGAAAAGACAAATATGTATATCACATACACATATTCAAAAAACATTCAAAATACACAGTCATACAGATCTAGATATGTACTTACAGTACAAAACATACATATGTATCTGCATATGCATTTACAGAAATACATATCTCACTCATATGTATATATAAACGTATAGGACACAAAATCTCTATAACACAAAAGACAATTATATACGTATACATATAGGTAATCACAAAATACATGATACATATCTTAAACAGTAAAAAATACAAATAACTACATATATTACCATCTAGAATGACATAGAACAGTTCAAAGACAAATTGAACACCGTACAAAAATACATATAGATATGCATTTATATATACAAAATACAAATACATGAACATACCCCCCAAAAATTTATAATACATTTGTGACATAATATATCTGTCTAATTGCGCTTGAACTACACATTTCTTCTTGTTCATGTAGACACCGTAAATATTCTTATGACAAAAAATCATGTACTGCTTCTTTGATAGCATCGCCTTGATACGTTCTTCAATATCACTGACTGTGTGACATTCTATATGTGGTGCAAACCTTGGAAGTACTCTTGCCATGAATATATGCTCACTCAACACCTATAAAACAAAATGATGACATAAATTTATATTAAATGTACTTTTCACAAAAATATAATACAAAATACATAGTATGCATATGTTTTCTTTTACATAATATATATTACATTACAAAAAAATACATATAACTCTGCATATGTATTTACAGAATACATGCCTGATCCATATATATATATATTATTATACAAAAAATAGAAATATGCCTCTGATATGTATTTACGAAATACATATCATATTCATATTAAACAATAACAAACATAACTATACTATATATCTTTATATGTATTTGCAAAATACGAATGTGACTCATATAAAATAAGAATATACATATGGATCAGGTATGTATTCTGTAAATAGATGTGCAGAGCTATATGTATTTTATACGGTGTTGGATTTGTCTTTGAAATGTACATACTATGTCATTTTAGAGGGTAACATATGTACTTATTTGTTTTCTTTTACTGTTTAAGATATGTATCGGGTATTTTTTTATTACCTCTATGTATATGTATATAATTGTCGTCTTTGTTATAGAGATTTTGTGTCCTATATGTTTATATATACATGTGAGTCAGATATGTATTTTTGTAAATACATGTGCAGATATATATGTATTTTTTTTATCGTAAATACATATGCAGATTTGTATGTCTATTTATTTTGTATATCTTTTAAAAATAAAATATAGAGATAGAAGAGTAAAAAAAAAGAAAAAACAAAAATGAAAAATTAAAATTAAAAAAAAAGTGAAAAAGGAAAAAAAGAAGAAAGAGAAAGAGAAACTAGAAATAGAAGTGTAAAAAAAAGCGATTTTTTTTTTAAAAAAAAAAAGAAAAGAAGAAAAAGAAAAAAAAATATATGAGAAAGAAAAAAAAAAGAGAAGTAGAAGAGAGAAAATAAAGTGGAAAAAAAAATTGAAAAGAAAAATAAATTAAAATAAAATAAAAAAAATGAAAAAACTAACAAGAAAAAATAGTTAGAGATATAAGAGAATGATATTTTAAAATTTTGAAAATCATGAAAATAATAATCTTCATATTTCAGTTTAATTTGGAAAAGGAATCTGCTAATTTAAATAAGAGTAATTTATGAAAATTTAATTAGATGGGATAATTATTCATTATTTAACTCAACTAATTTGAGTAAAACAAGGGCATTAAATCTTGTTGTATATGTATTTGTATAGCAACAGTTTACGTAAATACAAAATACAATTTGTTATTTTTCGTAATTATAAAACTGTTGCTATAAAAATTACAATTAAGATTCTATAGTTGTTATTTCTGAAATTTTCCCTTTTCTATATCCTTTTCGGCTTCTCCAAAGGCTATAAAATATTTCGTTACTACAAATGGGTTAAGGTGAAGTAGTATGTCTATTTTTTCATTCTGAATTAAAAATATCGATTGATTTTGAGTCTTAAATATGAATTTATTAACAATAAGGGTTATGATAAAGTGCAAAATGCTTCTTTATTTTTAACTAAATGTGTCGGGTTTGAGTTCTGAGGCACTTTACTCCTCACGGGGGACTTTCCAGCGAAACTTCGGATTTGATCATGCTTCAATAGCATACTTGACACTCCGTGGGCCGTGGATCCCCAAACCTTTTTTCTTTATTGGTTTGAAAAGATGAAATTGGAATGAGAAGACTTAATTGAGTTTTTTTTTTTTTTGAGAATTCATTCATATATGATATTACAATTGGTGTTTCCTTTTATTGCAAATGAATGGTTGATGAATGTAGTTTACTTGAAGGTGAAGCATGTGTAATCATGAAATTCGGATACTTGGCTTTTTACATAGAATTTGCTAAAAATCATATAAGCACCTTTTAATAATAATTCATGGTGAAGCTTAATCAATTCTCATGATTTTTGACATTTATATAGAATCAATTTATAAATAAACTACTAAAAAAGATGTAGCATGGGCTTAGCTGCATGGAGTAATTAATGCACATTGAGGTTGACTACAAAAAAAATAATGGTAATAAAAGGTAGGTGAGCGTTGTTTGGTTTGACCAGAACTAATTTTCATTAAAAAAAGATGAAAAATTATTCTTTCTAAAGTTTGATTATACATAAAGATTAGTATTTTACAAGCATGATCTGATTTAGAATTCGTGTAGCAATTTTCCAATTAAAAACAAGGAAAATGATTTTTATTTTAAATTATGAAAAATGAAAGTCCGTTAGAAAGAAGGGCAAATGTGCTCAATTTGTTGGACGGAGAAGGTATATGTGAGCTACTTTTATAACGAGTGGTATATCAACTCTACATCGCAAAGTTAAGCGGTATATCAGAAACTTTCCCATAATACCATACACTATAATTAACAAACACGATATGATAATAAAATAGAGAAAATAATTTGCTATAACAAGTTAAATACATTGACAATTTAGTTTATTTTTTTTACATCTATTAATGTATGCAAATTATAACCCTAAGATTAATGTTTGATGATAAAATAAAAATAAATAAGGTTGTATTGATATAGTTTTTATTTTATATTAATGTATACAAATTATAACCCTAAGATTAGTTTTTCTTTTCTTCTGTGAAAAAAGATAACAGCTTAAACAACAAACAACGAATATTTTGTTTTTTCACAAGATTACCTTAAAGAACATACACAACATTTGGTACAGAATATAATCTTGTTCCCACCCTTCCTATCATAATTGAGTACATGTAAAGCCAAAAAAATGAACGTATCAAGGTGAGGGGAACTTAAAAACAGGGAAATTCTAAAGAAAATTTAGGAATACGAGTTGATTGACTGATTGGATAGTATGTTTCCTTTGAATGGGATTTGAAAATTAAATTTAAATTTCTATAGGCTCCAACTTATTCACTCATTAATATATTTTAGGCTCTAATCTTTTTCATTCTCCCTCACACCAAACATATCCAACGTTGTAAACTTCATTTTAACGTTCACTGACGGTCGCTAAAAAGTTTTGAAGTGTTGAATTTGAAAATTGAATTTTGCGAATTATTATCTGTTTGGATTGTTGTTGCAAGCACGAAGCAATAGACTTTGGAGTTTATTAAGGTAGAGTTGGAAAATATGTTTCATGAAGACAAAATATGTTGTCTCATAGTTTGATGATGACAAAATGATACTCAGAGGAGCAGGTCCGTTGCTTACCTTACTCAAACATAGATGTCACACTTTGCACAGTTTTATCCACTAGTGCAACAACTGTGCAGGTGGACAACGTACCCAATGGACACCTAATCTAATCAAATTTGATTCTACAATTCTACACTACTATAAATAAAAGAGATGCTTCTCCCTCAATAGTTTTTGCAAAATTCGAGTTTTTAGTATTGCGGCAAAACCCCTCATTGCTCAAGGTTACATAGTCATATTGCTCATAGTGTTGGTATTCTTGAGTCTAGTTCTGTAATTGATTTACTTTAAAAGATTGAGAGTAAAGTTTTCGTTTTTCTTTTGAATCTCTTAGGTATAGTTACCTGAGTTTGCGCTGATTAGAGTTAGCCAGTTTTTGGGAGTGATTTTGACAGAGTTGTCAAGGAGAAATTGTGATAGAGTTATTGCAATTCAGTGAACTTAGAGTTAAGTTCCTATGGATTCTGTAATCATGATTTATTCTAGTTATAGTGGAGTTTGAGAGCCTGTGAGTGCAGGTCGTGGTTTTTCTCTCTTAAGCAAAGAGATTTCCACGTAAAAAGTGATTGTGTTCTTTATTTACAGTTATTCCTTTTTTGTGCTTTTGTGTATTGCGATATATTGTTTGTTGGGAATCTGGTCCCTTGGTGGTGAGTAATCCCTACATTTCAATAATTGGTATCAGAACAAGGTCACTCTAAAAAGTTCACACCTAGAGTGTATTTGTTATTATGGCTTAACCACCAAATCTTGAGGAAGGACAATCTACTACTCGGTCACCCCGTTTTAATGGTCAATACTATGGGTGGTGGAAAACTAGAATGCATGACTTCATTATGGCTGAAGACAGTAAGTTGGTGGATGTGATACTTGATGTCCCCCATGTTCCAGTAAAGGAGGTTAAGGAAGGTGAGATAACCAGGCTAGTAGCTAAAACTAGAAAAGAGTATAATGATGAAGATCGTAAGAAGATTGAAAAGAACTTTAAAGCTAAGAAGTTGCTGGTTTGTGGTATACGACAGGATAAATATAATCGAATCTCTATCTGTGAAAGTTCCAAAGAAATCTGGGACTTCTTAAGGACTGACCATGAGGATACAAGTCAAATGAAGGAATCAAAGGTGGATATGTTAACAATTCAGTATGAAGCTTCCTCAATGAAGGAGAGTGAAACCATTTAAGAAATGCATACCGAATTTACTGCAATCATAAATATATTACACTGTGTTGGTAAAGTGATTCCACTTTACAAGCAAGCGAGGAACATTCTGGGAGTTCTCCGAAAGTCATGGGAAAGTTAGATTGATGCAATCACTGAGGCTAGAGATTTTAAAACTCTTACAATAGATGAATTGATTGGGAACTTAAAAGCTCATAAACTAAAAAAACAACAGAAACAGGAGAAGAAAGATCCAAAAATGGAGAAGTCACAGGCTTTAAAAGTCTCAAAATTTGAGTCCAATGAGGAGGATGTTGATGTTGCCTACTTAGACAAAAGGATTGTCAAGGCTATTAAGAAGAGTGACAAGTTTTAAAGGAGAAAAAGTAGCAGTAGGCAAGGAGGCATTGTTGATCTCTGTCACAAATTTGTAAAGCTGGGATATTTCATCAAAGATTGCCCTTTACACAAAATGGATTATCAGGAGTTCTTGAAGTCAGGTGGTGATAAGGAAAAAATGAAGGACCAGGTCCTTAATAAGTCGAGAAGGAATGTTACAGTTGATTATGCAGTAAAACAGGCATTAGCTGTTAGGGGAGATTCCTCAAATGAGTCTGATAATGCATAAATTCCTGAAGATACATCCATGCTAGAAGTAAAAGACAATGCAACCTCCTACAAATCACTTTTTGCTCTTATGGATAAGTCAGAGGATGAAGGATATGATAAGGTAACTTCTTTTAACATTAAGAAGAAGAAAAATAATTACTCTCCTAAAAAGTTAAAGAAGCTTGCAAATGTCTTGATAGATTCTATGTATGAACTTACTGCTGAGAAAAAGTTTCTTGAAGATAAGGTGGAAACCCTAGAACATGAAAAACTAGCTCTAACTATTCAGTTGTCTGAAATAAGAGAAAATTCCTTAAAATTAAAATTTGAAAACAAGGATATGTTGTAAAAAATGAGAATGTTAGCTGAGTCTAATGGTAAAGGGAAAGGGGAGGCTACCAAGATGCAAATTGAGCCTGAAGAAAAGTTGAACTCTCAAAAGATTCTTATGATTGCTCTTGAGAAGAATGATGAATTGGAAGTTGACTTGGTCTAAATAAAAGAAGAACTGAACAAATCCCTAAAACAGACTACTTCTTCTCAGATTCTTGCTAACTTAACCAATCAGGCCGTCAACAATGGTAGAGGTCTTGGATACCAATACAACAATCATTCTCTTAATCCCCAAAGAAAAAATATTTCTATTTCCAGCAAAAGGGTCAACAATTCTCTATGAATTCACTATGGTAGAGATGGTCACAAAAAAAGAACATTACCAGGGATGGATTAGAGTTAAAATGAGTTCATCTAGGCATGCTCAGTAGATGCAATCTTTATCCAAGGGATCTATGTCCTTGACAAACTTTAAGAAGAACAAACTACCTAGTTGGACCAAAAAGGATGTGATCACTCCCCAATCTTCCTATTAGGAACTTAGACTCAAGTGGGTTCCTAAATCCATCAAATAACCTTTGTATGTAGGTGTGAGTAAGGAAATACAGTCAAAGCTGAATCATAGATAGTGGATGCTCTAAGCATATGACTGGAAAAACAAATTATTTTCTCTCACTTAAGACACTTCAAGGAAGAGGTGTCTCTTTTGAAAATGAAAAGAAAGGTTTCATGGTGTTAGAAAGATATAAAAATCCTTAAATCATGCAATTGAGGATGTTTATTATGTGAATGGGTTTAAGTATAGTCTTCTAACTGTGTCTCAAATCTATGATAAAGGAAATGAAGTAGAGTTCTTAGCTGACGGGTGCACTGTGTCCAACTTGAGGGCTAGAAAGGTTATACTCAAAGCTAAAACTAATGTAAGAACATGTATGTGGCTAATTTAGACACTGTGGCTGATTATGAATTGACCTACTTAAATGATTAAGGTGAAAAAGGCTAATCTATGGCACTGAAGGTTAGGGCATGTAAGTTTCTGTCTATTCAATAAAATGGTCTCAAAGGACCTAGTCCGAGGTGTTCCAAAGATATAGTTCTCAGGTACCAAGGTTTGTGATGCTTATGTCATAGGAAAAAAAGCCAGATCATCTTTTAAATAGATGAAGCAGGTAAGCATCACGAGACCTCTTGAACTATTACATATGGACTTATGTGGACCTGTTAAAGTCTAAAATAGAGGAGGAAAAAGATATATGTTTGTTCATATGGATAATTATTCTAGATTCACTTGGACTATATTCCCGAGAACCAAATATTAAACTTATGAAGTACTTGTGGTCTTTGCTAATCAAATTCAAGTAGAACTGAATTACAAAATAGCTGGGTTCAGATCTGATCACGGAACTGAGTTTGAAAATGCCAAAGTTTAAGAATTTTGTGCAGAAAATGACATTAGTCACAACTTCTTTGCTCCAATAACTTCCCATCAAAATAGGGTGGTTGAAAGGAAGAACATAACACTAATAGAAATTTCCAGGACCATGTTGATTAATAGTGGTCATCCTAAAAGTTTTTGGGCAGAAGCAGTTAATACTGCTTGCTATGTAACCAACAGATGCCAAATCAGATCTATCTTAAACAAAACTCTTTTTGAACTGATTTTCAGCAAAAAACCTAAGCTTGACTATTTCAGACCCTTTGGTTGCAAGTGCTTTGTTCTGAACAATGGAAAGAATGAGCTTAAGAAATTTGAATCCAAAAGTGATGAAGCTGCACTTTTAGGCTACTCTTCAACAAGTAAAGTATACATAGTCTTCAAGAAGTAAAGTATACATAGTGTTCAACAAAAGGACCCCGTGTGTGGAAGAAAGTGTACATTTGGTCTTTGATGAATTAAGAAAGCTTAAAGATCTTGTTGAAACTAACAAAATGGATATGTGCTAGATTTCAGGCATGTCCAAAGGAACTTTTATGGACCTGGTTATGTTCTATCCACCTGGAGACAATTTTGATCTAATGGGTTATGATGATGGTGATTATGCTGGGTACATAGTGGACAAAAAAGTATCTAAAAATGGCTCATTTCCTAGGTCATTCTCTAATTTACTGGGGATCTAAGAAACAAACTTCAGTTGCACTTCTACTCTTAAAGCTGAATATGTGGCTGCAACTTCTTGTTGTGTTGTGCTCAATTACTATGGATCAAATAACAACTGAAGGGTTTTGGGATTGTATCTGATACTACTCCGTTGATGTGTGACAATACAAGTGCTCTAAATATGTCTAAAAACTCAGCGCAGTATAAAAGGACCAAGAATATTGATGTGAGGCATCACCTCTTGAGAGACAATGTTGAAAAATGGGCTATCTGCATGAAATTCTATAAGACTGAAGATCAAGTAGCTGATATCTTCACAAAGGCTCTTCAAAAGGAGTAATTTGTAAAGAATAGGTTGAGGTAGGGATTGATCAAGATGAATTAACTGACTTGGTGGATCAATTTCCTCAAATCATTGGCTATGATTAGAAGACATGTATCCTTGATGGAAGTTGCACTTTTTGGTCTAATTCAGTACCATACCTTTGTACGTATACACGCATGGTAAGCCACTTTGAAGGGGAACAAATGAGACAAACACAGTATAAATATTTCACCTAATTAAGGAAGGGACCTGGTCCCATCCTAAAGGTTAGTATCATTCATGTGCACTTTAAAAATTATATAGATTTCTATCTGAAAAAGCTACGTCTTTTCTTTTCCTCATCCGAAAGTTGTCAAATCCTCTGAAAAGTGAAGAGTTGCACCTATTTGGACCAAACACGTCCTATGACCTTTAATCTTATATTAAACGTTGCAACCTTCTCTTTCTTTAAATACAAAAATTAAATTCCTACTTCTACTCGCTTTCCCAAAATTAGCTTGAAACCTCTCTCTCTCCCCCTCCCTCTCAAAAACAAATCTTTTCAAAATTCCCTTTCTTTATCTGAAAAACCTTTCAAAGTTCCTAATAGCTAACAAAACCTCATCTTCTAGCCCAATAAAAGAATTTAAATTTGTTCTATCTCTTTCACCCCAGTCCAAAAATCCTCTCACTGTGTCTCCTTCCCTACTAGTATCTATGACTGATAAAGAGTCTTCATCAACCCCCCCCCATAAGATTCTGAACCTATTTCATCTCATTTACCCTCCTTCAAAAACCCTCCAGTTGACTCATTTTTCTCACCAACTTCCATGGATGAGTGCATCATGGAAGAAACCCCAAAAGTAGTAGAATGCATCATATAAACTGCTATTATTATTGATCGAAGTAAAGCTTTTGGGTCACCCATAGTAGTCGAGTTCCCTCAAAATTCCATTCCTACAGATGACCCAATAAAGGATGACCTCACCGAAACTCTGAATGAACTTAGTTCTCCCACCCCTTCTGATTCAAATCTCATCTTTGCCCAACTCTTTGATGAAGAGATCCTAGTAAAAAAATCTTACCCCTCTAGTAGTGAGTTGGCTGGAGAGGACTGGGCTTTTGAGAATTTGATATTACTATCGAATGATACTATAAAGAGTTTCATAGGGATGGAGGAACCTATTTTAGGTGATAAGAATATTTCTCCCTCAGTTTATACATCTCCTAAAGTTGATGAGCATACTAGTTTGTTTGTACAACCTCCCCATAAGGATGGAGAGATTGATAAAAATGAAGTTCCTTTGAGGTGGTCTATCTAGAAACAAAGAGGTAGTAAGGGTAAAGAGAAAGTGGTTGACACTATAAAGGTGACTAAGACTTACTCAACAACAGGTGCTGAGAGGAAATTGATGGGAGATGCCATGAAGACAAGTAAATCTGCAACTACCAACAGAAAGAAGTTGAGAAAATGAGAAGTGTTTGATGAAGAAAATGTTGAGGTGGTTGATGTTGGAGAAGGTGATGATGAAATTGACTCTGATATTGTTGCTGCAACTGAGAAAAGGAGAAAGAAATTTAGGTCGAAGGGAGGAACAGTTCCTTTCAGACAAAAATAAGGAGTCCAACTCCTAAGAAACACATTGTTGTGAAGAAGAAAGTGACTGAGAGACCTGATACCAAGAAAAGAAAGGTTGTTGAAGAAAAATCTGGGGGTGGCTCTAAAAGAAGAAGAATGGAGAAAAAGAGAAGTGTTTAATAAGAGAGAAGAGAAATGAGATTCTGAGAACTCAAAAAAGTGTTGATTGGGAGAGTTTTTGTGTCACGACCCGAACAGGGCCTTGCCGTGATGGGTATCTAAAGTCCATTGTAGACTGGAGATTACCCCTTACCCTAATCCAAGAGAACCAAATATACCTAGCAGCGGATGGATTCCGAATATATAACAGAATAAGATAGGAAAGCTCAAAGAATATATGATAGACCAATATCTAATAACCACCAACCAATAACAAATATCGTAACCAAACACAATACCCATGTCCGCAGTAATGTCCAACAAAGCCTCTAACAAAACCAAAGATAGTCTGGTCGGGACATGCCTCCGACCATGACAAAAAACAAATCCAAAAGAAAAAATCAAAATATAAGGAAACCCAAAGCATGAATTAGGGTCTTCCAAAGGATGGAAGCTCACCACTTCAATCTGACTCACGAGTTTTCCCCTAATAACCTAGTTACTGTACAGAATGAGTAGAAGTATGGCGAGTCCCTGCATCGCTTGGGGATATAACATTCAAAGACGGTTAGCAGTTGGAGTGCTAACATATAACTCAAGGATACATGATAAAATAATGTCATCAATCCAAAACCAAGTTAAACCAATGCACATGTACATATATATATATATATATATATAAAAAAAAAGATGTTGGGGGAGGGAACATGGCTTAGCATGAACTTTAAAACTTTAGCCTAGGTGGTGTAGCTTGATCATCCTAAAACAACCAACGGGTTTTCTAGGTCCAGCTGTAACCCTTTGGTCGGGCCCCAGTGCATGTTAACCGTATGAAACAGACGACCGGGGATTCCCTTGTACCCTTAGCCAACCATGATACAATTATATATACACTTGGGGGATCACTTCGTACCCCAAAATCACATGGTCATCAAGACCAACCCTCACGTTGGCAAACATGAGTTTCTTGTATCAATCCTTCGGGACTCACACCTTCACAACCAGCTAACACAACCCCCATTAAGCCCAATTAAAACATTTAACACATAACCCATCCACCAATTTTTGGAGTTAATTATTAAGGCATTATTAAGTGGTATCGTCATACCGAATATAGGTTGCAAACAATGTCATTAGCCAACACTTTGGGGATTCTTTCATACCCCGCAAACTCTATTATAAGAATCACTTGGGGGATTCCTTCGTGCCCTATATGGTTTTCAAGATCATTATTATTATTATTATTATTATTATTATTATTATATGATTAGCCATTTATGCCATGCATTTGTTTCAAGAAATAAGCCAAATCAAATGATAATTCACATTCCAACATCAATTATGCAAATGGGTTGAGGTTACCATGAATTTTCTTTCCAAAACCAATTAATTGGGGATTTCTTTGTACCCCTATTGCCATAGTTTACAAATTTAAGGGAATCCATTATACCCCTATTTCATCCACCATCCCCATGCACCCTAATAAGTTCACAAATTATCAATTCAATGCATTAAAAAATCCATAATAACAATATGAAAAGCATTTAAATCAAATACATTCAAAACCCTCAACTCATAGTTCAAAACCCAACATCAAAACCATGCATATAATAACCAATTCATGCCAATAAGAAAAATATAAGTATAGAGAAAGATATCTATGCCTTAGACACACGAGAATTGGAAATTAATTCGCAACTTAAAACTCGAAAGATGAATGTACGATGAAATCCTTAGGCTCTCTTGGGGTTTTGAGTTTGAGAGTGGAATTAAGGATTTTAATCTCTTAAAACTGAAAGAAATAAGCTTACATTATGTTTAAGGGTTGTACATAGGTGAAAAGACCCTAATACCCCCTTTCCCAAGTAAACAAATAAAAACTGCATGAATTTTACACAGCAGCATGGCATGCTGCCCATAGTGGAGGTTAACCTGTATGTCGCGCTGCCTATCACAGAGGCTATTCTCCATGACATGCTTCCTATCGTAGAGTGCAGCCTCCATGACACGGCGATATCGTGGAGGCTCACTACCTCCGTGGTCTGAAATCAGCCCGAACCCCATCCAAAAATTTTAAAACACTCCCAGGACACCCTATTTCACATGCCTAAACACCATTTGAGTCAAAAATTGATGTTTCAAACATGAGAGGGCCAAAAATAAAATGCTCAAATTTTTTGAGGTTGTTACATTATCCTACCCTTAGGATTATTCATCCCCGAATAATGAGCTAGGACACTTTTCGCTCGAGAATAACAATATTACACCAGAGTCTAATGATAAACCCAGATAGTAACAAGGGGAAGTGAAATTCACACCTTAAGCACCTTCGTTCAACACATGGAACAAGAATAGGTAGTTAGATTTCATATTGTCTTTTGCTTCTCAAGTGGCTTCTTCCACCTTTTGGTTCCTCCAAAGGACCTTTACTAAAGCTATATATTTAGTCCTCAATCTACGAACTTGTGTATCCAAGATCTTCACCAAGACCTCCTCGTATAAGAAGAATCTAAAATGCCAAGATACTCAATAGGCACCACCAATGATGGATTACCCATGCATTTCTTCAACATAGACACATAAAATACAGGGTGAATAGAACCCAAACTTGCAAGAAATTCTAGCACGTAGGCAACATTCCCTACTCTCTTCAAAATCATATAGGTCTAACATAACGGGGATTGAGCTTTCCCTTCTTTCCAAATTGCATCACTTTCTTCATTGGAGACATATTCAAGAACACTCAATCACCCACATCGAATTCCAACCCCCTTCGCCTCACATCTGCATAGGACTTTTAGCGACTTTAGGCAGTCTTTATCCTATCCTGGGTCACCTTCACCTTTTCCATAGTTTGATGAACTATATCAGGACCGAACAACCTTGTCTCACCTTGTTCAAACCACCCAATAAGAGATCTACAACTCCTACCATACAATGCCTCAAATGGAGCCATACCAATGCTAGAGTGATAGCTATTCTTATATGCAAACTCTATGACAGGCAAATGATCAACCCAACTGATCAACCCAGCTCCACCAAAGTCAATCATGCAAGACCTTAGCATATTCTCCAAAGTCTAAATAGTCCTTTTCACTTGTCCATCTATCTTAGGGTGAAAAGTGGTACTAAGGTTAACCTTAGTCCCTAAACTTTGCTGGAATGATCTCCAAAAGTGCAATGAAAACTAAGTACCATAATCAGAAATGATGGAAACTGAAGCACCATGCAACTTCACAACCTCCTATATAAATAACTTTGCATAGTCCTCGACAGAATAATTAGTCCTCACCAGCAAGAAGTGAGCAGACTTAGTCTTTCTATCCACGATGACCCAAATAGAATCAAACTGATTCTGAGACCGCGGAATACCGATAATGATATCCATATTAATCACTTTCCACTTTCACACAGGCAACTTAATTTCTTGAGACAACCCACTGGGCCTCAAGTTCTCCACCTTTACTTGTTGACACACCATGCACTTAACACAAAATTGGCTATATCCTGCTTCATATTATTACACAAATAAATTTCTTTCAAGTCAAGGTACATCTTTGTCGAACCAAGATGAATCGTATACCGCGATTCATGAGCTTCGGCCAAAATTCTTCCTCGTAGCCCATCCACATTGGGAATACAAAACCTCTCTTGGTACCTTAAGATATCAAAACAACCAATCTCAGAAGCCATGACCTTCTGCTTACCCACATCATCCTTGATTTGCATCAAGATAGGATCCAACACCTGCTTCTCCTTTACCTTAGCACCAAGAGATGACTAAACCACCTCTTACATAAACACACCACCATCCTCTGAATCTAAGAGATGAACTCTAAGATTTGACAAATAATGAATATCCTCCACCAAATCTCACTTCTGTTCATCCACGTAAGATAAGCTCCTCATAGATAACCTGCTAAGAGCATCAACAACCACGTTAGCCTTACCTGGGTGATAGTGGAGACTTATGTCATAATCTTTGAGTAACTCAAGTAATCTTTCTTTCCTGAGATTCAACTTCTCCTAGGTGAATACATAAGTAGGATCTTATGATTTGAATAAATGTCAACATGGACCCCATATAGATAGTGTTGCCAAATCTTCAATGCGAACACCACATCCAACAACTCTAAATCATGAGTCAGATAATTCTTCTCATGAACCCTCAACTACCTATAAGTATACATCAACACATGACCAAGTCCGACACGGGATGAATCACAATAGACTATGACACCATCAGTATCCTCAGGAAGGGTCAAGATCAGAGTAGAAGTCAATTTATCCTTCAGTTTTTCAAAACTCCCCTCACAAGCATTCGACCACAGAAACTTTACTTTCTTTTGAGTCAACTTAGTCAGAGGTGTGGTAATCGATGAGAAGCTCTCTATAAACCGCCTATAATAATCAGCTAAACATAAGAAACTCTGAATATCAGTTGGATTCGTTGGTCTAGGCCACTTCTTAACCACCGCCACTTTTTGTAGATCTACCATGATCCCTTCTCTAGAAATAACATGACCCAAAAAAGTAATAATGTTCAACCGAAATTCATACTTTGAAAACTTAGCATACAAATGGTGATTATTTAGGGTTTGCAACATAATGTAGAGGTAATTGACATGATCCACCTCACTCTTAGAGTACATTAGAATATCATCTATAAACACAATGATGAACAAATCTAAAAACTGATGGAACTCCTGATTCATCAAGTCCATAAATGCCACCTGGGCATTGGTCAACCCAAAAGACATGACCAAGAACTCAAAATGTCTGTATCGAGAACAAAAGGCAGTCTTAGGGATATCCACCTCTCTAATATTTAGTTGATGATAACCTAATCAAAGATCTATCTTAGAGAAATACTTAGCACCCTGAAGTTGGTCAAATAGGTCATCAATCCTAGGAAGAGGGTACTTATTCTTCACCATCATCTTATTCAACTGGCGGTAATTAATACACATCAGAAGGAAATCATCCTTCTTATGCATGAACAAAACAGGTGCACCCCACGGAGATACTCTGGGGCGGAAAAACCCTTGTCAAGAAAATCTTCAACTTAGCTAGAGCCATTCTATATGGAGGGATAGAGATAGGACTAGTGTTCGGAAGAAGATCAATCCCAAAATTAATTTCCCTATAAGGAAAGATACTAGAAAAGTCATCAGGGGAAATCTCAGGAAATTCCTTAACCACCGGGACAGATTGTAAAGAAGGACCCTCTGAGTTAGGATCTTCAACTTGGACCAAAGGATAAAAACACCACTTGTAAATCAATTTTTGGGAATTGAGATATGATATAAAACGTACCTTAAGCACAAAGGAAATCCCTTCCCACTCGATAATTGACTCATTTGGAAATTTGAAAATGACCTTACGAGTTCGACAATCTAAAGAGAGATAACACGAATGCAATCAATCCCTCTCTGGGATGACATCAAAATCTAGCATGTCTAATTCAATAAAATCCACCAAAGTTTCCCTACCACCAACAAATACTACACAACCCCTATAGACTCTTCTAGCAACCATTGAGTCACCCATCAGGGCAGAAATAGAAAAGGGATCCGAAATACACTCAAGGCCGAAACTAAAATTCACAACCACAAATAGGGTCACATAGAAAGGGTAGACCTTGGATCAAGTAAATAGTACACATCATGAGAGAAGAGTTTTAACATACCAATGGAGACATCAGGAGATGCCTCGGACTCCTGATAGATAATAAGATCATACAGACAATTTCGGCCAGTGTCGATATTAGAAGTGGCACCCTTTGGTGCAGAAGTTGATGGCATGGCAACTAAAACTTTATTAGCCTCCGTAGAGACCTTACCCACGAGATAATTTCTCAGCCTATGTCCTAGATGACCACAGTTGAAACATCGATTTCTCCCCTCATCATACAACTGACCACAAAATCTACAAAAAAGATATGATGGAGCTGAATGAGCCTCACTGGCCTATATTGTGCACCCTATGCCCTAGAACCATCACCACTATAAAATTGGCGATATCCGAACAACTTTGGATAAGGTGCACTAGCCATTGAATAGGAACTAGAGTTGCCTTACTTCTTCTTAGATCATTTTCCACCATTCCTACCACTCTGCTAATGACCTTTACCCTGATCTAAATAGCAAAACTTCTTACTCTGCCTACTCTCTATCTCTACTTGCTTTTTTTTCCTTCTCCACTTGGTACATATATACCACAAGTCTAGAGATGTCCATATTCAT
Source organism: Capsicum pubescens (assembly GCA_030864215.1). Lineage (NCBI taxonomy): Eukaryota > Viridiplantae > Streptophyta > Magnoliopsida > Solanales > Solanaceae > Capsicum > Capsicum pubescens. The sequence continues at coordinate 72,106,432 of CM061548.1, read as the reverse complement.
GTCCATATCTATGCTAGAATCAAATTTATTTATTCTAGCCCTCATATTAGACACTAGCTTAGGAACATATCGCGACACCTGGTGGAACTTCAAGGCATATTCCTTCAATGTCATCCTTTCTTGCTTTAAGTTCACAAACTCCTCAGTTTTTGCTTCCCTCAACTTCTGAGGAAAGAAGCAATCAAGAAAAGAACTAGAGAAGTCATCCCATAAAGCAGACTCAACATCATCACCCCTAAGATGCTCCCACTCTTCATAACATTGGTATGCTACATCCTTTAATTGAAAAGCAGTGAACTCCACACCCTCTACATTTGTAGGATGCATAACTCAAAAGATCTTCTCCATCTCATCTATAAAACCTTAAGGATCATCCTCATCCTTAGTACTAGGAAAAGTTGGAGGGCTCAACCTCATAAACTAGTCAACTCTAATGGCCCCAGATGAGCTCACAAAAATATCAAGAGAACCTGACTAGCATGACTGAGATATCACCAACTGTATTAATAGATGAATGGATTGGCGAAACTCAACATTAGTAATATCTCCTTGAAGTAACTGAGTATGGGTGTTACAATCTAGAGAAGGATCAGTGGAGATAGGTGGAACTCTATGGGGGCAATCGAAAATAGTGACCCTTGACCGTATTTGTACCTCATAAGTTGGACGAGTTCCGTACACATTGTCCTTAAGATGGACAGATGAGTTTCCATGAGCTTCAAATCATTTGGGAGGCATGATTTGAAAGGCGAACAAATGGGAGTTAGTGAAATTTATGACCTTAGACTCTATAGCCTGAAAAATAAGACAAAAAGAAAAGGAAACATTCCTAAATGTCTCGTAGCCTCTCCCGTATAAGTGTGGTGCGCTACACACCTATAAAAGAGACTTTACTTGACACGGCTTTGTGGATACCCAATTAACTATGAACCTAGTACTCTAATACTAACTTTGTCATAACCCAAACCAAGGCCAGGCCATGACGGGTATCTCAAGTCCATCGTGGACTGGAGACCACCTCCTTAGCCTAATCCAAGAACCAAATATACCTAGCAATGGATGGATTCTCAATATATAATAGAATAAGATAGGAAATCTCAAAGAATCTATGATAATCAATATCCAATAACCACCAACCAATAACCAATATCGATAACCAACCACAATACCCATGTCGATAGTAATGTCATCCTTTAACAAAACCAAAGATAGTCTGGTCGGGATATGCCCCCGACCATAGCCAGAAACAAATCCAAATGAAAGAGTCAAAGCATAAGAAAACCCAAGGCATGAAATGAGGTCTTTCGAAGAATGGAAGCTCACCACTTCAATCGGACTCACAATCTGTCCCCCGACCACCTAATCACTATGCAAGAGGAGTATAAGTATGGCTAGTACCTATATTATATGGGGATACAACATACGGAGATAGTTAGAGGTTGGAGAGATAGCTTGTAACTCAAGGATACAGGATAAAATAATGCCATCAATCCAAAACCAAGTCAAACCAATGCATATGTACACATCCATGCATATTCATCTGTGCATGTATGTATGTATATATATATGTGTGTGTGTGTGTGTGCTGGAGGGGACAAGGCTTAGCATGAATTTAAAACTTTAGCCTGGATTGTGTAGCTTGACCATCCTAAAAGCACCCACGAGCTATATAGGTCCAGCTGTAACCCCCTGGTCGGGACCCACTGAGTGTTAGACATACAAATTGAGGATATTATGAAAGGCCAGGGATTCCGTTATACCCTTCGCCAACTATGATACAATTATATATACACTTGGGGGATTCTTTCATACCCCATAAGAATATGGTCAATAAGACCAACCCTCACGTCTATAAACATGAGTTTCTAGTAGCTGACCTTTGGGAATCACACCTTCACGACCATCTAACATAACCCCCATTAAGCCCAATTAAAATATTTAATACATAACCCATCCACCAACTTAGGAGTCAATTATTAAGGCATTGTAAAGTGGTATCGTCATATCGACTATATCTTGCAAGCAATATCATTGGCCAACACTTTGGGGATTCTTTCGTACCCCATAGACTCCATTATAAGAATCACATGGCGGATTCCTTCGTACCCCACAAGGTTTTCAAGATCATTATTATTATTATTCAATTATCCATTTATGCCATGCATTTGTTTCAAGAAATAAGCCAAACTAAATAATAATGTACATTCCAAAATCGATTATGAAAGTGGGTTGAGGTTACCATCAATTTTCATTCCAAAACAAATTAATTGGGGATTTCTTTGTACCCCTATTTCCATAATTTACAAATTTAGGGAAATCCATTGTACCCTTACTTCATCCACCATCCCCATGAACCCGAATGAGTTCACCAATTATCAATTCAAAGCATAATAATTACATAATAACCATGGGAAAAATATTTAAATCAAATACATTAAAAACCCTCAACCCATAGTTCAAAACCCACCATCAAAACCATGCATATAATAACCAATTCATGCCAACAAGAAAAATATAAATATATGGAAAGAGATACATACCTTATACACAGGAGAATTGGAAAAAGAATTTAGAACTTAAACCCTAAAGATGAATATACAATGAAATCCTTAGGCTCTCTTGGGGTTTTTGAGTTTGAGAGTGGAATTGGGGATTTTAATCTCTTAAAGTTAAAAGGAATAAGCTCACATTATGTTTAAGGGTCGTACATAGGTGAAAAGACCTCAATACCACTCATCCCAAGTAAACAAACCAAAAACTACATAAATTTTACACAACAGTGTGGAATGCTGCCTATTGGGGAGTCTAACATCCATGCCACGCTGCCTATCACAGAGGCTATCTCCTAAGACACACTGCTTATTGCGGAGTGCAACCTCTATGACACAATGATGTTGCGGAGGCTCACTGCCTTCGTGGTCCAAAATCACCCCGAACCCCATTCAAAAATTCTGAAACTCTCTCAGAACATATCATTCACATGCCTAAATATTATTTTAAGTCAAAAATAGATGTTTTGAACATGGGAGGGTTAAAAATAAAATGCTCAAAATTTTTGAGGGTGTTACATTTTGATTCTAGGATTTTTGAGAAACCTAGAATAGTGGAGTTAGCAGAGTATGTTAGGCACCAAGGATGGTTGCATATCTTAGAGGTACCAATACCCTCTGTCTTTGAAAATAAGGTAAGGCAATTTTACAATATACTGAAATTTTTTGATGATGGGCTATGTTTGTCAGCTCTAGTCTAAGGGAAGAAACTAAAATTACATAAAGAAGTTCTGGAAAAAATTCTTAATGTTCCCACTTTTAGACTAAGGACTGGTTCAAACCAACAACCCTCAATAGAATTTAAGGTGGATGTCTCAAAGGTAGGGGAAACATTTGTGGTTGGTGTGAGAACAAAATTTCTTAAAAGAGAACTTCTGTTAGTGTTAGAGTTTGTGAATAAAGTTGTGTTGCCTTGGTTTAAGAAGAGGACAATAACCTCTATTGTTGATCTTTTCATGATTGAGTGTCTAAGCAAGTTTGAACTTATCAGCCTGCTTGCTCTGATGATAGATCACATGTATAAGGTTATCCATGTCAAGGTAGGGAGACATGTGATGCCTTATGGATATTTTCTCATCAGGGTATTTGATTACTTTGGAGTAGTTAGTGAAAATAAAACTCTTGGAACTGCAAAATAGATGTTTAGTTTGACTACCCTAATTGAAAATGAGTGCGTAGAAGGCAAAGTGGGGACCATGTCCCAGGTGTTAGAACTACTATCAGCCTAGGAAAAGTTAAGCAAAGAGGTAGAGGAGATGAGAATCAACTTAAATGCTAAGGATGCAGAGATTCTGCACTTAAAGATGAGGAACCAACAACTTTCCATTGAGGTACCAGGTTCTGCTGAAGCACTTAGAGCAGAAAATATAGAATTAAAGATTAAGGCCGCAACACTCACAGAGGAGGTTCAAGGGTTGAATGCAGAATTAAAGGACCTCATTAAGTATCTGTTGAACTCTCACGCTGCAGAGAGTGCTCGAATGGAACTGTTGCTTATGTCCCTCTCTTCTAAACTTCCATCTACCTAAGCCTCACCCCCTTTGTTTAAAATCTATTCCTTATGTCAGTTTTCCTTTATTGTTTCTAGTGGCATTTCAGTTTATACTTTTATGTTGTTAGTATTATGCAACGTATGGTACTTACCAATTTTAATGAATGAAATCCTATTTTGTGCCTATCAACTGTTTTTTCTTCTATAAGTTGTTCATTCATATTAGTCTTTCTCCAGTGGCCATGAGTTAACCAGTAAGTGCTTATTGATATCTTGGTTTACTATTCTTACATTTTATGATGCCAAAAGGGGGAAGATTGATTCACTAAGTAAGGTAGGGACAAAGTAATGCAAGTGTACTAATGACAGGGGGAGTATTGATAGCGGGAATACTGAGTGAGTATGTGTTAAGTGATGATAGGAGTATTGCTGATAGGGGAATGACTGTGGGATGTATAGATGTAATTGTGTCAAACTGAGTGAATTTTGATGTCTTATGAATATGGTTATTCATTATCAAAAAGGGGGAAAATGTTCTCTCATGCTTTGATGATGACAAAATGATACTCAGAGGACCAGGTACGTTGCTTACCTTACTCAGACACAACTGTCACACTTGCACAGTTTTGTCCGCTAGTGCAACTACTCTGCAGGTGGACAATATACCAAAATGGACACCTGGTTCAATCAGAATTTGACCCTACAATTCTATACTATTATAAATACTAAAGGATGCTTCTCCCTCCATAGTGTTTGTAAAATTTAAGTTTTCAGTATTGCGGAAAAAACCCTCATAGCTCAAGGTTACATATTCATATTGCTCAAAATGTTGGTATTCTTGAGTCAAGTTATGTAATTAATGTACTCTAAAAGATTGAGAGTAGAGTTTTCATTTTGCTTTTGAGTCTCTTAGGTAGAGTTACCTGAGTTTGCACTAGTTAGAATTAGCCATTTTTTTAGAGTGATTTTGACAGAGTTGTCAAGGAGAAATTGTGATAGAGTTATTGCAATTCAGTGAACTTAGAGTTAATTTCTTATGGAGTCTGTAATCATGATTTATTCTGATTATAGTGGAGTTTGAGAACCTATGGGTGTAGATCATGGTTTTCCTCCCTTGAGTAAGGAGGTTTTCACGTAAAAAGTGATTATGTTCTTTATTTACAATTATTCCTTTTTGTGTTTTTGTGTGTTGCGATATATTGTCTGTTAGGAACCTGGTCCATTAATGGTGAGTAATCCCTGCATTTCAACAAAATATATCAAGAAAAATACAAAGATTAAGACTTGACAATATGAACAACGAGCATAGGCTTGGAGGCTTGAAATACGTGTGAAATAATTTTTTAAAAATGATATTTGTTCTTTCTCCTATGCGGGATTGCTACGGGATTATATGCATATAGTTTTAGTGGATATGGCAAACCTGTTGAATTATGCAATAAGAAAATAGTGAAGATATTCTTCTGAAAAGTAAGAACTTATTGAACTTGATCTTTTGGAGAAGAAAAGAGATTTTGTAGAATGATGTGAATACCAGTTCTCCGTAAAGGTTTTCACTATAAAAGTTACGATCATAAAAGTTTACTATAAAGATTTTTCTATTAAAGTTACATTGAAATCACAAGAGGTGGGATTTAAATAAAACTAAGGCAAGCAAAGGACGAAAGTATTAACCTTTCACTAAAAGATACCTTTTCAAAAAAGACACAATTTTTCACCAAAACACACATTTTCGTAAAAACTTTTAAATAATTTAATTTAAACGAAAAATCCAACAGGTAGTTTAATGAAGATTAGAGTTGATTTTGGTTGAAATTCATATTAAAACTAGTAGCGAAAAATAACAATAAGTTATATGTATTTTATATAGGGATAATTACATAACTTAGCCAATATTGATTCCTAATTACCTTATTTAGCCTAGTTTCAATTAATTACAATTCATAGCCTCCTCTTGCCTATTAATTTTTCATAATTACAATTCATAGCCTTTCTCATGTATTTTTTCCTTTTCTCTATTTTCTATTACTTTTCTTTTTTTCCTTATTTTTTTCTTTTCCTTTTTTTCATTTTCTCTTTCTTTTCTTTTTTCAATTTTTTTGTTTTCTTTTTTTTTTTTTGTATTTTTTTTCTTTTTCCTTTTTCTCCTTTTTTTGTTTTTTTCTCTATTTTCTATTACTCTTTTTTTTTCTATTTTTTTTTCTTTATTTTTATGTTTCCTTTTTTTGTTTTCTCTTTCTTCTTTCTTTTTTCAATTTTTTCTTTTTCGTTGTCTTTTTTTTCATTTTCTTTTTTCTTCTTTCCTTTTTATTTTTTCTCCTTCTATTTTTTTGTCTATTTTCTATTACACTTCTTCTTTTTTTGTATTTTTTCTCCTTTTTCTCACATTTTTTCTCCTTTTTTTTCTTTTTATTTTTCTTCTTCTTTTCATTTGTGCGGACTAGAAAACATAAATACAAGTGCGAACTATAAAATATAAATACAAAGGCGAATTATAATATACAAATACAAGTGAGAACTATAAAATACAAATACAAATGCGAACTACAACATATAGATACAAGTGTGAACTATCATTTGTATTTTTTAATTATTGAAAAGGAACAATTGATTCTCTTTTTACGAATATTTATTTGTATTTATTTATACGAGTTGTATTTATTGATACAAATAAATACAATTCAAATTTTTATTAAAATACAATATGTATTTGTATTTTTAAAATCATTGGTTTCATTGTTTGTAATTGTATTTGTATCAAGTGATATTTATTTATTTACAAATACGAATAATAATTTTGACATACAAATGCAAAACGGTTCATTTGTATCAAATGATACATTGCATATTTATATATTTTAGAATCAAGAAAATACAATTAATGCATTTACTTGTTTGTATACAAATACAAATGATAAATTGTACATAATCATGGCTAAATACAATATGCAATCAACTTACAAATACAAAATAATTCTTTAAAAATAAAAAGACATCGACGAAAATAGAATACAAATACAAATATAATCTAAATATACAAACACAATAAAATCATAATACAAATATAAGCCAATATAATATACAGTCAATTATAAAATACAAATACACTACAGTCCTTTAAAATACAAGTGCGAACTATAAAATACAAATATAAACGCGAACTACAAAATACAAATACAAGCGCAAACTTTAAAATACAAATATAGTTGTATCAATGAATACAAAAATATAAATGACGGTGTGACTACAAATAGATAAACAATTATGGCATTTACGTTATCATCAATGACTTTTGCTCGAGTAGTTATATTTTTTAAAAATACAAAAATTTAAAATAGAACAAAAAAATGCTAAAGAAAATAAGTACAAAAAAGTAAACAAAAAAAAGAAAAAAAAAGAAAGAGATATAAAAGAGAGAAAAAATATATAAAAAATAAAAAAATAAAAATAGGAAAAATTAGAAAAAAGAAGAGGAAAAAACGAGGAAAACACGAAAAAGAAAAAATATAAAAAAAGAAAAAGAAAAAACAATGGTAGTGTTTTTGGTAAGACTAAATATGTAGTGTATTTATGTTTTTATGAATACAGAACACTAAGTAAAAGTGAATACAACGGCTGTGAATCGAATACAACAGCTAATTGGTATTGTATTTATATTTTATATGAATACAAACTATTGATAAAATCGAATACAACGGGGCGTAAATTGAATACAGCGGCTATAAATGGTAATTATGTAAAATATGGCTATGAAAGGTGAGGTTTTCAGCAAAATGTAGCTATTTTTGAAAGATCCCCTTTTATAAATAAGGTTTATGTTATTTATATGTTCAGTATCAGTGTACATACTGTGGGATACACAGAATATTCAACAAAACAACATAGAAAATACATATAACAATATAATTATCTTTTTTTGGTATGACAATCGTATGTTTTGACAGGATTATATATTTTTACAAGATTTTATATATTTTGTAAAAACTATTATTACGTTTGAAAACATGGTTCATATATACATAAATATAATGCAATTTGTTAATCTAATATAAAATAAATTTATTAAATCATTCGAGTCAGATTTTCAATTCAGATTTTCAATTTTAATGAATTTGGCATAATGTAGACAAAATATGTTGATAACATTTAATTCATTTCTAAGCTTATCACTTGCTATTTATATTTTTTCTTACTGGAATTTGTGTAAAAAAAAAAAAAGGCAAAATAAATAAATATAAAGAGGGGGGGAGGGGGGTAGAGAGATTGCGGGGGAGAGGGAGATGGGAGGTTATAGAGAGAGGAATTACGTATCTAGTTGGTGAGCAGTATTTTTAAAGGCGGAGGCGTAAGGCTAGGCGTACGCCCCAAGGCATTGGGGCGTATGTCCCATGGATCCATTAATTTTTAACATTTTATAAATTAATATAATTATAAATAATTATTTTTTGAAAGAGATAAATCACCAAAAAAAAGTAAACTGTATCAAAATTATATAAAAAAAAAGTAAAATATGTATCTAAAACTGCTTCAGAAAGAAAAAGGTCCAACCAAAGCCACGGAATACAACTAATAGATAAAGTCAACTTTCATATGATAAACTATTATATGTCTTCAAAAATACAAGTATGGATTAAAAAAAATAATTCATAATTATAGGGGCGGACCTAAATGGGGCCTAGGGGGTTAATCCGAACCCCCTCACTCGAGAAATGACATTGTATATATGGGGTTAAATTTACAGGTTACGTATATATGAAACATATTGAACCCCCTTTAGCACAACACTAGTGTGTAGTGCAATGGTTAAGGGTGTTCAAAGTTCTCCATGACGTCCAAAATTGAGCCTCACCGGATGGATTTTGCTTGTCTTTTTAACTTCAGGCCCTTCTTTATCTTTTTTTTTTTCTTTTTAAATTACTCTGTCAACTTTTTCAAATAGCTTTATAGTATAATCTTATTGATATTTTAAAATTTATGAGTTTCTTTAAAATACAGAATTAATATATAGTAGTAATTCAATTTCTAAATTGATTTCAAAGTAAATATTATTATATATTTAATAAATATTTTAATAAAAATATTTTATTTAGATAAAAATTATTTAATTTAAGCTTGCTCATATACTGTCCGACCCGTTTATATCTAAATCGACCCGCTAATTTGCCAATGCTCTCAGCATGCATACTTTTTTGAATCCCACGGACAAAAATCTAGAGTCTGCCACTGCATAATTAATCAACTCTCACCTTTCGTTACTCGATCAATATATATAAGCACACATATCTCATATATTTTATGTCAAAAGAGAGGAAAAAAAGGTAAATAACTTAAAAGCTCGTCACTATGCGACTTGAAAAGAATTAAAAGAAAAGAAAGAAATTAGGAAGAAGAAAGTACACCTAGTATCTTCTTGAGTAGCAGTGTCGTCGACACCCACAGGCAAATACATTTGAAAGTGTAACTATTAAGTTTTCTTTTCCTTTTGATTTGAGTATTTACCAATCATATATTTTAGTAGTAAATTTAAATTAGAGATTTAATAACAAATAATCATTTTACTTTGTAAATTTTCTAGGCTTACGCCTAATTTGCACCTCATGCTTAGGCGAATGCCTTAAATTTCAAGGCGTTTGTCTTTCGATACTTTTACGTTCCCACAACGCCTCAGAGCATTTTTGGCTAAGCCTCACTCCAAGACGAGGCTCAAACTGCCTTTTAAAACATTATTGGTGGGTTGTGCCTCTTTTTAATCCTACACAAGATGTCAAGGGCCCGTGCTGGGCACAGACAATATGTTTTTAGATATTTTAAGTTGTTAACTGTTAATTGTCATAATTTATAATACTTTTTATGTAATTTTTAAATAATACATGTTATTCTCCTTTTTCAAACTTTTGTGGAGTTGATAGTCAATTATATTTTAAAAATAATTTATATTTTTAATTATTGAGATTTATAATACTTTTTTTCTATTTCAATTTAAGTGGCACTGATATAATTTCGAGTCACCCAAATATTTTATATCCTTAAAATTTTTAAAGTTGTTAATTATTGTAATTTATAGTATTTTTTACTTATTTTTTAAAAATATATAACAAATTATTTTTTTTTAGATATTTTAAGTTGTTAACTATTGTAATTTATAATACTTTTTATGTAATTTTCAAATAATACATGTTACTCTCCTTGTTCAAACTTTTGTGACATTGATAGTCAATTATATTCTTAACTATTTCAATTTAAGTGGCACTGATATATTTTCGAGAGTCACCCAAAGATTTTATATCTTTTAAATTTTTTAAGTTGTTAATTATTGTGATCTATAGTATTTTTTGTATTTTTTTGAAATATATAACAAATTATTTTTTTTTAGATATTTCAAGCTGTTAAATATTATAATTTATAATACTTTTTATGTAATTTTAAAAAAATACATGTTACTCTTCTTGTCCAAACTTTTGTGGCATTGATAGTCAATTATATTTTAAAATAATTTAAGATTTTAATTACTATTATTTATAATACTTTTTATTCTACTCTAATTTAAGTGGCGGTGATATAATTTCAAATGTCAACCAAATATGTATATCTTTTAAATTTTTAAAGTTATTAATTATTGTGATTTACAGAAACTTTTTCATATTTTCTGAAATATATAACAAATTAAAAAAATAATACAAACAAATTAAAATGGATGAAAAAATGAAGGCAAGGAAAATGACCAACGAAGTTGTGCCAAAGCAGGCAGATTGACCTTAAAATTTTTAAGTTATTAATTATTGTAATTTATAGTATTCTCTTACGTATTTTTTAAAAATATATAACAAATTAATTTTTTAGATGTTTTAAGTTGTTAACTATTGTAATTTATAATACTTTCTATGTAATTTTCAAATAATATATGTTACTCATCTTGTCCAAATTTTTGTGGCATTGATAGTTGATTATATTTTTTAAATAATATAATTTTTTAATTTTGTGATTTATAATACTTTTTCTTCTATTCTAATTTAAGTGGCACAATGGTTAGATGACCATAATAATTAATTAGGGGTGATATAGTAAAATTTCAATTGAAGCAGTGAAACAGACATGTACTAATGACTTATAATAACTAAATAGAAGTGATATACCAAAATTACTGTGAAAATATACTTGTGAAAAAAATTAAGCGGGTCTCATATATGACATCAAGTTAATTTAATATTAAATGTTATTAATTTTCTTATACTTAAATGACTTTATAATTATTTTTTAATATTATTTTTTAAATACTTAAATGACTTATAATAATTAATTAGGGGTGATATAGTAAAATTACGATTGAAGAAGCTAAAGCAGACATGCCATAAATGTCTATTTTATTTTTATTAAATATTATTAATTTTTAATACGTAAATGACATATAATAGTTAATTAGGGGTGATATAGTAAAATCACGGAGCAAGCAGCTAAACGATCGACAAGAAGGACGATCGAAATCTACCCACTCCCTCTTATAATACTAGATAAGTATGCCCGTGTTTCGCACAGGCTCAGCATTGACATCAATGTATAGTTCTTATGTTTGTCTCAAACAATAAAATTAAAGAACATGAATATAACGATAATACTATGATAGATTGATGGGTTATATTGGACGACAGTAATTTGAATAAAATAATCATTTATTTGTGAACTGACTAAATGAAATGCTATGCTTTTAAAACAAAGAAGACAAATAATTGCATAAAGTCGTGTACTTCATTCAGAGAGAATTTTTATACTCCCTCCGTGTCGCAAATATATTTGGCATGTTTGATAAAATAATTTATCTCAAAATACTTGATATATTTAAGAATAAGCAATAATTAATCACTTTTTTCTAACTATATCATATTAATTGAAGAAGATTCATCTAATTAAGATTAAATAAGATCATATTAGTCAGTTTACGCCTCTTATCATTTTTTCTTAAGAGTTGTGTGGCAAACAAATGCAATTCAATAGGAGAAACTGGAAGTTTGAATTTTCAGAAGCACACGACATTTTGTATTAAATAATAATATAATTTAGACAAATACTTTATGAAATGTCTAAAAACAATGTAATTTGAGTATAAAGAAAATCATTTATTTGATAATATACGATCATCATGGTTAAATTACAAACACTTTAACTACTCTCTATATAAGAATAACATACCAAGTTTAATTTCACATAACTACTCTTTACATAAAGAGATCATATTGGGTTTACACAAATCCTCCTTAGGAATTAAAATAGGCAAGAAAAACCTTCAATGCATATCATTTGAGTAACGCAAGACTGTACTTCTGATGAATAGTTCAAGTTAACCACTCGAAAGAATTCTCATATTCAACTGACCCGCACTTAAATAGAAGGATTTGATCGACTACAGATTGATTTGTCAACATTATAAACTATAATCTAGTATAAAAACTTTCCACTGCATAACAAAATAGTGTATGTTGTGCAGAAGAATATGGACACAAAGTCTTAATAATCGCTCTTATTAGGTCACACTACTAACACCACACATAAAGAAAGTTGAGTAACAGAGAAAGCAATATGTCATTTAACTCATTATCAGTTGATTAATAAACATTTTAGAGTAGTACATATGAAAGAGTAAATTGATAAACATAGAATAGAAGCACAGTGAAGCACAATCACAAAACAATTCAGCATAAAGTGAAGATAAATTTACCATAAAAATAGTTATTTGATTCTTACAAGAAGTTCTAAAAAAGAAATTCACCACTTTTCTCCTAAGTATGAATTTATTATGTGGAGAGAAAGAAGCACAAGAACATTATAATTCTAGAAGTTGCATAAGAATCCTAATATTATTCTCTCTCTTCACCTTTGGACACCTACAAATATTTAACTCCTGAAAGAAAATGTGAGAAAAATAATCAAGAGCTGATAAAAGATTTTTTTGGCAAATTTTTACCCAAATTAAACAAATTTTGATGACTCCAATAATGTTGATTATAGAAGTGTCAGGAGATGGGTATTACAATAGAAGTACATCAACATTGAATATAAAACAGACATTACAATCACTGTCTCCTGCTCGTTCTTAACAATTACAATCATAGTCATGCCAAATGCTCAGAATAAAACACGAGATAAATAATAGAACACAAATAATATGAAGGAATGGGAAGAATTTCATCTAATACATAACACCACTATAGATGTTGAGTCAAGAACTTGAATATAATTTCTCAAGAGCAATTGTTGAAATCCAAACTTTAAGGCCTAAATCTTATGTATATTCAAAGCAATTTCACGGTGGTTCTATTTTGTAGTAGGATTCTTCAAATAAAGTAAATTTATTTGCAGTATAAAGTTATACAGTTTAACTTCTCCAGCTTTTCTAGAAAGAAAAAAATAATAGATTGTTCATGATCATGTAGGTGGTTCAACTTATGCATATTAACATATTATCTTATCAAAATTGGTGATTTTTTTCACTAACCGAAGTTGCGACTGGAGGAAAATATTATCTTAGTGAAACACCCCGGGAATTGGACTCTTGTAAATTTCTTGTGTTTTGGACTTTCTGGACTTCGTATGACTCAAGGATACCAATAGTACCCTTTGATACAGTTTGGGGATGGCTCACTCGTATGTTGAATAGTAGGTTTGTCTTGGTTACTTTTCAAGGTACGACTCAACATCATACGAGTCGTATGGTTGGATACGAGGTGTACAATGCCAAGTCGTAGGATGCTTAATGGTTGGCCTAGTTGAACTGTCCAAGATACAGATTGGGGTACGATTTATGATGCCACTCGTACCCTAGGTACGAGTTGGACTTGTATTCTCGTATGTTGGTCAGTATAGGGGACCATGGTGAATGGTTGGGTACGAGTTGGGGTATCACTCATACCCTAGGGTATGGGTTAGGGGGTTGGGTCATACCCTCCTAGGAGTTGATTTTAAGATTTTAAATTAAGGGTGTTGACATCTAATTTTTGCCCTCCACGACTAAATTTAATCCTGGATTTCTTCAATTTTAAATAAAAGTGAAATGTTTATTTCATCTAGACAAATGCACTCTAAAATATTTATTTAGGTTAATTTTATCATTTAAATAATGATTATACATTTTTTGTATTCACATATACGAGATTGTATAAATTTTATTACTTGAATGAATATTTTATCAAAGTTTGAGTTTTTACGGAGATAAGCTTGAAAATTAATTCGAACGGATAAAGTTTTGATTTAAATATAATTTACTTTAAAAAATAATTTATTTGGATGAATATATGTTTGATTTTATTAAATCAACAAGCTCGGGATTAAAGAAAGTATTAATTCGTATCGAATTTCAATTTAATTTAGTCAATCTGTTAGATTTGGCCATAATTGAAATTAAATTGATCATAATTGCAATGCAATCCACCAATTGATTTTTAATTTGATCAAAATTAAATAAATTTGGCTAAATTTTAAATCCCAATTGGGGTTATATTTTAAATAACCCCAAAATTCCCAAAAACTCTCATAACTTCTACCCAATTTCCACCAAAAATAATTTAAAATTTAAAATTTAAAATTTAAAATTTTGTACTAGATTGTACAATCCCCCCTCAAAGTTCTTTTTTTAATTTTGAAATTCAAAAATTGTACTACATTTTATAATTTTTCCCCACCTTATCTTTCACCTCATCTTATCTTTAATTTTAAATTTTCAAAAACACCCCTAAATTCTTTCTCCACATTGGTGGATGAAAAGAATTGAATTTAGATTCTTTCCTATAAATATTTTTCTCCCACATTGGTGGATGAAAAGAATTGAATTCCCATCCTTTTCTATAAACACTACCACTATTTTGGTTGAAAGAGAAGAAAAGTTTAAAAGTCTCAAGGTTTAAAATAAAAGCTTTGAGCAAAGAAGAGTTTTTATTTTTATTTTATTTTAGTAAAAAAAAAAAAATTCCATGAAATTCGTGGGCTAATCGAAGTTCTCGAGTTGAATACTTTCCGGTGCTAATCAAGACTCCAAAGAAAGTTTCTAGTTCCGTTTTACTGCCCCAAAAAAGGTAAACACGTCTTTCCCTTTTTTTTAGTTTTATTATCGTTTTCTTCTTCATCTGCTTCTTTGTAGTTCATAGTTATAATTTTGTTTGCTGAGATTGTTTATTGTAGATGACCTTGAAGTCCATAGGACATTGTGGTATCAATATTATGGTTATTTTCATGTTCATGGTATAAAAATGAGCTAGAAAAAGTTGCACGTGCCTTTTTAACTTTATTCTTTGATTATTATAGATAAAGTTTCAACCTTTGCTTAAAAGATGTACTTATGCTTTGTTTAAATCATTGTTGGCGGATATATTTATTTTTAGCATGTAAAGTTGTTTCCTTTATGTTGAAAAGAATAGTTAATATTGATTGTTTCTCCTTTTTGACTTTATTCTTTGATTATCATGGATAAAGTTTTAATATTTTCTTAAAAGACGTTCTTATGATTTTTTTTAAATTCATTGTTGGCGGATATATTTGATTTTAGCATGTAAAGTTGTCTTCTTTATGTCAATAAGAATAGTTAATATTGATTGTTTCGCCTTTTAGCTTTATTCTTTGATTATTATTGGTAAAATTTTGATCTTTGCTTAAAATATGTACTCTGCTTTGTTTAAATTGATTGTTGGCATATATGTTTGTTTTTAGCATGCAAAGTTGTTTCCTTTATGTTGAAAAGAATAATTAATATTGATTGTTTCTCCTTTTTGACTTTATTCTTTGATTATTATGGATAAAGTTTCAATATTTGCTTAAAAGACGTTCTTATGATTTGTTTAAATTCATTGTTGGTGGATATATCTATTTTTAGCATGTAAAGTTATTTTCCTTATGTCAAAAAGAATAGTTAATATTGATTGGTTCACCTTTTGGCTTTATTCTTTGTTTATTATAGGTAAAGTTTTGATCTTTGCTTAAAATATATACTCATGCTTTATTTAAATTCATTGTTGGCGGATATGTTTGTTTTTAGCATGTAAAGTTATTTCCTTTATGTTGAAAAGAATAGTTAATATTAATTGTTTCGCCTTTTGACTTTATTCGTTGATTATTATGGATAAAGTTTTATTCTTTGCTTAAAATGCATGATCATGCTTTGTTTAAATTCATTGTTGGCGGATATTTTTGTTTTAGCATATAAAGTTGTTTCCTTTATGTTGAAAAGAATAGTTAATATTAATTGTTTCGCCTTTTGGCTTTATTCTTTGATTATTATGGGTAAAGTTTTGATCTTTGCTAAAAATGCATGCTCATGCTCTATTTAAATTCATTGTTGGCGGATATGTTTGTTTTTAGCATGTAAAGTTGTTTCCTTTATGTTGAAAAGAATAGTTAATATTGATTGTTTCACCTTTTGCTTTATTCTTTGATTATTATGGGTAAAGTTTTGATCTTTTCTTAAAATCCCTGCTCATGCTTTGTTTAAATTTGTTATTGGTGGATATGTTTTCTTTTAGTATGTAAAGTTATTTCCTTTATGTCGAAAAGGAATGGTTACTATCGTTAAGGGTTTTTGAAATTATTTCTCAATTTGAAGTAGTGAGTTACTCATTTTTGTGTTCAAAATTGTCTTTAATTTTCTCATGTTTAGATTAAAAAGTTGTTAGGGTTATAGGTTTTGTTGAAATAGTGGAGAACTAAAATAGGTGCTGGCATAATTGAACACTTTTTCTTAGAATTAATCTTTTACTATTTCTCCTATTTTGTTTTCGAATATCATTTCTCAAATATGCTTAATATATGTTATTTGCTTCACTTCGCTTATCGGTTTACTTTTTAAAGCGGTTTTAGTCATTTAGACATCCCATTGTTATTCACATGTTATAGTGATTTTTTTTCTAAGTTATAGATATGTTGATTGATCCACTTGTATCAAAAAGTATTGTTGCATTAGTATGTCTTGTATTTCATATTTGAGGTGCTAGGAAAGATTTCCTCATCTCTTGTTCATTCTTTTTTTCTCTGTTTAATGAAAACATGCCTTAGACTTTATCATATCATAGTATTTGGAACAAATATGGGTTAATCTATTTGTCCAAATTTTAAGCAACTATTGTGGATTCATGTATTCTTTTCAAAGGCTAGTTAATTATATTGTGCTAGATTTAATTTCTTGTAAGATTGTTTAGGAGGTGAGTTAATTCCTTTCCGTTGGATAATTTGGCTTGCTTTAATATCATAGATTACTATTTATTTATGCTTGAGAATGCTATATTTTTTCATCTCATCATTTATTTATTAAGTGTAGAATTTTCGAACACATATTAATTATTTTTCTTTTATCTTTTCCTTTGCATGAATCTATTTTGGAGTCCAAATGGACTTCTTTCCTTTCGTATTTCGTAATGGACCAATGATACCCATCTCTCCGAGTCAAGTTCAAAGTTTTAAGCCTAAAGTCGATTGTATGGCGTGCGGGTGCAAGAAGATGAAAGAAGAAAGAAAATGGGTCAAAACTCGTTGATGAGGTTATTAAGAGACTTGAAAAGTCTCGATTTTTATTATTGCATTATTTTTAATTATTCATTTAGTCATTTATTTATTTATTCATTCATTTGGGCCTCGAAGCCAAAGTTGTAATTTAAACAGGTGAAGCGGATTTTGGGCCTCAAAGGTTCGAAAACTAGCTTAGGATAGGTTATGGGTCAAAAGTCCAAGTATTTAGATTAGGACAGGTGAAGATGAGTCAAAAGTCCAAATTAGCTTAGGACATGGTTTATGATTTGGGCCTAGTGACCTAAGTCCTTTAATTTTCCCCTTTCCCCTTCATATGCTAACTGTTCTTAGTTTTCTTAGACTTAGTTAAAATCCCCGCTAAGTCGTCAGAATTTGTTTTCCACAAATCTTGAAGACAATTTTCCTTAATCGTTTTCTTTTCAAAAAGCCAATTTCCCTTTTTAAAGTTAGTCAAAAAAGTTATTTTCAAATAGTCTGAAAAATCGCAAATTAGCGGATACTCTTGGTGCCTTAACAACCTTTCAAGAGTATTAATATGAACCGCTTACTCAGAATTTCTAAACTTAAAAGATTTTTTCTGTTTTGAATCTTTAAGTGATATTTTTAGTTTTTCTTTATATTTTCTCAAAAATCAAGTGACAACTTTGTAATTTCTTAAATTGTTCCAAATTTTCTTTAAAATTTTAAAATAGTTTAAAAGGTCAAAAATAATGTTTTTCAAACCCTTCGAATAGAAAAAAGGTCAAAACAGAAATGATGACTCTGCTGGGGACTTTAACTAGGTTCTAACCAAATATTTGAATTAGCTTAGTTAACTAACTGTTGTAGTGTTTAAATTGTTTATGTGCTTATGTGTTTAAATTATTGCAATTATTAATTGTTGCATTCATGGCATAATTCTACATTTTGATTATTAAACTGTTTTGGAGTTTCGTGAATGTCCCGGCCCCTGTTAATCAACTCCAAATCAAGTGTTGGAAACACGATGGTTTATCGGCATGTTAGGGGGTCGGACGTTATTTGTATTTTCAAACCCAAGTTGTCTTCTTGGGAACCTGTGTCCAAACCCACTCTAGACACCTAGGATAGATAAAAACCAAAACCCTATTTAGGGATGACCCTAGAACGAACCAATATCTGAGATGGTATTGGGCCCATTAAAAAACCTACCTTACGTCTATTTGACCACGAGTCATCACAGACAATCATTATTTATGTGTTAAATTCAAGGATATAATGCTGGATTGTAAAGACCATTGTCCCTTGAGCTTGAGGGTTTTATTTAGATAATCTTGTTTAATCAAAATAAAGTCTTCATCGAAAGGATATGCAGACTTTTCAAGAAGTTTAGGATCAAAGAACTTCCAAGGAGACCTAGTTTAGATTTGCTCCCCTGCGTGGGATTGATATCATATATTTTTTCTTTTCCTTATTTTGTATCCCCATTTGGTTTATTCATGAAGTTTTTATAATATATTTGGGGGCAATGGAACGTCTTACAAACAACGCATATATCCTTCAAAAGTTAGGCTTACCTTTGGCTTGAAAGGTCCCATGTAAGATAGGGTGCGTTATAAATTATTTATGTGCTAATTATTTATATTTGATTGATTTGTCTCATATATTACTTTAGGGAATCATTACAATTCATGAACTAACACTTTTACTTTTGAGTGTTTTTCTTTCTCTTTAAAGAGAGATTGCTTTGTGTTGGTAATCAAATTTGCTTGCTTTACAAAGACTAAAAGCAAAGTACTTATTGGCATCATCAGTCGAGGAGAAGAATGAAGCTTTCTCAAAGGCGCACTTTTGACTTCCTTCTATCTTGCATGCTGAAGTTATCGTTTTCTTTTTTTGTAATCATACTTTCCTTATAATCGCACTTTACAGTTTGATTTCCTTGTTATCGCTTCTTTTAGTTTAATGAACTACGTTCGACCTGATCTCCCTAATGAAATTCGTAGGCAACCTGTGTTGGCTTCAGTCACATTATCAAAAATATTAAATCTCTCTTTTTATTTTAAAAAAACCACGTTTGACCTAAATTTTCAAGAATAGAATACGTAGGCGGCCTATTTCGGCTTCGATCAATGCCTTAGAAAAATTATTTTTCCATCTTATGGTAGAACTATATTTGGTATGATTCCTACCTTAATAGAATATGTGAGCACCACACTAGTTCGATCATATTCTCCACAAGATTTTATTTAAGAGGATTTTTTTAGTTAGTTACATGGAGATGACATTGAAGTGTGTAACTGGGGAAATTTTTTTTGAGAAGGTCTCAAAAATTTCACAAGAACTTGACATTTGCTACAAAGTTAAACATCAGATGTTGCTGAAGTTGAATCGGTGCATAATTCTGAGAAGTTGTAAAATTTCAAGTTATGCTACACCAAAAAGGACTTGAGTATTTTGCATTCTAGACTGGGGCAGAATTTTGTGAGAAGATCTCAAAAATTCCATACTAAATGATGTCATAAGTTGCAAAGAAGTTTGAGAGTTTCCAAACTGGGGTAGAATTTTTGAGGGAGATCCTAAACAATTCCACAAAGACTGCACTTCAACCCTGCAAATCAATGATCAACAAGGAGCATCAGGAGAGCAAGGAAAAACCAACATAGTCAGCCTCTCAAGACTAAGAATTTTTTTTCGAATGAAGGAACAATGAAGTCACATCATTGACAATGTTAAGCTTGATAAAGGGCACTACCAGATCCACTGTGGCCTTGTCATAACAATCCAGACAACTTCTTTTTTCCTTTTTTCCTGTTATTTATGTTTCTATTACTTCGTTATGATCTCTAACACTTTCTCTAATTTTATAGGAAAATAATCAAATAAAACAATTATGATATGGGTATATCACTCAAGATACTTTCTCCAAATCATCACGAGTCAAATGACTTTATCTTCTATTTCACTCTTAACTTAGTTGCAATAAATTGTTATTAATGAGTGTTGTTTGGGTCATGCAGGTAATATTATGCAAGTCCGCCCTGGATTTTTACCCCATTTGAGGTTATGCATCTTGTTATATTTGGGTCATCCACCCTTTCAAGAGGACATATCGGATTGCCACTCTATCTTATTATATTTGGGTCATCCACCATTTCATGAGGATATCCCCAATCATCACGTTATTCTAGGTAACACATCTCATTATATTTGGGACATCCCATTTTTAAAAAGACATATCTGATTATATTTGGATTTTCCACCCTTTAAGAGGGTACATCAGATCATCTCCTTATTTGAGGAAATATTTTATTATGTTATGGATTTTCACCTCCTTCAGCACGACATGTTATTATGTATGGACTGTCACCTCTTTCAGTGTGATATGTTATTATGTTTGGATCGTCACCTCCTTTAGAGTGACATGTTATTATGTTGTGGACCGTCACCTCCTTAAGTGTGACATGTTATTATGTTATGGATCATCACCTCCTTCAGAGTGACATGTTATTATGTTATGAATTATTACCTTCTTTAGAGTGACATATTACTATGTTATGGACCATCGCCTTCTTTAGATTGACATATTATTATGTTATGAACCATCATCTTTCTCCGAGTGATATGTTATCGTGTTATGGATCGTCACCTCTTTCAAAGTGACATGTTGTAACAAATCGAGACTACCCCCTAGTCCTCACACGGTTCTTGAAACCACAAGAAATCCCAAGCTAACCCATGAACTGGCATACTGTTAAGAAACTAAATTATAAAAAAATAAATAACAAGTTCTTCTATGCGAAAACATATGCATGGCATAATCTGAATAAATATATTACTGATAAAGTTTACAATCTGATAAAGCTAGAGGAAGAAACTGAAATTTACATGATCGACTCTAACTGACATCTATGAAGCCTCTACTATACTGACTATAGATAGCTGGGACATGCCTCCAACTACCACTAACCAATACATATGAAAATAAATGAACTGTACATGAACTAAAACTGTCTGGAGTTCCCAAAGTAGGAGAACTCATCACCTGCTGGCTGAAATCTGCAACTGTCTGATTGTGATGTGTGAGATACAAATGGTACCTACATTATGAAACAATGGAGCCACACAGACTTATATGTGGATCAGTACTTTTGGAATGTACTGAGTATGCAGGGGTGAATGCAATAAGTAAAACTGGTTTCCTACATAATCTTAGAACATGCATGCTAAGTGTAAGGAAACTCACCAATAGGCTGGAATGAACTGAAAGCTGAAAACATCTTAAAGTATGAGTGAAAACATACTCTGATAAGATGGTGAATCTCTACACTTAGTTTCTGTAAAACCTTACTTTAATGATATAAGTAGAACTGAAGCTGGGATATGGTAAAATATGAATACTATATGAATACTGAGTCTGAAACTATGTGATTAAAATTGAAATAACATCGATGATCTGAATATGGAATTATATTAAGCACGAATACCGAAACATACATAACCAAAAGTGACATATACTAAGCTTAACTGATTAACTGAATGACTGATAGCTGAATACTGGTCATGTAAGACTGGACTGTACCTAGTCTGAATAACTGGACTGAAATTGTGGAGTACTATGCATATGAGACAAGGACTAACTAAACAACATGGGATGACCGAACATGAATTCTTGTAAACTGTATCATCTAAAAATGCAAAACCAAGCGTATAACCTGATTCTAAAATAGTCTGTAAACTGAAATATTAAAATACTGATAATTGTATGCTATGGTCAAGAAAACCTAAAATTGAACTCTCAATTGAATACTGAACTGAGACCGTGGGAGTTATCATCTAACCGACATACCCCGATTATATACTGATTTGGGGTCCAACCTGTAACCCCAGTTGAAAGGATGTTAGCACCGTACCATGGGTTACTAATATTAGCTAGGTCAACACTAATCTGGCAGGAAGACCCATGAGATGTATATAGTTACGTCAACCCTAGTCTGGCAGAAAGATGATTTACCCTATGCTGACTATGTAGTTTTGTAATTCAGGGACTGTTACTAGGGGTCAAACCCTCTGCTGGCAGGAATGCCCCATCCCTGGGTTCGCTCTGTACTGAATCCTACTCTCAACTAAATCGACAGTGAACTGATCACTGGACTGTACTAAGCTTGACTGAACTCACACTGATTCTGTTGACTGATCGAATGCTACTTTTTGGGATACTACAAAATCATTCTATTTCAACTGAAGACTAGATAAACAGCTTAATTTCGGGTATTCAATACCCCCAGGACTCGATAACATAGATAATAAGGACACAAGAGAGCATTTCAGACCATAATAAGTAAGCATTATTTAAAGAAACCCATCACTTGGGCATTTCATTAAGCACATGGAGATTAATACTTTAACATGGTGAAATTCACCAAACACATGGGGATCATGAACTTGGACATGGGAATATATTAAACATGGGAGCATAACATGATTACATAATTAAAATCATGAATTTAGGAATTCATATGAAATTCACTTGAAATAGGATATGGGCGTTTAATCATACATGTAAGGATCATAGCTTGAACTTAAAAATGTCTTAAACATGGATGAACAATAGAGTTACATGGCAAAATTCATAACTTGGGGATTCATCTTGAAATTGATTGATCATGATACGAGAATTTCATCAAACATGTGGAAATCATGAATTTAAAACATGGAAATATTGCTAAAAATCATGAATTTAGGATCTATCAAGGAATTCACTTGAATAAAGCATGAGAAACTCAAATTCATAGCATGAGGAATTCAAAATCTTGCATGGAATCATACATGGGCTGAATTGAATTAAAAACACCATGAAAACATGAAATTCAATCTTTCTTGGACATCTAAAATAATTTAATTATCAAAAAATCTATTTTTTAATTGAAATAAAAGGGTTTGGGGCTCCATGGGTGAAAGAGGACCCATGGATGAACTCCCATATACCTTAATAGATGGTTTGAAATTGAAAGCTTGACTTGGAAGCCTTGGGAATGTTATTGAAATCTTTTTCTTGAACTTCTTGGATTAGGAACCTTAATTTATTAATTGTATTGAAGAAACTTGGATGAAGTTCTTGGTGTTCTTGAGGGGGCTAGGGTTTTCTTGGAGGAAAAAAAATGAGAAATCATGTATCTAATGCTTTTGGGGGATGAAATTAAGTGTTATGAGCAGATTTGGGTGAGAGGAAGTGAACAAAGTGCTCCTAGACCATTTAGGAACTAAAATATCATGTGAAACAGTTCCGTGATGTGGTTTCCATCGTGTCGCACCGCTAATCGCATCACGTCGCCTCCCAATCACTTTGGCTTATTGCCTCTCATGAAAAATGCCATAACTTTTTGCTCGGGTATCGGATTAAGGCAATTTTGGTCTTGCATTTTCAGATATTATAGTTTTCATATATTCATGCTTAGTTATCTCATGTTGTTTATTTATTCCTTATTTCATATGCACAGTACCCCACAGTTTCAGTCTAAATTATTTAGACTAAGTATAGTGCAGTTTTACATGATCAGTATTCAGCTATCAGTCAGTCAGTTAATCAGATCAGCTTAGTATATGTCATGTTTGGTTTTGTATGTTTATGCATTCTTGTACAGTACATTTGTACATTCATATCCTCGAGTTATGTTAGTTTCCATCACGTAGTTTCAGACTCAGTATTCATACAATATCCATGTTTTACTATTTCCCAACTTCAGTTCTACTTATTCTACAAAAGTACAATTTTAAGAAACTAAATGTAGTGATTCACCAGCTTATCAGATTATGTTTGTTACTTATGATTTAAGCTACTTCAGATTTCATTCTTTTTGTGAGCCTACTTGTACTTAGCATGCATGTTTTAAGATAATGTACCTACTCAATTTTACTTATTGCATTCACTTCTCTTACTCAGTACATTCCAGAAGTACTGATCCACATATACATCTGTGTGGCTACATTGTTTCATAATGTAGGTACCAATTATAACTCACATATCATGATCAGACAGTTGCGATTTCCAGCCAGCAGGTGATGAGTTCTCCTATTTTGGGGACTTCTGTCAGATGTTGTTTGTGTACTTTATTTTTATTATTCATATGTATTGATTAGTGGTGGTTCGAGGCATGTCTCAGTTATCTATAGTCAGTATAGTAGAGGCTTTATAGATGTCAGTCAGAGTCAGTAATGTAATTTTAGTTCTCTCTTCAAGTTTTATCAGATTGTAAATCATATCAGTATTATATTTTCCCAAATTTTTTCATGATAATATTTCTTCACAACAGAACTATCTTTGTAATATATTATAAATTAGTTGCTCAATAGTATGTCAGTTCACGGCTTAGTTTGGGATCACTTATGGTTCCACGAGGATTGGGCATGGCGACCCTATACTTAAGGTGTACACAAGAATCCCCTAACATTTGTATATATATATATCATGGATATCGAAGGGTACACGGGATCCCCTACTCTTATGGTATCTCTAGTTCGTGTGACTACACACATCGGGGCCTGTTCAGGGGGTTACCCTAGACCCATATATCCTGTGGGTGGTTCTAGGAAGGTTAAGATAGACATACCCAGGTTAATGGTTTTAAAGGCATGCTAAACCCAACTCCCTTTACTTGCATGGTTATATATATATATATATATGTATGTATGTTTTGTATGCATATAGTTGTTTTACTGGGTTTTACAGGATGGCATTATTTTTATCCTTATCCTGAGTGCATGTTAGCGTTCATATATATATATATGTATATATGTATGTATGTATGGTTTGTATACATATGGTTCGTTTACTGGGTTTTACTGGATGGCATTATTTTTATCCTTATCTTGAATGCATGCTAGCATTCACTTGCTAACCTGTCTTCGGGCGTTTGTATCCCCACGCGATGCAGGAACCAACCATACTACTCCTCCTTCTCATTGATTGGATTTGGGGATAGTCGGTGTTGGATTAAAGTGGTGAGCTTCCATAGTTTAGAATGCATCTATTTCATGTCATGGATTACTACATGTACTTTCGTCTTTCATATACTTTGTTTTTTTGCTATGGTCGAGAGCTTATCTCGACTAGGTACTCTTTGGTTTTGGTTTAGAGGCTTTGTATGGACATGGTGGACTTGGGTATGGAGTGGTTATGGTTTATATATTGTTGTAAGATCCCGTAAGATCCTAGTTCAATTTAGCTCACCATTGTATGTAAAAAGGGGTCTAAGAGTTAGAGAATTTCACTATGTGTTAGGACTTAGTCATTTTCAAAGCCCCTTAAACTTCGATGATTTTATTTATGACCTTTCAGGACTTAGAATGTCGATTTTAAAGTTTATTTGTGATCGACAATGTCAAAGGTACATCTCGGGTGAGTTTCAAAATTTTCAGACGAGCGTACGGGCATGTTTGGAAGTCCAAAACAGTAGCATCACCAGGATAAGCCCGCGATGCGCCTTGTAGTGCACCGCAGTGGATCCCATGGTGCCCTCTCTAGTGTACCGCACCAAAGCTCATGGAGCATGCCCCATCGCCTGCCCTTCAATTTCCAGCATTTGTTCTCATTTTTGCAAGGGCAATTGGGTCTTTTCCCTTTACCCAATTGGTCCATAACATGGGATTAAGGGCCTTAAAAGCATAAGTTGTCATCTTATTCTCTAAATTCACTCAAAATAAATCATTCTCTCTCAAGAAAAAACCCTAGCCTCTTAAAAAAAAACAAGGGATTCAAGCTTAATTTTCAAGAAAATCATCAAAAACTTTTATAAATTCATCAATTAAGGTATGTGTGATGTTCATCCATGGGCCTTTTCACCCATAAAATCCAAGAATCTATTTTTTAAGTGTAAATTAGGGTATTCATATGTTATTACGAATTATATCCATGAAGCTCATATGAACTTTGATATCGAATCATGTTTACTATGCATTTTCGTTGAAATTCACCCTTTACATGTTTGGATGATGATTATTGGCATGTTAACTCCTTAATCCATGATTTTAATATTGTAATTATGCTATTATCATATGTTTTAACTATTCCCATGCTTTAAATCATGACCCTCTTGTGTTTGATGAAATGCTTAAGAGATGAATTTTGAACAATGATCCCTATTATGATTTGTAAAGCTATATATGTCCTTATTAATACTTCTATTCAGTGCTGGGTGTTATGAATACCCAAAACTTAGTTGTTTACTTAGTCTCAGTATTTTTCAGAATGGTTTCAGATATGCATGAGCATTACTCATTCAGTCAGTTCTCATAATCAGTTAAAATTAGATCAGTTCAGTAATCTAAGTCAGTTTAGTTGGGATTAGGATTTAGCACCTAGTGAACCCAGGGATAGGGGCTCACCTTCCAGTAGAAGGTGTGACTCTTAGTAGTAATCCCTGTATTTCAGAACTATGTAGTTATCATAGGTTTGAGATGTTAACCTGCCAGTTGAGGGTTCACACATATCTCACCTGGGCACCTGCCAGTAGAGGGTGACTCTTTAGTCCTTCAAGACTTCACCTTAGTGGATCCACATAGCCATTGTTAGTACCCGTGGCACTGTACTGACACCCTTCCAATTGGTGTCACAAGTTGGCCCCCAATTATCTTAGATTGGGGCATGTCGATTAAATGATAGCTCCCACAGTCTCAGTTCTGTATTCAGATCAGGTTTGTTTGACCATATCATATAGTATCAATTATTCATTTATCAGTATTTCTGTTTACAAATTATTTTAGAATCATATTATATGCTTGGTCATGCATTCATAGATTTTATAGTTTTCACACATATATATTCAGTTACCTCATGCTATTCATTCATTCAGTTATTATTCATGCACATGAACCCATGTATATCAGCCTAAGATTATCTCTCATACTAATATATTCAAAGTACTAATTGCATATTCTTTTCTTGTGCTATAATGTTTAATACCGTAGGTTCGAATGCTCAGGCTCATGATGTGCTTAGACAGTTCAGCCTATCAGTAATAGTAGTCATGCTGAGTCCTCATCTATCGAGGACATGGTAAATTATTTTATTTTACTTCAGTAGTTCAGTACTTTCATTTAGTTTGTCAGTTGGAGTTATTTGTGGTCTATTCCATCAACTCTTTTTAGTCAGTTTTAGAGGTTTTCAGACACTTTAGACAGTCAATTGGTTTGTTTATCTTTCCAGTCATATTTTAGTATGTTCGTTTATATTTCAAACTTTGAGTAATTCCGTTGTATTAATCTCAGTACTTAAAACCTTTGGCATTATTCAGTTATTTCTGCACATGTGTATTTTATTACCATATTATTCAGTGCTCACAGTATTCATTGGTTATCTTGTGGTCTTTTGGGACTGTACGCACCATTGTCGTGACTAGGGGGTAGCCTCGGGTCGTGACAATTATATTCATTGGTTTATTATCTTGGCTTTGGCTTATGATTTCAGCTTGGTTATTCGGTTGGTTATTGGGTGGTCTGACTTGCTTGGGTGGTCATGGTCATAGACCTATCCCAAAATCTTGGATCGGGCATTACACTATCTTATCATATGTATGGAGTCCATCCGACTCAGGGTACATGTTGGTCGGTTGAGTTGGGTATTGGGGGTGGTCTCCAATTCGGGTTGGACTTGAGATTACCTATTTACGACAAGGCCCCGGTTCGGGTCGTGTCATTTAGAGAGTTTATTAATTTACCAAATATTAATTTAGAAGGTTTTACTGTAGTTTCCATAAAGAGAAAAACCTATTTCTTAGAACCAATAAGAAAAAACAACATATGAAGGTAGGACAAAGTTGTTTATCAAAAACAAAAATATGGGATAAAGTTTAAGAAGAAATTCAAGAAAATGCATTGTAAATGTAGAGGTCAACATAAATACACGCATTGACCTTGCCAACCTAATATTAGCTTCAGGTGGTGGAACAGCTTGAGGTTCTTTTGATCCTCTTGTATGCCCATCACCAAATTGGCTCTTCAGTCCTGCAGCTCCTTGCCTTCAAACAATTATTATGACATATCCTTCACTTCATATTACATCTCTAAGAAATAAGGAAATTGGATAAACAAAATAAGCTTCTCAGTGTAAGCAAGCTAGGGAAGCAACAAAGAAAATTCACTAAAAGTACAATTGTTGCACACTTTTACATATTTTAAAAATGATGAAGAAGATTCTCAATAGAATTGAAAGACTGCTCAAATTGCAAGAAAAATCAAAGTTATGCAGAATGAAGAAAGTCCTAGTTCCTCAAAGGAAATGTGGATATCTTAAAATTATTTACCTTTGAGCTTCTTCTTTCACAGTTTTGCATTAATTTCCTTGTTGGGAGTGTTGTTTGGCAAACTTGAAGGATCATAAGTCACAAGGCAATGGCTTTATAGTGAAGAACTATATGGGTACAACTTTGTTAATTAGGAAAATTATTGTGCAAATTTATTATGCAAATATTAATGATGATTCACCTTGAAGAAATGATATGCCACTGAAAGAAAACAGACAAAAGGAGATAATTATTCCAGAATATCACCTACTTATTTCAAATTTTACGATATAAAAGCTTATGAAGTTATTTGGGCAATTGAGTTAAAAGTGACAAAAAGTTAAATAAGGTGTAGGTGACTCAAGTTTTAATAATTGAGTGTAAGTGACAATTAGTTTATTATTGATTAAGAAAGTTGGGAAAGTTTAAGAATAGACCATAAGTTTTATAATTTACACTTTGATCCAATTGTAAGACCTAATATAACAAGAAATGGAGGAAAAAATGTGTGTTTCTCTCTTCTCATTCATTATTTTTTTCTATCTTTGGGACTTTTGTTGTTCATTGTTGTTGCTACTTTATTCATCATATTTTGCTTCATCATCATCTTCTTCTTCATTATTATCATCATTTTTTTCTTGTTGACCATTATTGTTGTTGTTACCGCTACTGCTGCTACTTGACTAATTTTGTTTTGTATATCACTTTGGCATTACTTCATAGGTGAATTTAGTAAGTAAAATTATGATTTTTAGTTAAATTTGTCATCTGTGTAAACTGCTACTGCTGTTTTTTCAACAATGGTTAGAGCCCGAACATGAATCCAACATAAGGGTCATCTATTTCAATAGATGACTCATCTGTTGCAACAAATAAGTCATCTATTACAATAGAAGACTCATATGTTGGATTCATGTTTATGGTTCTGTAGTGATGAACATGAATCAAACAGATGGGTCATCTGTTGCAATAGACGAGTTATCTGTTGCAAGAAAAGAGTCATTTATTGAACTAGATTACTCACCTATTGAAACAGAACTTGAAGTTGATTCCAACAGATGTGTCGTCTATTGCAATAGGTGAGTCAACTATTGCAACATGTTAGTTATGTTTTGCAACATGTCACTCATCTATTGGAATCAACTTCAAAGGTTCTTTAGTACTATAACATCTATCCCAATAGGTAAGACATTTGTTACACAGAACATCTATTGGAATCAACTTCAGGTTCTATAGTACCATAACATGAATCCCAATAGGTGAGTCATCTGTTGCAACAGATAACTAGTCTATTGCAACGTATTATTCACCTGTTGGCATAGATTACTCATTGATTGGGGTTCATGTTACAGTACTATAAAATCACTATTAATTTTATTATCATGTTATTATTAACTTTTTATCAAATATCTTTATTTAGGTACCACTAATGGAGGGATCAATAGTAATAGGAGTGTATTACCATGGTGAATGGATCGAGAAGAGAAATTGATATGTATGGCGGTGAAAGAAGGGTGAAATGCTAGAAATGATAGCTATGACAGTCCAAAGTGATGTTTCTTATGATGATTTTATGAATTAATCATCAGCTATTATGGATTGAATTGTCAATCGAAAGAACTCGTCATCATCTACATGCACAACTCCTTTGAAAATTAGAGGGTACTACCTTTCAAAATAACCGATCAGGTTCGGTTGCATGCTTATCTGAGTGATTAAGCTAGTCCAGTGTTAAGGGTCTGCGTGGTTGAAAAATCCAAAGAGAATGAGAACCATAATGTCAAAGAAGAACAACAACCAGACATGTTTGATAATAAGTTGGATGATCTGGACATGAATATTCTAGATGATACTCAAACACCTACGCTCGTTGTTACGAGCAATACGGTGTGTAGTTCTTCTCAATCAACACAATCGGGCAATCACCAAGATGAAGAGACTGGCTTTTAGAAGGAAATGTCATTCAAGAATAATATAGAACTATCTACTTCTCTATTTATTGTTTTCTTGAAAAACGATTTTGGACTAAAGAAGGTGATTAATTCAAGCAAAGTCTTTTCTTTTAGATGTGCTAATTCGAACTGCAAATGGTGGTTGAAGGTTGTGAAATACTTAAGTTCTAATAGATTCATTATTAATAATTATGAAAAGTATCACACATGTGGTTCGGGGCACATTACGAGCCATAATCTTCATGCCACAACAAAGGTCCTAGGTTAATATTTCCAAAATAGAATCCCTAATGGCAAAGGCCCTTCTATAAGTGATATGACCAATCAACTCCTAATAGAATGGGTGTTACGGTCAGTTATTGAAAGTTATATACGGCCATAGGAATTGCCAAGGACTTGGTTTGGGGGACACGTGAGTACGGGTATGCAGTACTCGATGCCTACCATTATGTGCTTGATTCCATAAATTCAGAAAATAAGACAGTGTTGCGTGTTGATAAAAATGGAAGGTTCAAGTACTTTTTGGTATCCTATGATGCTTGGATTCTTGGTTTTCAACAGTTGAGAAAATTCATATCCATCGATGGGACTTTCTTAAGGAGCAAGTGCGGAGGAGTTTTGCTAGCAGCGGTGGCACAGGATGCAGAGGGTCACATGTTTCCTATCGCTTTTTGTGTAGTGGACAAGGAATGTAATTCCTCGTATGGATATTTTTTGAACAAATGCGAAGCTGCATCAAAGATACCTAAGAGTTGTGTTTTATTTTGAATAGACATCCAAGTATCCCAAAGATGGGTTCAATTTTCTACAATTCAACTCACTTTGGTTGTTGCATGAGGCTTCTTAGAGATAATATTTGAAATGACTTTCACAACGAAAAGAGTGTGACTCTTTTTTATAGAGTAGATAAAGAATGTATTGTAGCTGAGTTTTTGACCATTTTAATCAAATAAGGGATATCTCACTCAAGGCAGCACAACATCTCGAACGTTTTAATTTCAAGAGATGGAGCTGGGCATTTTGTTTGGTAAATAGGTACATTGTTATAAATTTAATGTCTTGTTTGAGTTACAAGTTTGTATCACTTAGTATGATATTGTACTAAGTGATTCTTTTGTATAGGTGTAATATTATGATGTCAAACATAGTTGAATAAGTGAATTCATTATTTGGCATTGAGAGAGAATTTCCTATCGTGGTGCTATTTGATGAAACAAATAAGAAGTATATCAAATTATTTCACAAAAGGCGTATGCAGTTCGCGAACGCAAGAATTAAATTTGTTCAAGAAGCAAAAAAACAAATAACAACGAACATATGTTTGGGGAATAGGTTATTTGCTCATCAAATAGCAGATTACAAGTCAGTATTGACGGTCATGGTGATGTTTCCATGGTCAATCTTCAAACAAGATCTTGTTTTTATAGAGTTTTTGACTTGGACAAAATACTTTGTCGACATGCTATGGCAGCGCTTCGAGCCCAATATGGTGCACAATATAGAATTAAAATTTATGAGGGCTCGACTCCATATTATTCAGTGGAAAGATATATAATGGCATATAGTGAGAATATTAATTCGGTGCCTTCCGAAGAATCTTGGGTTGTTTTTGTAGAGTTTTTGGAAAGATTAATACCTCCTCCGTATATTGACCCAAGCACTATCAAACCAGGAAGAAGGCAATATAAGAGGAGGCGTGGAGTCGGAGAAATATTTTCATCAAGAAAAAACAAGTGCTCCATATGTAAGAACGCTAGCCACAAAAGAAATACATTCCCAGATTATAATCCACCATGATTGTGTTTATAGTAAAAATTATGTTATTTTTTGTTATGGACTTTCATATTTTTAACTCATTGTTGTGGACATAAATATTTTTTTTAAATGGTGTGTGTTTTTTCAACAGATGGACCATCTATTGCAACAGATATTTTGGAATAACATAATACAGATCATCAAGCTGGATTGTGTTCATCCAACAGATCATCACTCTGTTCCGACAGATGGGTCATCTGTTGGAACAACACAATACAATTCTTGCCACTGGTTTATGTTCTTCCAACAGATGGACCATCTATTGAAATAGATAGGACATTTGTCGGAAGAACTCAAAACTCTTGCTATTGCTACTGGATTCAAATTGTGTCAAATGCTCAATCCTTACCTCCAATCCTTGACATGTTATGAAAAAAAAATAGACAGAATGAAAATTAAAAAAGAAATAAAGTCAAAGTATGCATAACATAGATTTTTAAATTAAACAAAATAAAATATATATTACTTAGGTAGAATTCGATATAAATAAAGCAAAATAAAGAGAAAACATAACCTAATTATTATTATCATTATTATTATTATTGTTATTATTATTATTGTTATTATTATTATTGTTATTTTCAACTGGCCAATCATCAACAGGCAGCAACAGGGCCCTCCCCAGCCTTCAAATCTCACGTACCATCCTTGCTCTAATGGTGCCCAACTCCTGCTGGAGTTTATTAACCTGCCTTTGAAGTTCCCACATGGTGTCGCGCAGAATTGCCATATCCCAAACAGGATCAGCCATATCTAGAACACGTATGCATTAAAAAACATAAAATACTAAAGAAAAGAAAAGAGTTCGAATGTAATACAACGTATACTACCAAAAGGTAGATTTTGAAAAAAAAATTCCTCAATGAAAAAGGAATCTTCTCTTTGAGGAGAAGTGGTTGAAGATCTAATATAAAAGACAAGATGCAAGAAGTAGATAAAGTGGAGTAGAATGAATGAGTAAGGAAGGGACCTATTTATAAATAATTGAATTTAAATATGTCAGGCAGAAATTCACGACTGTTCACCTCCATTTTAGTAATTACACATTTTAATTATATCAAATTGGTGACTTTTTGATTAATTTGAAAAGTCATATCTTAATTAAATCAAACTGGTGACTTTTTGATATTGTTAAAAGTCATAACTTTTCATCTTTTTAATATTAATTAGTTCTTAAATTTAAATGGTGTTTTTCTTAATTAAATAATTGAAGACTTTGCAGTTTTCAATAACTGTTTCTTTTCGTTTCTATTGAGTTATTGCGACAGATGGACCATCTGTTACAACAGATACCCATCTGTCGCAACAGATTTGTCATTTATTGCAACAAATGGTCCATGTGTGCAACAAATGAGCCATCTGTTGCAATAGATGAGTTATCTATTACGACAGATGGACCATCTATTGGAAGAGCTATTTTGATTTCTCCCTATAGCTGATTTATCAGTTGCAACAGATGGGAATTTGATTTATCAGTTGTTTTGAATGTATTAGACAAAAAGTAACGACTATTCACCTTTTTTTAATAATTGTATCCCTTAATTAATTCAAACTGGTGACAACTTTTTGATTATTTAAATTAAAAAAATGATTTAAAAATAAAAAAGGTGAAAAGTCATGAGTTTTCGCCTATTTAATATTAACATCAGTTATTAAAATAAAATAACCATTTTTTTATGATTTTAAATTATGTTTATCATTTATTTCTTTATTATTTATTTAAGTCATGACTTTTCACCTTTTCAATAATATTTTTTTACTAATAACCATTTTTAGTCAGCTTTTCCAACAGATGGACCATCTGTTGAAAAAGATTTATCATCTGCTGGAAGAACACAAACCAATGGCAAGAACTGTATTGTGTTCTTCCAACAAATCTATTGCAACAAATGTGCAATATGTTGGAAGAAGAGGGTTTTGAGTTTTTCTAATAGATTACCCATTTCTAATAGATTGCCCATCTGTTGCAATATATTGGTCATCTGTTGGTTGAATGCAATCTAGATTCATAAACTATATTATGTTCTTCCAGCAAATGTCCATCTGTTGCAACAGATGGGTAATCTGTTGAAAATATTTTTTGTAGTCTGTCATATTTAGTTTCCGTTTTACCTCTTTTTATTGATGCACAAGTTAATAAAAATATATTTAATATAATAAATATTAACATTTATATCTCCAATAATGAGTTAAAATTATCAAATTCCATAACAAACAACAACACAATTTCACAATTACAACGATCATGGTGCATATACATAGAACTTGTTTTTTCTTGACGGGCATGTAGCCCTTTGACATTGAAGATGGTTGCCTTTTTAGCCTCCGTACTTTTGTAAACTACTTCATGATGGGAACTGAAGATTAAATATTGTTTGACATTAATGAGGTAGGAAGAATAAGGTGTGTGCAGATGGATGGATCCACTTTCATGTGTGAGAGTTATGTATTACTGATCAGGTTATCGTGACAACACACATAAAGTACAATGATTTTATAAATGCAGTTTTTTATTAATTAGGCATTGATCTTTCAAATAAGATCCTGCATATTACAATTAAGTTTGATAGGTGCGAATTTATAAGGCTGAGGTACCATGAAGATGGTGACGACACCCTGTTATAATTTAATGATGATTTTTCTCATGTTTATGCGTATCAAGTTTTGACAAGGGATCAATATCTGATGGCAGTGTAGAGATTCAATAGTGATTTAACTATTTTTAATGGTGAAATGGACTTTGAGTAGGCCTTCGAAGCCTCCTAGTGCAGCAAACAAGAATGAAAAAAATAATAGAAATTCCCTTGATCCAAATTTATATGGATGGGTTGCTCGGGGAGATGATTATACAACATGTATTGTATGATAATACCTCCACGGGAAAGAGGAGTTGCTAAAGACTGTATCATCTTAGACCTTATTAAAGAAGAAACATAGGGTAGCAGGCAAGGAACTTCTAGCCAATCTAGCCAATGAAATTGAATTGAAAGATGAAAAATCTAAATGAGCTGTAAATGTGAAAGTGTATGCAAAAATTAAAATCCGTTAGTCGTTGTTGAAAAGAAAAATGGTAAAGTAGACTGGAGCATGACACTTTGCTAAGTAAATGCAACTAGTTAGCGTGTCCTAAATGAAAACCCACAAAGCGATTGATCAGAACTCTAAGAAAGCAACTTTTCGAGTATCGAGGATAAGAAATATGTATAGTCAGGAATGAAACTTAAACCAAGAACTTCTGAAGTAAAAATAAGGAAAGCCAAGGCATCAATTTTTGAAGTCTAACTTGCATCCCATGCTTTCTATTTGTGGTTCTGATCAGTTCAATGGTAGTGAAAACAAAAGGGTCTGAAGTTTGGCAAAAATCCCATGCATTTTTGTTTGCACTGCCGTTGACCTGACCAGAACCACAACCATAAGGTCTGGGATGCAAGTTTAACTTCAAAAATTGCCATCCTGGCCTGATTCCTTATTTTTACTTCAAGAGTTATTGGTTTAAGTTTCGTTCCTGACTGTCCATCTTTCTAATCCTTGGTGCTCTCAAAGCTGCTTCCTTGAGTTTTGATCATGCGCTTCGTGGGTCATCATTCAGGCTATGCTAACTAGTCGGGGTTACCTAGCAAAGTGTCTAGCTCAAGTCCACTTCACCATTTTTCTTTTCAACAATGAGTAATGGATTTTCATTTTTGGATATACTTTTATTTTTTCTGCTCATTCAGTTTTTTCATTTTTTATGTCAATTTCATCTACTAGATTTGCTACACGTTCCTTGCTACCCTTTGTTTCTTCTTCAACAAGGTATGAGTTGGTATATCGTCTTTAACACCTACCTTTTACCTCACAAATATTCTCCCAAGCACCTTTTATTGTATAATCATTACCCCGAGCAGCCCAACCATATAAATTTGGACTAGGGCAATAACTATATTAGTTCCATTCTTGTTTGCAGCAGTGTGAGGCTTCGAGGCCTTTTAAAAGTACATTGAACCCTTAAAATCAGTTTAATTACTATTGAATTTTTGCACTGCCACTAAAAATTTGATCCCTTCTCTAAACTTGACACATAAACATTAACAAAACTATTTTTAAATCATAACAGGGTATCGACACCACCTACTTGGTCCCTCGTCCATATTAGTTCAAACCTATCAATCTTAATTGTAAAATGCAATATCTTTTTTGAATGATTAATGCCTAATTGGTAAAGAACAACATTCACAAAATCAGTGTACTCTATGTGTGTTTTCATGATAACATGATTAGTGATACTTACCTCTCACATATGAAGTGGTTCCATCTGCAAGCAACTTATTCCCCTGAATCAATCTTTACTCCAACCTTTTATGTTGGTCGGGAAAAAATTGATCCACATTCACTTTCTTTTCTTTTGGGAGACATCCTTTATCTACAAATAAGAGAAAAATAAAAAGAACATTATAATTGATATCTTCATAATTTTAAAAAAGGGGTAACACAAAATTTAATAAATACAACACATTACAACAAGTACTCCAATATATGACCCACTTGTTTCAACAGATTCCCCATCTGTTCAACAAATGAGCCATATGTTGCAATATGGGGCCCATATGTTACAACAGGCGACCGACATATTGCAACAGATGGGTCATCTGTTGGAAGAAATCAAACTAGCCTTGCTACTAGTTTAATTTCCTCCAATAGGTGCTCCGTCTGTTGTAACAGATGGGTCATTTGGATTTATTCCAACAGCTGACTCATCAATTGCAACAGATGGAGAATCAAATGAAAGACCTATTTTAATATCTTCCACCTTGTGTTCCACCTGTTGCAACACCAACACCCCCAACACCACCAACAACATTAACAATAAAGAAACAAATAAAAGACAAACAAAAATAATTGATACTGCCAATAAGGGTGTTCAAGTTCTCCCAATAGATGACTTTTTTGCATATTTTAATAAAAACAATGGTTTGTTTATTCAAGACTTAAAAAAACACCTTTTCTTTAATTTTTTCAATAAATAAGATATGGGTAATGGGTAAATAAATAAATACAATAGATGTAAATAACTAATTTAAATAACCAATGTAATAATATGATATTCACAATGAAAAATTTGATGAAACAGGCAAAGAAGAAGATGAGAAGGCAAGAGCAATAGTGAATCATACCGTCCATGTCAAAAGTAAAGGGATCAAAACACCAATTTTAGTTGAGAAAAGATATAGATTGGTTGAGATCTAAAAAGATCCTCAGGCGAAAGGGGAGAGAAAAGAGGAGACGGTTGGGATTACCCTAAAGAGGAGAGAAAGAGAAAGAAGAGAGATGAATTATTTTATGGTTAAAGGAGAGAGAATTCTAGAGATGGATTTAAATATTTATTTATAATTTATGGTGGTGAAATGCTTTGAGGAGAAAGAGGAGATGGTGATGGTGACATTGAAAAGACAAGATAAGACAACTCAAATAGGATATTTTTGAGTTATCCAACAAAACTTTTTACCGCCTTAGTATTTTTTTCTTATTTATTTCAGACAGAAAATTTCCTTAAAATAAAAAAAAATCTTAACACAGATAAGTCATCTGTTTGAAATTTTCCAATAGATCAGTCATCCGTCGTAATAGATGACAACATCTATTTGATAATTTCTAACAGATAAGACATTTGTTGCAACAGATGTCATTATATGTTTGATAATTTCTAATAGATAAGTTATCTGTTGCAATAGATTTCATTATCTATTTGATAATGACCAATAGATAATCATATATTACAACAGGGTGAACATCTATTTTAATATATATCTATAATTATTTGATAATTTTCAACAGATCTGTCATCTATTGCAACAGGTTAGTCCTCTCAAGCAATTATTTGAAATATCTAAATTGATTTAGCTATAATTAAGGATGAGTTCATGCATTCAACTAAAATTTCAATTGAAATTATTGCAATTACATGATGTTGGTATTGTGTTTGTCCTGACTGGAATAATTAATTGATCAATTTGAGTTAAAATAATTCATATCAAGTCATTGATTGAAACATATAAATTTATTTAGTTAGAATTAAAGATGAGTTCATAGGTTCAACTACATTTTCAATTGATGTAGCTGCAATTGCATGATGTTGGTATTGTATTTGTTCTGACCGAAGTCATCAATTGATCAATTTGAGTTGAATTAATTCAAATCAAGCCATGGTTTGAAATATCTAAATTGATTTTGATAGAATTAAGATGAGTTCATAGGTTCAACTATAATTTTAATTGATATCGTTGCAATTGCCTGACTTTGGTATTATGTTCGTCCTGATTAGAGTCATCAATTGATTAATTTGAGTTGAAATGATTCATATCATGCAATTTTTTGAAATATCTAAATTGTTTTAGCGATAATTAATAATGAGTTCATGGATTCAATTACAATTTTAATTAATGTCATTGCATTTATATGGCATTGGTATTCTATTCGTCCTGACTGAGTCATCAATTGATCAATTTGAGTTGAAATGATTTAAATCAAACCATTGTTTGAAATATATAAATTGATTTAGCTAGAATTAAGGATGATTTCATAGGTTTAACTATAATTTCAATTGATGTCATTGCAATTGCATGACATTGGTATTGTGTTCGTCCTGACCAGTGTCATCAATTGATCAATTTGAGTTGAGATAATTCATGTCAAATGAGTGTTTAAAATATCTAAATTGATTTACCTAGAATTATTAATGAGTTCATAGGTTAAACTACAATTTCAATTGATGTCGATGCAATTCTATGATGTTGGTATTATGTTCGTCTTGACCGGAGTCATCAATTGATCAATATGAGTTGAAATGATTCATATCAAGCCATTGATTGAAATATATAAATTGATTTAGCTATAATTAAGGATAAGTTCATAGGTTCAACTACAATTTCAATCGATGTCATTGAAAGTGCATGATGTTTGGTATTGTATTCATATTGATCGGAGTCATCAATTGATTAATTTGAGTTGAAATAATTCATATCAAGCGATTGTTTGTGTAATACCCTAAAAATTCAAACCTACATTAGAGCCATGTTTCAAACTCATATAAAGTACATGGTATTTCTTTGGTAGTTTATGAGAGAGTTTTATGTATATTAAGGCCTCAAATAACTCACAACTATTAGACGAATCAAAATATTCCTTACCGATTGAGTTTTCGGGAAGAATGTTGCTTTAGTTAACTTCAAACGAGCATATATTTTGCTCTACTGATAATTTTTCATATAAAGACCCACAAAATTATAGGAAATTGAATTATCTTTCCAACGATACCAATTTTGCCTTAATCCAATATTCGGGTGAGAAGTTATGGCACTTTTAGTGAAAGGCAGTGGCCCATCGCGATAAGGCCGGGTCACGGAGATGGCCAAAAATGACGTTCTTCCTTTTCCAGTGGACCATCGTGATAATGACACGTCGTTCCAAAGGTTAAATTCAC
Source organism: Capsicum pubescens (assembly GCA_030864215.1). Classification (NCBI taxonomy): domain Eukaryota; kingdom Viridiplantae; phylum Streptophyta; class Magnoliopsida; order Solanales; family Solanaceae; genus Capsicum; species Capsicum pubescens. The sequence goes on along the minus strand of CM061548.1, from coordinate 72,066,428 downwards.
ATTCAGTGAGGCACCACATTGCGTTAAGGTGCCAGTTTGAAATTATCCATTTCCAGTGGCGCAACGCGATAACACCGCATCGCGCCATTGAACAAAATGGCGATTGTCCTTTTACAGTGGCCCGACATTATAAGCACCGTGTCGTACTGGAACCAAAAGTTGGGATTTCTAATTTCGCGATTTAAATTCCAGGGACCGTTTGGTCTTTTCCCATAGCTCCAATCTATCTAAAACACGTAATTACAACCCTAAAGGGGCATTATGTGCCCCATTACTCATAATTCTTCTCCTAGAAACTAATAATATCTCAAGAACAAGCCTTATCCTTCAAGAATCAAGATCAATTCTCAATAAAAACCTCAAGAACTCTAACAAATTCATCAATTCAGGTATGTTAAGGGTCCATCCATGGGTCCCTTTCACCCATGGAGCCAAAGAGTCTTATTTTTAAATTCAAAGTTATGATCTTTTACAAGTTATTATAATTTTTAACCATGAATTCCTATGAATCTTGATTCTATACTATGTTTACATGAAATTTTTATTGTTACTAAACCCCATACATTTGAATAATGTTATTTGTTGATTTAAACCATAATTAGTGATGTTGATATTGAAATCATGCTATTACTACAAGCTTTACACTATTCTCATGCTTATCTTAAACTATGAATATCAAGTGATTGATGAAATGCCTACAAGAATGAATTTTGAATAAATGCTTTCATAATATATCCTCAAAGTTTTAGTACTATTTTACTATTATTGCTATCGAGTCCTGGGGGTTATGAATACCCAAAAATATAGTTGTTTACTTAATCTCAGTATCTTTAAAATAGTTTTAAACATGTTATAAGCATTACCAGTTCAGTCAATTATCATAATTAGTTAAACTTAGAACAGTTCAATATTTTAAGTCAGTTTAGTTGGGAGTAAGATTTAGCACCGAGCGAACCTAGTGATGGGGGATCACCTTCCAGTTGAAGGTGTGACCTTTAGTAGTAGTCCCTATATTTCAAAACTATGTAGCCAGCGTAGGTTGAGATGTTAACCTGCCAGTTGAGGGTTGACACATATCTCATTAGTGCCCAGCCAGTTGAGGGTGACTCTTAGTCCTTTGGGACAATACTTTAGTGGATCCACATAGCCAGTGTTAGTACCCGCGGTACGGTACTGACACCCTTCTAACTGGGGTCACAGGTTGGACCCCAAATTTCTTATTGGGGTATGTCGGTTAGATGATAGCTCCCACAATCTTAGTCCAGTAATTAGCTTAGTAATTCAGTTTCAGTTTTGCTTGAACATAGCATACAGATATCAATTATTCATTTATCAGTACTTAGTATTCTAGTTTATATATTATATTTAGAACATGTTTTATGTCTGGTCATGCATTCTCAGTATTTATAGATTTCATACATTCTATTCAGCACTTCATGTTATTCATTCAGTCAGTTATTATTCCTATACACAAAACTCTGCATATCAACCTACCTTTTTTAGCATATCAGTACATTCAAAGTACTGATTGCATACTCATTTCTTGTGCTATGATGTATCATATCACAGGTTCGAATGCTCAATTCTTGGATCGCGCATAGACTTTCCAGATTATCAAACGTAGCGGTGGTGAGTCCTCATATTGCTTGGACATGGTTTATTTATCTCAGTTATTTCATCAGTTTTAGTATTTTTTCCATTCACTCAGAGTTAGTTGGGGGGTTTTCCCACCATCTCCCTAGTCAGTCAGTAGAGGCTTTTCAGACTAGTGCAGATAGTTGGCCAGTCTTCAGTTTTTAGTTGTCATTATCAGATTTTTTATCAGTATTCTCAGATTTGTTTTACAGACTTTATCAGAACTATGATTTAAAACCTTATGGCTTATCAGTTGTTCTTCCGCATATGTTGTTATTTTATTTAGTGCTCACAGCAGGTACCTGGTCATGGTAAGCTTGTGGTCCCTCGAGACTATAAGTACTGTGTGACATCCAAGGTATACTCCCAAGGTGTTACAAACTTGGTATTAGAGCCTAAGGTTTTAAAGTGTCCTATAAAGTCAGAAAGCCGTGTCAAGTAGAGTCTTATGCATGGGTGTGAAGTGCGCCACACTTATGGACAAGAGGCTACGAGGTGTTTTAGGAAAAATTTCCTTTCTTTTAGTATTTATGTCATGCAATTGAAGATGATGCTCATGTTAAAATCTCTATCTAATCTGTTCTCTCTTCCGTTTATAGAACATACCTTCTAGAAAGACAAACGAAAAAAAAATGTAAACCAGCCAGCACATCCGCCCATTTAGGAAGATCCCCTGAATGAGCATATTTCTCATGTAGAGTTCAGAGTTGTATTCACTACTCTAGCTCACTTTGTAGCGGCTCAGAATGTTCATACAGGTGCTGTTCCGGCCAACCTAGTGGTCAATACTGCCGCAGCTAGGATTTAAGACTTTACTCGAATGAATCCTCCTCTATTCTCGGGATCCAAATCTAAAGAGGATCTGCAGGAATTTCTAGACATGGTCCAGAAAGTAACAGACATTATGGGGGTGACTTCTAGTGAGAGTGTTGAATTGGCTGCTTACCAGCTGCAGGATGTAGCCCATACCTGGTTTAAGTAGTGGAAAGGGTATAAAGGCATAGATGTAGGACCTATTGAGTGGGAGGAGTTTGCTACAATGTTCTTAGATAGATTCTTCCTGTTGGAGCTGAGGGAACCCAAAGTGTTAGAGTTTATCAATTTAAGGCAAGGTAATATAAATGTAAAGAGTATTTCCTTAAGTTTACTTAGTTAGCTAGGTATGCTCCTCATGTGGTGGCTAATAGAATGTCTAGAATGAGAAAGTTCGTGTCTGGGGTATCTGATAATATGGTCAAGGAGTGTAGGACTGTGATCTTAATTAAAGAGATAGACATATCTAGGCTTATGGTCCATGCTCAACAGATTGAGGAGTAGAAGAATAAAAAGAAGGGGAGAGAGAACAAGTGGGCTAGAACAGGTAGCTTTAATTTTTCTCAGCCAATGTCAGAAGGTGGTAATCATCCTCAGTTCCATCAGAAATCTTCAGTCCCAGCTCCATCTTTATCTAGTGCCCCAGTACCCAAATTCAAAAATGATAATAGGGATAGAGCACCTGGATCTAAGCCCCAAGGCAATGTAAACAGTGATCGTACAAATCCTCTTTGCTAGAAATATGGTGAAAACCATCAGAGTATTTGTAGGGCCAGTAGTGACGTATGTTTTGGGGGTGGCAAGCCAGAACACAGAGTCAGGGATTTCCCAAAGAGTGGTCGGCAGGGTCAGTCTAGTCGTCCCCCAATTCTAGTTAGTCGCCCAACTCAGCAGGGTGCTGCTTCCAGTGCCACCAGTGGTCAATGCCCAAACAAATTCTATGCATCTCAATCCCGACAGGATTAGAAAAGTTATCTTGATATGGTCACTGGTACTTTGTAGGTTTTTTATTTACATGTTTATGCTTTACTAGACCCTGGAGCATCTCTTTCTTTTGTAACCCCTTATATAGTTGTTGATTTCGGTGTCAGTCCTGATATTTTACAAGAACCCTTTTTAGTGTCTACCCCAGTTGGTGTCTCTATTGTAGCTCAGCGGGTATACAAGAACTGCCCGGTTATAGTATCTTAGAAAGTTACTTCAGTAGACCTTGTAGAGTTATAGATGATTATTTTTCACGTCATTCTCAGCATGGATTGGCTCCATTCATGTTATGCTTCAGTGGATTATAAAAATAAAGTAGTTCATTTTTAGTTTCCAAATGAAATAGTTCTTGAATAGAGGGATAGTACTTCAGCGCTTAGGGGTCAGCTTGTTTCGTACCTTAGAGCGAGAAAAATGATATCCAAGGGGTGTATTTATCATCTTGTTCAAGTCAAGGACTCTAATTTCGAGACTCCAAATCTTGAGTCAATTTCAATAGTGAGGGAATTTTCAGAAGTGTTCCCTGAAGATCTTCCCGGAGTTATCTCTAAAAGGGAAATTGACTTTAGAATAGACCCTCTTCCAGATACCCATCCTATCTATATTTCGCCATACAGAATGGCTCTAGCCAAACTCAAAGAGTTGAAAGGACAGTTGAAAGATCTCCTAGATAACGAATTCATCAGGCCCAATATTTCCCTGTGGTGCGCACCAATTCTATTCTTGCGTAAGAAAGATGGTTCTCTTAGAATGTGTATTGACTACCGTCAGTTGAACAAAGTCACAATCAAGAATAAATACCTACTTCCCGGTATTGATGACTTGTTCAACCAACTTTAGGGTGCCAGCTATTTTTGTAAGATAGACCTCAAATCCGGCTATCATCAACTCAGAGTCAGAGAATGTGACATTCCAAAAACAACTTTCAAAACTCGGTATGGTCACTTTGAGTTTCTAGTCATGTCCTTTGGTCTCATTAATGCCCATCAGCCTTCATGAACTTGAAGAATCGAGTGTTCAAGCAGTACTTAGACATGTTCATCATAGTATTCATTGGTGACATTCTTGTCTACTCCCATAACAAAACTTATCATACAAACCACCTCAGAATAGTATTACAGACTCTTAAATCCCATCAGATGTTCGCTAAGTTCAGCAAGTGCAAATTTTGGCTAAGATTAGTAGCTTTACTTGGCCATATTATTTCTAGTGATGGAATTAGAGTTGATCCTCAAAAGACCAAATTAGTGAGAAACTGGCCTAGATCTATCTCTCCATTAGATATCAAGAGTTTCTTGAGTTTGGATGGCTAGTACAGGTGGTTTATTGAAGGTTTTTTATCTATTGCGTCTCCTATGTAATAATTGACTCAAACAAAAGTCATGTTTTAGTGGTCAATTCTTGTGAGAAGAGTTTTTAGGAGTTGAAGACTCGACTCACCACAGCCCCAGTTTTGACGTTACCAGATAGTTCAAATGGGTTTGTTGTGACTATGATGCTTTCAGAGTTAGTTTAAGGTGTTTTTAGATGTAGAAGAGTAAGGTTGTGGCCCATGTCTCTAGATAGCTTAAGCCCCGTGAAAAGAATTACCCTACCCATGATTTTGAGCTGGCAGCTATTGTATTTGCCTTAAAGATTTGGAGGCACTATTTGTATGGGGTGCATGTTGATATGTTCACAGATCACAAAAGCTTGCAGTATGTATTATCATAGAAGGATTTGAACCTCCGCCAGAGAAGGTAGTTAGAATTATTGAAATATTATGATATGAGTGTTTTGTACCACTCGGGCAAGGCCAACGTTGTGACAGATGCCCTAAGTAGATTGTCTATGGGTAGTGTTGCTCATGTTGAAGGTGACAAGAAAAATTTAGTTCAGGAAGTTCATCAGCTTGCCAGATTAGGTCTTCATTTGGTTTATTCAGCTGAGGGTAGCATTTGGGTTCAGAATAGTTTGGAATCTTCTTTGGTTGCTGAAGTGAAAGAAAAGCAGAATAGGGATCCTAGTCTAGTGAAGTTGAAGGAGTCAGTCAGAGATCAAAAAGTAGAGGCTTTCTCCCAAGGGGGAGATGGTGTGTTGCATTGCATTGCATTGCATTGCCAGGATAAACTGTGTTGTTGTGTGTTGATGGGTTAAGACGGTGAATTTTTGTCGAGGCGTATGGTACGCGTATCTCACTTCATCCAGGGGCTACAAAGATGTACCATGATCTACAGGAAATCTATTAGTAGAGTGGGATGAAGAGAGACATTGTAGAGTCTGTAACTAAGTGCTTCACTTGTCAATAGGTTAGATTGAGCATCAGAAGCCTAGTGGGTCTATGCAAGAGATTAGTATTCCCACTTGGAAGTAGGAAGTAGTGAACATGGATTTTGTGGTAGGTTTGCCTCGTACTCGTCAACAACATGATTTAATTTGGGTCATTGTGGATAGGATGACCAAATCAGCCCATTTCTTGCCAGTTCATAATTTTTATTCAGTCGAGGAATATGCCAAGATCTATATGAGAGAGTTGGTTAATTTGCATGGTGTTCCACTATCTATCATCTAAGATAGAGGTACTCAGTTTACCTCTCACTTTTGGAAAGCTTTTCAATAGGGTCTTGGTACCTAAGTTCACCTCATTACAGCCTTCTACCCTCATACAGATGGTCAGGCAGAGAGGACTATTCAGACCCTTGAGGACATATTGAGAGCGTGTGTTGTTGACTTTAAGGGAAGTTGGGATGACCACTTGCCTTTGAATAAATTCTCGTATAATCACATCTATTATTCCAGCATTCAGATGGCTCCATTTAAGGCTCCATATGGAAGGATATATAGATCTCTGATTGGTTGGTTTGAGGTAGGTGAAATTGCTTTGATAGGGCCTGACTTGGAGTTTGATGCTTTGGAGAAAGTTCAGCTAATTTGGGAAAAGCTTAAGGCAACCCAAAGCCGACAGAAATCTTATGCAAATGTGAGAATAAAGGATCTTGAGTTTGAGATTGAAGATTTTGTATATCTAAAAATCTCTCCTATGAAGGGGGTAAGGAGGTTTGGTAAAAAGGGGAAGCTTAGTCCCCAATATGCTGGCCCTTATAAAATTTCGAGTCATTTTGGAAAGGTGGCTTATGAGCTTGAGTTGCCTGCAGACTTACCGTCAGTTCACCCAGTATTTTCTATCTCTTTGTTGACGAAATGTATTGGTGACCCAACTATAGTTGTTCCCTTAGAAAGCGTAGATGTTTAGAACAACCATTCTTACTAAGAAATTCCAGTCAAGATTCTTGATCGATAAATTCGCAAACTAAGGAACAAAGAAGTTCCCCTAGTCAAGGTTCTTTAGCAGAATTAGTCTGTTGAGGGAGCCACTAGGGAAGCAGAAGCAGATATGCGGACCAAGTACCCTTATCTTTTCTCCACAAATTCAAATTTAGCTTAAGGTAACAATCTTTTTAGAATTTCTCTTTTCCATGCTTAGTTTTTGTTACATATCATTCTCTTGTCAGTCGTGTATTCACAAAATTAGTTCATTCATGTGTCATGTCTTAGACTCAGTCATGTAATTATGATTTCATTATGTATATTCAGCATATAATCTAAGTTCCTCAGTGCTTTCATCTTAACCAATCTCTTAAGAGGATGAATGTTCCCAAGGGAGTGATATTATAATACCCTAAAAATCCAAACCTATGTTAGAGCCATGTTTCAAACTGATGCAAAGTACATTATAGTTCTTTGGTAGTTTATGAGTGAGTTTGATGTATATTAAGGCCTCAAATAACTCCCAGCTATTAGACGAATCAAAATATTCCTTACCAATTGAGTTTTTAGAAAGAGTTTTACATTTGTTGTTTCTTCTAAAAATTAGGTTTTTTTAGTTAATGATAAAAAAAGAAGACTTTTAGTTGTATTATCTTCGAGAATGGCTTTAACAATTTTGAGTTTTGATGCTTAAAAAGTAGGATAAATAGGAAAAACCCTAGTTTATGTCGCAATGTTTTATTAATTGGCGTGGTATTATTGGATGGTATTTATGGTGTTATTGGTGGCTATTGATTGTATTCGTATGGTTGGTGTTGGTGGTGTTAGTATTGGTGGTATTGGTGGTGTTGGTATTGGTATTGGTATTGGTGGTGGTGGTGGTATTGGTATTGGTGGAGTTGGTATTGCTATCAGAGGTGGTGTTGGTATTGGTAGTGGTGGTATTTGTATTGGTATTTGTGGTGGTGTTAGTGGTATTGGTGTTGGTGTTGGTGTTGGTGGTGATTTTGGTGGTGTTGGTATTGGTATTTGTATTGGTGTTGGTGGTGTTGGTATTGGTGGTGGTTGTTGTTGGTAGTGGTGGTGTTAGTGGTGGTGTTGTTGGTATTGGTGGTGGTGTTGGTATCGGTGATGGTGTTGGTGGTGTTGGTCGTGGTGTTGGTAATGGTGATGTTGGTCGTGGTGTTGGTCGTGTTGGTGGTGTTAGTGGTGTTGGTGGTGTTGGTGATGTTGGTGGTGTTGGTCGTGGTGTTGGTATTGGTGGTGTTTATGGTTTTGGGGTGCTGTATTGCACGGCAGATTACACATCTGATGGAAATGTGGAAGATCGGATTCAATTTCATCCAATAAATGATCTAATTACAAAAGATGGGTAATCTGTTGGAAGTTATCAAAATTGAACTGCTACGTGATTTGATAACTTCCAAGAGATGACCCACCTGTTGCAACAGGTGGAACATCTGTTGAGAGATATTAAAATAGGTTTTCAAACAAATTCCCCATCTATTGCCACAAATGTATCAATTGTTGGCATAAAACAAAATAGATCTTCCAACAGATTAGCCATCTGTTGCAATAGATGTATCGGCTATTGGAAGAAAACAAACCAGTAGCACAACTATTTTGATCACTTTCAACAGGTTGTTTATATATTGAACAGGTTATGTATTTGTGGTAACAGATAATTCGTCTGTTCCAACAGATGGGTTATTTGTCGGAACATTTTTTTGTAGTGTGTTGTATAAAAATTTATTGAATTTTGTGCTACATGTTTTAAAAAATTATGCAGACATCAATTATAATGTATTTTTGTTTTTTCTCTTGCTTGTAAGTAAAAGATGTCTCCCAAAAGAAAAGAAAGTGAAAGTGGATAAACTTTTGACCACGTAACAAAAAAGGCTAGAGAACAGATGGATTTGGAGGAGCTTCCTGAACTATCTCAGTCAGGGAAAAGTGAAGCTGGCGAAAGGTATGAAAATGATATTGAGGGAGGTGGAGAAGGGTCTGTAAAGGGTGGTGAGGAAAATAAAAGTGAGCAGGAAGAAGATAAAGAAGAAGAGAGGGAAGTAGAAAGTAAGAAAGATGATGATTATAAAGTATCATCAATGAAACGTGAATTAAGATCGAAATCCCAACATGATCTATCAAAACTATTAGTATTGATAAGTTTTTCAAGTTTGAGATTCTGATAGATAAATCTGCAGATTTAACTGGTGATTTTGCAGTTAAATTTTAGTTGGGAGAACCTTTTGATGATTTTAGGAATACTATGAAGAAGGAAAAAATAGAGGAATTTTTAAAAAAGAGGTGCTTTGGACACTTTCTTAAGTTGTCTGAGGGAAACAAAGTTTATTTTGAAATGAGCATGGTATATGATCTTCTCAAGTATAGGATCAAGTACGTGGGGGATGATAAAGATTTGAAGGAGGGGCAAAAACATAGATAAAATTTGGATTAACTACTGTAGCATGCCGATTTGTTTTGGCATGAAAGAGTTTGCCATAGTGACATGCTTGAGATGCGATCGTCCAAAAGAACCTCTCATCAAGGAAACACGCCCCTCAAAAAGTCCAAGGCAAGCAGGACAACCAAACCACCACCATCAAATAAAGGCAAAACATTGTCCAAGCGACTACCCACCAAAACCAACTAATGCAAGAAAAAATAAATGGGTTGTTGTACCTTTGTAGACGTGGCTACAAAGCCACGATGTTGTTAGAAGCTCTAAAGGATAAAACCATACCAAAGAAATACAAGGATAAATTGTGCTTAGTTTGGTTTTCCCATTCTGTTATATTTCCATGAGACGTCTACAAAGTCATAGAAGATGAATTGTTAGAGCTTGCTGAGGATTTTTAGAAAATCAATAATTATCCCTGGAGATATGACAGCTACAAGTTGACTGTCAAATATTTATTACAAAACTATCACCAAATATGATCTCCTTATACGGCTTTTGTAACACCACAAGTCTGTACCCCGGACGCTACACAGTGCTCATAATCCTGAGGGACCACAAGCTAACCCATGACTGGTACCTGCTGCAATAACTTAATAATAATACTATATTATGCAAACATTAAGTGGAAACTTGGCATAAGGTTAAAAACTATAAATTAATACTGGGTACTGAAAACTGAATACTAATACATCTGTCTGAAATACTCAAGTTTAATAAGCCTTTACCGGCTGAATAAGGGATTGATGGTATTTAGAAAGAGTTTTTTGAACTTCAAGAAATCCAACATGAAATCCATGAAATCAATTAACTTGTATTTAGAAAGAGTTTCTTGAACTTCAAGGGTTGAAGGAAACCCTTGGATGAACACTTCACATACCTTGGTATACAAAATTGCGAAGAATGATAGAGTGTTCTTAAAGGCTGAATCTTGAATTAGAGATCCTAGGGTTTGCTTCTTGAGAAATTTTGAGAAAGATGAATGGATTTTGCCTCTAAAGGGGCTTAATTTCGTATTTTGGGGGATGACATATGGTGGGAAAAAAACTAATTACCCTTGAGGACGTGTCTTTTTAATGACTAAAAAACTGATTTAGCGACGCGCCGACCGACGCACCGCGTCGTTGGCATCGATGCGATAGCTAACATGCCGTGTCAAGTTAGCATTGGTTTACTGGAATTTTCACTGGGAGCTGGGGAAAAATACTCATCAACGCAATGGACGATGTGGCGTGTCGAGATCGCGTTGATCCACTGGTTTGAGCTTTCAAATGTGTTTCAAACGAAGTTTGAAAAATCCAAAACTTTTCCAAGAACACCTACTTACATTCCTGATCCTGAATTAACCTAAAAATAAATATTTAAAGGTTACAAAGGTCATGAAATAGGATCTCCAACATACGAAGGCTAAGATAACTCTAAGTATGAGCACTATCTATGTCTGGGATCCCTTACTAGCTTTTACAGGACTGAATCAAGCTTAGGATTTTGCGGGGTCTTACAATATCTCCCCCTTAGGAACATTCATCCTTGAATGAGACTGACAAAGCTGGGAATACTGATAGACTGAATTTAGATACTGGATATATATAACTACAACTTGATTTCATAACTGATACTACTGATATGCTGAAATTTCATACTGAACATGCATATCTAATGCATGAGTACATAGCTGAACATGATTTATGAATGCATGACTAGGATTGCTAATAAGCTGAGTTTCTCTTGCTGAACATGCATATCTGATGCATGAAGTCACAACTGAATATGCAATGGTAACTGGTACCAAGTCTATAAAGGAAAATCTGAGCATGAAATTGAGTAAGTTCAAGGAAAAACTATTACCTTGGGCTGAGTCTGAGTTTGCGGAGAAGAGGTGAGTATACTTGGTCCGCATATCTGTTTTTTCTTCCCATGTATCTCCCTCAACAGACTGGTTCTGCCAAAGAACTTTGACTAGAGGGACCTCTTTGTTCCTCAGTCTACAAATCTGATAATCAAGGATTTCGACTGGAATCTCCTCATAAGAGAGGTTGTTCTGAATGTCTACATTCCCTACAGGGAATACAACTACTGGGTCACCTATGAATTTCTTTATCAAGGAGACATGGAATATTGGATGGACTGAAGCTAAGTTTAAAGGCAACTCAAGATCATAAGCTACCTTTTCGAAACTGCTGAGAATTCGGTAAGGATCAACATATCGGGGACTGAGATTCCCCTTCTTGCAAAACCTCTTCACTCCTTTCATAGGAGAAAATACACATAATTACTAATCTCAAACTCGAGATCATTTCTGCACACATATGCATATGATTTTTGTCGGCTCTGAGTTGTCTTAAGCCTTTCCCTGATCAACTGAACTTTTTCTAAGGTATCAAATACCAAGTTAGGCCCTACCACTATGGCCTCACCCACTTCAAACCAACCAATGGGAGATCTACATCTTCTCCCATAGAGCGCCTCAAACGGAGCCATCTGAATACTGGAATGATAGATGTTATTATATACGAACTCAATCAAAGGCAAGTGGTCATCCCAACTACCTTTAAAGTGTATATCACACTCTCGCAGTATATTCTCTAAAGTTTGAATGGTCATTTCTTCTTGACCATTTGTTTGAGGGTGAAAAGCTATACTAAGGTGGACTTGGGTACCAAGACCCTTTTGGAACGCCTTCCAAAAATGAGAGGTGAACTACGTACCTCTATCTGAGATAATAGATAACAAAACTCTATGCATCTGACCAACTTTCTGACATAGAGGTTGACATAGTCCTTGGCTAAATAAGAGGTATGGACTGGTAGGAAATGAGCTGATTTGGTCATTCTGTCTACAATAACCCAAACTGAATCATTCTGACAATGAGTACGAGGCAAACCCATCACAAAATCTATGTTCACCTCTTCCTACTTCCAAGTGGGAATATTGAACTCCTGCATAGTTCCACTAGGTTTCTGGTGCGCAATGTTAATCTACTGACATGTTGAGAACTTAGCTACAAACTTTGCAATATCTCTCTTCATCCCACCCCACCAATAGATCTCCCGCAAATCACAGTGCATCTTAGTGGCCCCTGGATGAATAGAGTAACGCGCACCATGCGCTTATTTAAGAATTCACTATCTCAGGTCATCTATACTTGGCACACATAGCCGACCCTGACAACGCAATACACCATCTCTCCTTGGGAGAAAACCTCTATCTTTTGATCTCTGACTGATTCTTTCAACTTAACTAGGTTGGGATCTCTATCCTACTTTTCCTTCACTTTGGAGACCAGTGATGATTCTAAACTACTCTGCACCCATACACTACCTTCTACTGAATCGACTAAGCGAACACCTTGTTGGGTAAGCTGATGGACTTCCTGAGTTAATTTCTTCCTACCATCATCCACGTGAGCAATACTACCCATAAACATCCTACTAAGAGCATCAGCCACTATATTAGCTTTGCCCAGATGATACAGAACACTCATGTCATAGTCCTTCAACAACTCCAACCACTTTCTCTAACGGAGGTTTAGGTCTTTCTGAGAAAACACATACTGTAGGCTCTTATTGTCAGTGAACACATCAACGTACACTTCATACAAATAGTGCCTCTAAATCGTTAAGGCAAATACTACTGCTTCTAACTCAAGTTCATAAGTTGGATAGTTCTTTTCATAGGGTTTGAGTTGTCTAGATGTGTAGGCTATGACCTTACCTCTCTGTATTAAAACACACCCCAAACCAACCCTGGAAGCATCACAATACACAACAAAGTCGTCTGAACCATCTGGTAGAGTCAAAATTGAGGTTGTAGTGAGTCAAGTCTTCAACTCCTGAAAACTCTTATCATAAGAATATGACCACTGAAATTTGACCTTCTTCTGAGTCAATTTGACCTTCTTCTGAGTCAATCTGGACATAGGGGATGCAATATATGAAAATCCCTTAACAAACCATCGGTAATAGCCAGCCAAGCCCAAGAAACTCCTGATATCTGATGAAGAGATGGGTCTGGGCCAGTTTTTCACTGCTTTGGTCTTTTGGGGATCAACTATAATTCCATCACTAGAAAAGATATAGCCAAGAAAAGCTACTATCCTTAGACAAAATTCGCACTTACTGAATTTGGCGAATAACTGATGGTTTCTGAGAGTCTGTAATACTATTCTAAGATGGTCTGCATAATCATGTTCACTGCGAGAGTAGACAAGGACATCATATATGAAGACTATGGCGAACATGTCCAAGTACTACTTGAACACACGGTTCATCAAGTCCGTAAAAGTTGTTGGGGCATTAGTAAGACCAAACAACATGACTAAGAATTCGAAGTGACCATACCGAGTTCTGAAAGCTATTTTTGAAATGTCACATTCTCTGACTCGGACCTGATGATAGCCTGATCTGAGGTCTATCTTAGAAAAGTAACTGGCACCCTGAAGTTGGCCAAATAAGTCATCAATTCTTGGAAGTGAATACTTGTTCTTGACTGTGACTTTATTTAATTGACGGTAGTCAATACATATTCTGAAAGAATTGTCTTTCTTATGCACGAATAGACTGGTGAACCCCATGAGGACACACTGGCCCTGATGAATCCCTTATCTAAGAGATCTTTCAACTGTTCTTTTAATTCTTTGAGTTCTACTAGAGCCATTCTGTATGGCAGAATAGATATGGGCTAAGTATCTGGAAGAAGGTCCATTTCGAAGTCGATTTCCCTTTTAGGAGAAACTCTAGGAAGATCTTTGGGAAACACGTCTGATAGTTCACATGCTACGGATACTGACTCAAGAGTAGGGGTTTATAATCTAGAGTCCTGTACTCGAACGAGATGGTAGACACATCCCTTAGATATCATTTTCCTTGCCCTAAGGTAGAAAACAAGCTGACCCCTAAGTGCTAAAGTACTACCCCTCCACTCTATGATGGGATTATTTGGAAACTAAAACTGGACAATTCAATTTCTGCAGTCGACTGAGGCATAGCATAAATAAAGCCAATCCATGTCGAGAATGACATCAAAATTGGTCATCTCTAATTTGACTATATTTGCCGAAGTGACTTTCTGAGATACCATAACTGGATGTCCTGTATACCCATCGGGCTGTGATAGATTTACCCACTGGGGTAGAGACTGAGAAAGGCTCTACTAGAATTCTGAGACTGACTTTCAAGTCAACAGTTATATAGGGAGTTACAAAAGACAAAGAAGCTCCTGGATTTAGCAAAGCATAAACATACAAATGATGAACTTGTAATGTGCCAGTGACCACATCAGGAGAACTTTCTTGATCCTATCGGGACAGAAGTGCATAGAGTCTATTTTTTCGTTATCTACTGGTGGCACTAAAAGTGGTACCCTGCTGATTCAGGCGATTGGACTGAGCTGAGGGGCAGTTATGCTGACTCTGCGGACCCTCCTGAGGACACTGTCTGACTTTATAGCCTAGCTTGTCATATCCTAAATATACGTCACCGCCAGCTCTGCAGATACCCTAATAGTTTCTGCCACACTTCTAGCAGAGAGGATTTGTTTAGGTACTGCTAACACTACCCTAGGGTTTAGGGCCCGACTCCCTATCTCTATTGCCATCTCTGAATTTTGGTCTGGGAGTACTGACTGAGGATGGAGATGGAACTGAGGATTTTGGGTAGAATTGAGAACGATTCCCACCCTCGGACTTAGGCTGAGCGAAGTTGAAACTACCTGTTCTCACTCTCTTATTCTCCCTATTCTTAGCCTCCTCTATCTGCTGAGCATGGACCATGATCCTGGATATGTTCATCTCCTTAATCAACATTGTGGTCCTATACTCCTTAACCACACTATTAGACACGCCAGACACAAACTTACTCATCTTAGATCTGCTATCTGCTACCACATTAGGAGTGTATCTAGCTAATTGAGTAAACTTGAGCAAATACTCTTGTACCATCATATTGACCTGCTTCAAATTTATATATTCCAAAACCTTTGCTTTTCTCAACTCTAGCATGAAGAACCTATCCAGAAAAGTAATATCAAACTCCTCCCATTCTATGGGCCCTGCATCTGTGGCCCTCCCTACTTTCCACTATTTGTACTATGAGTGAGCCATATCTTGTAACTAATATGCAGCTAACTCGGCACTCTCACTAGATATCACTCCCATAATATCTTTAACCTTCTTTACTTGATCAAGAAATTCATGTGTGTTGTCATCTGACTTTAACTCGATAAAAGAAAGAGGGTTCATTTAGGTGAAGTCCTGAATCCTGGCTGCAGCAGTATTGGCCACTGGGTTGGGTAGAACGAAAGCTGGGAATTTATTCTGGGTTGCCACAGAATGAGCTAGGGTGGTGAAAGCTGCTCTGAATTTAGTGAGGGAGACATGTTCATCCAGGGGATCTGGCTGGACGGGCTGAGGTGCTGACTAATTTCCGGTTCTTCTTTCATTAGTGTTTTTGAGAGGCATGTTCTGTAAATGAAAAAGAGAGAATGGATTAGACTAAGATTTTAACTTGAGCTCATTCTCACTCGCATGACATGAATACTGAAAGAAGGGAAACTTTTCCTAAAATATATAATAACCTCTGTGGCGCGCTACACACCCATGCACAAGACTCTACTAGACGCAGCTTTCAGACTTTATAGGACTCTGTTTAACCTTAGGCTCTGATACCAAGTTTGTAATACCTCGAGTCCATACCCCGTACACTACACGATGCTCATAATCTCGAGGGACCACAATACTCATAACTGAATACTAATACATTTGTCTGAAAAACTCTAGTCTGATTAACCTCTACTGTCTAAATAAGGGATTGATGGGACAAACCCCCAACTAACCCCAACTACTGAAAACTTATAAAATGAGATACTAAAGTAATAATCATATCCTCTAACTATGAGGACTCACCACTAGTCTACTACTGATAGATTAGGCTGTTAAGTATGATCGGGAGCCAGTGCCTCTGAACCTATGATATAAGACATTATAGCACAAAAGAAAGGTATGCGTCAGTACTTTGAATGTACTAGTATGCTAAGTGAGGTAGGATGATATGCATGGGTTCATATGCATGAACAATACTGACTGAATAACATGAGTATAACTGAATGAAAGTACATGCATAAATACGTAAATTGTAACTGAGGTCGTAATAACACTGGATACGGAGTTCTGAGTTAACTGATACTGTATTACTATTAACTGGGTTATTGTATCTAACATTCCTAATTCTATGGAACTATTCTGAGTTTTGTACATAGCTGAATGACTATGTCTGACAGTCCTGATTTCTTTAGAACTGAACTGAGTTCTATTCTGAAGACTAAAATCGTAACTATGAGAGGTAATCATCTAACTGACATTCCCCTTTCTGAATAGATTAGGGTCTAACCTATAACCCCAATTAGAAGGGTGTCAGTACTATACCATGGGTAAAGACAATTGTGAGTTTACCCTTTCCGACAGGAAGCTCTTTCGTCAACCCTCGCTGGAAGGAAAACTCGTATGAGATGTATCAACCCTAGTCTGGCAGGAAGATATCTCAACCTACGCTGGCTATGTAGATCTGTAATGCAGGGATTGCTACTAAGGTTCAAACCCTCTGCTGGCAGGAATTCCCGCATCCCTGGGTTCACTCGGTGCTGAATTCAACTCTGAACTGAATAGATACTAAACTGATTCCTAGTTCATACTAGGCTTGACTAATCTATTACTAATTATACTATCTAACTGAACTGAACTGAGTTCACTGAGTTCCATTGACTGACGGAATACTACTGAATTCTGTTAACTGATTGATTTTACTGAGGTCTAAACTGGAAACTGAACTGGACTGGACTGATACTCAGTCTACTAAGTTTTTCCTGAGTTCTGTAACTGACTGAGAGTACTACTGATCATGACATAACTGAGATTATTCTCTAACTGACACTGGCTCTAGGTAAACAACTAAACTATTGGGTATTAAATACCCCCGGGACTCGATAGCATGAAAAGTAAATCACTGAATGACTTTAGTAGAATAATGGTACTAGATTTCTAATAATATATTCACTTAGACATTTTTGGTCAAACACTTTTTATACATGAGCTTGTGCATGACTGAAATCACACAATAACATGTTATGATTGGACTAGTCTAATCACATAAGCATTTTGACAAACACTTGGGGAGCATGGGTATTTCACATATCAATAAACATGTAGTAATATCATGGATTCAACATTCAACTTGCAATTCAAGAGTTTGACATATAGTTCACAAAATTCAATTCACAATTAAACTAGTTTTGCATGAAACTTAGGACAAATCATGGAATTAGATCACCATTAACATCATAATCATTAATACATTCAAGATCCAACATGAAATCCATAAAATCTATTAACTTGTATTTAGAAAGAGTTTCTTGAACTTCAAGGGTGGAAGGAAACCCTTGGATGAACACTTCACATACCTTGGTATACAATATTGTGAAGAATGATGGAATGTTCTTGAAGGTTGAATCTTGAATTAGAGATCCTAGGGTTTGCTTTTTGAGAAATTTTGAGAAAGATGAATAGATTTTGCCTCTAAAGAGGCTTAATTTCATATTTTGGGGGCTGACATAATGTGGAAAAAGACCTAATTACCTCTGAGGACGTGACTTTTAATGATTGAAAAACTAATTTAGCGATGCACAGACCGACGCATCGCATCGTTGGCATCGATGCGATAGCCAATGCACCGCGTTGAGTTCATGTCGGTTCATTAGAATTTGCACTGGGAGCTGGGGAAAAATACTCATCAATGCGATGGATGATGCAGCGTATTGAGATCATGTCGATCCATTGGTTTGAGCTTTCAAATATGTTTCAAACGAAGTTCGAAAAATCTAAAACTTGTCCGAGAATGCCTACTGACATTCCTGTTCATGAATTAACCTAAAAATCGATATTTAAAGGTCACAAAGTTCATGTAAAAGGATCGCCAACTTATGAAAGCTAAGATAACTCTAAGTATGAATACTAAGCTAAATTTTTCTAAGTCTGGCCCCCTTACTAACTTTTACAGGACTGAATCAAGCTTAGGATTTTGTGGGGTCTTACAACTTTTCTTTGGCTTTGGTAAATTTAATCACTATTTGTTTACTCTTGCATTAATTTATATTAAATAATTATTATGACTTTTTTTCCTTGCTTCCTGTCTACATTTTTTAAGTTTGGGCAATTGAAGTCGTTCCTTCCTTCAAAAGAAGGTCAAGGATTACCCGAATGGGGTTTACTATCCAAGGATCCTGTAATGCCTCGAGAGTACACCTTGGGCTCCACACGGTGCTTACATTCCTGAGAGACCACAAGATAACCCATGAGTTTGTACCTGCTGTGAGCATTGAACAAAACTGATGACAAAGAGAACATATGCAGAATTTAACTAAAACATCATAAGGTTCTTAAAACTGAAATCAACACCAAAACATGATGTTAAATTCTGAGAACATATTGAAAATTGACTAATTATCTGTACTAGTATGAAAGCCTCTAATTGAATAACTAAGGAGATGATAGGAAAAGCCCCCAACTAACTCTGACTGTCTGTTAAAACTAAGAAACTGAAATAAACATAAGTGGTCCTCAAAACATGAGGAATCACCACTGCTGCTGCTGCTGGTGCACTGGGATAACTAGGTATGGTCGGGAACCTGAGCATCTGAACCTATGATATGAACCATCATAGCGCAAGAAAAGAGTATGTGATCATCCCTTTGAATGTACTGGTATAATAAATGAGGTAAGGCTGAGATGCATGAGTTTATATGCATAAATGATAACCAACTGAATAAGTAGCATGGGATAACTGGACATGAAGTAATAACTAGTTGAATGATATAAAGTAACTTAGTAAACATGCATGGAGTAGAAAATGTCTGGTTAGCATGAGAATACTGAATCTAAATGTGTGAAAGCTATAAAATTTGAGAATGCATGACCAAGCATATAATATGTTTCTGATATAGTCTGTAACTAAAATACTAAAATCTGATAACTGAATACCTGATAAACTACATGCTATGGTAAAGAAAAAACTGAATTGAGTTCTGAAATGAATACTGAAACTTAAACTGTGAGAGGTATCATCTAACCGACATGCTCCGCTCTAAACTGATTGGGGTACAACCTGTAACCCTAGTTGAAAGGGTGTTAGTACCATACCACGGGTACTAATAAATGGTTATGGAGTCAGTCCTAATCTAGCAGGTGACTCCTGAGATCAGTCCTAACTAGCAAGTGATCCCTGAGAGTGTTAGTCTAAAACTAGCGGGTGACATTTCATAATCTACGCTAGCTACGTAGTTCTGGAACTTAGGGATTGCTTCTAAGAACCCAGTTCTAACTGACAGGTGAACCCTCATCCCTAGGCTCACTCAGTGCTGAATCCTACTCCCAACTGAACTGATACTGATTACGGAACTGAGCTAAGCTTAACTGAATAGGGAATTGACTTGAATTACTGAACTGATCTAAGTTTGACTGATATGGTAACAGACTAAACTGATAAAGCTAATACGTGTCTGAAACTATTCTGAAACTACTGAGACTAAATAAAAAGTTAAATTTTTGGGTATACATTACCCCCAGGACTCGATAACAATAACAATAGGGTCACATGAAAGCTTTAAAATCGTGGAAGGGAACTATTGTTCACAATTATTCACTTAAGCATTTCATCAAATACATAGGGACCAAGACTTTAACATGAGGATACTTCTAGACATGATGAGATAGAACGATCACATGGCAATATCATAAATTGAGGAGTTATTCTGAATTCTCATGAACATGATATGAAAACCACAATATTTAAAACATACTATAAAGCATTCCACTTGAAAACAAATTCCAAATTCTTAACTTGTAAACATGTAATAAGTAGTCATTGTTCAAACCCAATCATTAAGGCATTTCATCAAACTCTTGAAATTCATGGTTTAAACTAAGCGTGGGAATAACTTTAAAACTTGTAGTAATAACATGATTTCACTTCTAAGATCACCAATTGGGGTTTAAGTTTAGCAATCAACACCATTAAATCATGTAAGGTTTAATATCACCAACAATTTCATGGAAACATGATAAAAGTTGGAAATTTATGTAAGTACATGGACGTAATTTGTAAAAATATCCAATAACGGCTGCTTTTGATGCAATTAAATTGTAAACATCATGTATAATCAAAATCCATAAAAGCTTCATGGAGATAAATCATTATAAACATGTGATCTCATGATTTAAAACATAAAATATGGATTCTTAAACTCCATGGGTGTAAAGAGCCCATGGATGAACATCTAACATACCTCAAAAGATTGAATCTTGAAAGAGAGTAACTTTTCTTGAAGGTTGTTGAATAGTGGTGCTTTGATTTTTCTTTTGTTCTTAGGAATGGAAGAGGGTTTTTACGAGAGTTGATTTGAGGAAGATGGGAAAATAATTCCCCTTTTCGAATTGTTATACGTGTTTGGACGGCTGGGGATGAGGGAAAAGGACTAAACTACCACTTGGCCCCTTTTTCGTATGTAAATGACCTTCGTGGTGTGACCCATAGAAATGGGAATGGGCCTCATGTCACGCCTTCCAGAAATAGGAATGAAACTCACGTCGTGAGCCTATCGCGATAGCTTTCTGCCTCATATGAAAAATGGTATAACTTTTCACTCGGGTATCGGATTAAGGCCAAATTGGTATCGTTGGAAAGGTAATTCAATTATCTATCTTTTGGTGGGTCTTAAGATGAAAAATTCCACATATATTAAAAGTTATACATATTTAAATTATACCCCTATAGAATCGAATACCAAACTTTGGACGAATCAAAGGATCTTAGCTCAACTTGGCTCTAAATGATTTCTATGAACACTTTTAACCTCATGAGCATTTTACACACTAGTATAAATGTAATACCCCATCCCTTTTCTATTTAGAATCCGTCCCTAGGATGTTAAGGGATAGCTTCCAAGATGAATATTATTTAATTTGTGTGGGATTTTTTCGATTTGAACTTTCATTCGCGTAGAAATCGAATAAGCTTTCCAACGATATAAGATTTTCCTAAATCCGATAACCGGGTAAGAAGTTATGGCTATGTTAAGTTCCAGTCGTAAAACACCGACATTTGGACCCTTTTTGCATCGCGGAGCAGTGTTAATTCCTAATTGTCAATTTCCAGTGGCCTTTTACGATATTAGCATATCACAGAGAGCCAAATTCCCAATTGCCCAATTCTAGTGAAAGACTGCAATATTGACGCGTTGCGCCAAGTGTCCAGGTCCCATCCAAGGTGGCAACGCGATACATACGCATCGAGCCACCAAGTATTTTCCTAGTTGGAACTTTCTAGTGGCTTGGCACGATAGTGGCGCGTCGCGCCAAGGCCAAAAATTGGGACCCCAATTTATTTTTCCAGTTTTGGTTAGGAGTTGAAAGGGGGTATTTTGGACTTTTCCCAAACCCCCCAATCCGTCCAAACACTTGATTAAAGTCTTTTAGAAGCATTATATGCTAAGTTTCATCAGAATTACTCTCATCCAAAACTCTAGGCTTCAACATTCATCTCCAAGAAACTCAAGATTCCACCATCCTTTTTCCAAAATATTTCATGATTTAAGATCTCTAGACCAAGAGCTTCAAGAATCCTCTTTCAAGATCACAAATAGCATCTTAAAAAGCAAGCTTATTCATTTAGTTCATTATCTAAGGTATGTGGGGTTTGAACAAGGACAATCCTTTCGTCCTTGTGCCCAAAAACTTAATTTTTATTAAAGATTACATGATTTGCAAGTTAGGGTGATACCTAATTCTTATTATTTTTAGTTTATGAAATTATCATGTTATTTAAGGCTTCAATTGCAAGAGATTTACATATATCCATGTTTGTAATCATGAGATTCATGTTATGACTTATTTTTTTTCACTATCTTGATTGAGATTGTTGAAAGCTTTTAAGATGATTGTTGATCCTGAAGTTTAAGTATGATTATTGATGTATTAAAGCTTTATATTTCGAGTCCTAAGTACCATTGATGATTTTATAAGGATATTATGATCTCAAGTTTTATTGACAAGTTTGATAAGTGCTTTCAAAAACAAAGACTGATCTTTTGATCCTAATCGAAGCTAAGGAATCCACATTTTTTTCACATAGTTTGAGATTTAAAGAAGAGAAGCATAATCAATTTTAATTATAAAACCTTATGCTATTTTAAGGTGGATTTCCTAAAAGTTCTGAGCGTAAGTATGGGAGTAGTATTTAGCACTGAGTTGGGTATGATTCCAAGGTCTCATGCCCCAGGGGAGAAGTATTCAGCACTGAGTTGGGTATGATTCCAAGGTCTCATGCCCCAGAATTATGAGCCACCATAGGACTAAGATTATTCCTACTTCTACGTGGATGACTATGATTGTGATCACTAAAGTTAAGTTTCTATTCTGATGGCAAGAGTATAATAGCACTCCCCAACGTGGGTAAGACGTTGGACTCCGTATCAACTCACATGGTTTATGTCGATTAGAAGAAATTCCTAAGTCCAAAGTCTCTAAGTCCCAAAGCTTCTAAGTTCAAAAGAAAAGAATGATAGAAAAGATTTTATAAGACTAAGTGTTATGACTTACTAGATTTACAAGTATGATTGGTTATACATACATCCGCATGCATTTACTTTCTAATTATGATGATGTTTACTTATGCATTACACCCCCATATACTCTGTACATCCTCAAAGTGCTGATCCACATATATGTCTATGTGCTACATTGTCTTATAATGTAGGTTCAAGTGCTCCATATCAACAACATGAGTAGTTTCGAGCATCTTTATCTATGCTCCCATAGTTGGTGAGTCCTCATGATTCGAGGGCCTACTTCTTTAGATCTTTAGCTTTTATAGTATTTGAGTCATCATTTTAGTTTATTTTGAGTCAGTTGGTGGTCTGTCCCAATGCCTCTCTAGTTCTTTACTAGTAGTAGAGGCGTGTCGGACTACAAGTTATTTACAGACTTGCAGTATTTGTTGTTCAGACATTACCTACAGTTTATTCAGTTCAGTTTTGGTATAATACAGTATTATTTCTTGATTAGATGATCTTGAAGTAAGGCTCAGACTTAGTAGCAGGCTCAAAGGGTTAGCGTGAGGCTATTCATAGCCTTGAGCACCGTGTGATGCCCCGGATCAGATTTTTGGGTGTTACAAACTTGGTATCAGAGCCTAAGGTTTAGAGAGTCCTAGGGATTCAGAAAAGCCATGTTACATAGATTCTTGATCATCGGTGTGAAGTGCGCCACATCTATGAGCAGGAGGCTATGGAGTATTTTAGGAAAATCCTCTTTTCTTTCATGATCCATCGTGCTTACAACTATCTTTATCTGCTATTAACTCATGATCTTTTATGAAAGAATATTCCTCCTAGAAGAGCTAATGCCCGCAGAAATAATAACCAGCCACCTCAGCCCGAAGATCCTTTGAATATGAATGTGTCACATACAGAGTTTCAGGCGCTAGCCCAAGTTGTGTCTGCTAATGTTTAAGGTAATCATCAGGCTGCAGTCCCACCTCAGTAGGTAGGGATTTAGACACAGCCAGAATTTAGGACTTTATGAGAATGAACCCACTAGAATTTTTTGGGTTGAAAGCAGGTAAGGACCTACAACTGTATCTTGATGAGGTGAAGAAGATCACCCAAGTGATGCATGTTATTAGGGAAAAGAGTGTAGAATTGGAATCCTATTGGCTGAAGGATGTTACTTATAATTGGTTAGTGATGTGGAAGAATAGTAGAGGGGAGACTGAAGCTTCCATGACTTGGCAGACATTTCAGGATGCATTCTTAGACAAATTCTTCCCACTTGAGATGAAAAAAGCTAAGATAGAAGAGTTCATAAACTTGTGGCAGGGCTCCATAACAGTGAAAGAGTATTTCCTCAAGTTCAACTAGTTGTCTAAGTATGCCCCATATCAGATAGCTGGCCCTAGGTCCAGCATGAGTAAGTTATGACCGGTGTGTCTAGATTGGTAGTTAAGAAGTGTAGAACTACTATGCTCAATAGATACATGGATCTTTCTAGATTGATGGTGCATGCTCAGTAGATTAAGGAAAAGAAGATGAAGGAAAGGGGGAGAGTAAATAAGAGGGCTAGAACAAGGCAGTTTGAGTATGGTCAAACTAGATCCCATGGGGGGAATCGCCCATAGTTTCAGAACCACTCGTCTATGCCAGCGCCCTCTTCAGCTAGTGCTCCTGCACCCAAAAATAGGCAAGAACACTGGGTTAAGTCTTCTATGTCTAGATCCCAGAATAGTGTGAGTGGTAAGCCCAATTATCCTCCATGTGCTAAGTGTGGTAAAACACATCCCAGCGAGCGCTTGGCCGAGCAGAAGGGTTGTTTTAGTTGTGGTAAGTTGGTACATAGAATTAGAGAGTGTCCATATGCTAAGCATGGAAATAGAGATGTTTGTCCCCAGACTTAGGCTACCAGTACACCAGCCCCTGTAGTTCGCCCAGCCCCTCCTCAGGGTGCTTCTTCTAGTACCGATGGTGGATAGCTCCATAATTGATTCTATGCTCTACCATCCCACTAGGAGCAGGACGATTCTACGAATATTGTTACTAGTATGTTTCGTGTTTTTCATTTTGATGTGTATATGTTGTTAGACCTCGGGCTAGTTTCTCTTATGTGACCCTGTTAGTTGCCGTGAATTTTGATATAAGTTCTGAAAAGATTCTCGATCCTTTCTTGGTTTCTACTCCAGTAGGTGAGTCATGTGTTGCTAAATAAATTTACAAAAAGTGTCCTATCGCTGTCCTTCATAAGGTCATATTTGCAGACTTAATAGAATTAGATATGGTTGATTTTGATGTTATTCTTGGTATGGATAGGCTCCATTCCTTTTATGCTTCTATAGATTGTCACACCTGAGTGGTGAAATTTTAGTTTCCAGATGAGGAAGTCTTTGAGTAGTCAGGTAATTCAATATCTCCCAAGAGTCATTTTATATCTTATCTTAGGGCCAGAAAGTTAATTTCCAAAGGTTGCATTTACCATCTAGTTTGAGTTAAAGATATCAAGTCTGAGACTCTAATAGTTCAGCCGGTTAATGTAGTATATGAGTTTCCAGATGTCTTTTTAGAAGATCTCCCAGGGGTATCTCTCGATAGAGAGATAGAATTTGATATTGACCTTCTCCTAGATACTCAGCCTATTTCTATCCCTCCTTATCGTATGGCTCCCGCAGAGCTTAAGGAGTTGAAGGAGCAACTCAAAGATCTTTTAGATAAAGGTTTCATAAGGCCTAGTGTTTCTCCATGGGGCACTCCCATCTTATTTGTGAGAAAGAAAGATGGCTCTTTGCGTATGTGCATTGACTACCATCAGCTAAATAAGGTCACAGTCAAGAACAAATATCCTCTTCCTAGAAATGATGACCTATTTGATCAATTGCAAGGTGCAAGCTATTTCTCAAAGATAGACCTTAGATCCGGCTATTATCAGCTTAAAGTTAGGGAGTGTGATATTTCGAAGACTGTCTTTAGAACCTGCTATGGTCATTTTGAGTTCCTAGTCATGTCTTTTGGACTAACCAATGCTCCAGCAGCCTTCATGTACCTCATGAATCGAGTGTTCAAATAGTATCTTGATATGTTTGTTATAGTGTTCATAGATAATATCCTAGTATACTCCCGTAGTGAGGATGACTATGCAGATCATCTTAGAGTTGTCTTGCAAACTCTTAGAGATCATCGATTGTTTGCCAAATTCAGCAAGTGCAAATTTTGGCTAAGATCAGTAGCCTTTCTTGGTCATATTATTTCCGCCAATGGTATTAGATTTGATCCCCAAAAGACATAGGCCATAAGGAATTGGCCTAGAGACCTATCGCTCTGACAGATATTAGAAGTTTCTTGGGTCTATCTAGCTATTATCGTCGTTTTGTTGGAATTCTCTTATCTATTGCATCTCCTATGTATAGATTAACCCAAAAGAAAGTTAAGTTCCAATGGTCAGATTCCTGCAAGAAGAGTTTTCAGGAGTTGAATACTCGACTCACTTCAGCCCTAGTGTTAGCATTACCTGATGGTACCGATGGTTTTATAGTGTATTGTGATACCTCTAGAGTTGGTTTGGGTTATGTGTTGATACAGAGAGGTAAGGTCATAGCCTATGCCTGTTGACAGTTGAAGACTCATGAAAAGAATTACCCAACCCATGATCTGGAATTAGCTGCTATTGTGTTTGCTTTGAAAATATGGAGACACTATCTATATGGTGTGCTTGTTGATGTGTTCACGGATTACAAAATCTTGCAGTATGTGTTTACGCAGAGGGAGTTGAATGTTTGTCAGCGAAGGTTGTTGGAGTTGTTAAAGGATTATGACATAAGTGTATTGTATCATCCGGGCAAGGCCAATGTAGTGGCAGACGCCCTTAGTAAGTTGTCTATGGGTAGTGTTGCTCTTGTTGAGAATGATAAGAAAGAGTTAGCTTGAGAAGTTCACCATTTGACTAGATTGGGTATTAGGTTAGTTGATTCAGCTGAAGGAAATATTTAGGTTCAGAGTAGTTTCGAATCTTCCCTAGTTTCGGAAGTGAAGGAGAAACAAGACATGGATCTTAGTTTGGTCAAACTGAAGGAGTCGGTTAAATACCAAAAGGTAGAGGTTTTCTCCCAAGGGGGAGATGGGGTGTTGAGATACCAAAGTAGATTGTGTGTGCCTTGTGTTGATGATCTGAGATAGAGAATTATGGCTGAAGCGTATCGTGCATGTTATTCTATTCATCTCGGTACTACCAAGATGTACTGCGATTTGTGGGAAATTTATTGGTGGAGTGGTATGAAGAAAGATATAGCAGAGTTTGTAGCAAAGTGTGTAACTTTTCAATAGGTTAAGGTAGAGCACCAAAGACCTGGTGGTACATTGCAAGAGTTCTGTATCCCCACTTGGAAGTGGGAAGAAGTGAATATGGATTTTGTGACTAGTTTACCCCAATCGCGTCGCCATCATGATTCAATATGGGTTATTGTAGACATATTGACTAAGTCAACGCATTTATTTCCAGTTCATACATCCTATATAGTTAAAGAGTATGCTAAGTTGTATATCCGAGAGTTAGTCAGATTGCATGGAGTTCCCTTGTCTATCATTTCAAATAGGGGTACTCAGTTCACTTTCTAGTTCTGGAAAGCTTTTCAGAAAGGTCTTGGTACCTAAGTTCATCTCAGTTCCGCCGTTCATCCTTAAATAGATGGTCAAGCAGAGAGGACCATCCAAATATTAGAAGATATGTTGAGGGCATGTGCTCTTAATTTAAAAGGTAGTTAGGATGAGCATTTGCCACTGATTGAGTTTGCTTATAATAACAGTTATCATGCTAGAATTTAGATGGCACAGTTTTAGGATCTGTATGAAAGGATATATAGATCACCTATAGGTTGGTTTGAAGTGGGTGAGGCCGCTTTATTAGGCCTGATTAAGTATTTGAGGCTATGCAGAAAGTTAAGCTGATTAGAGAGAGATTAAAAATAGACCAGAATCATTAGAAATCCTATGTATATGTGAGATGAAGGGACCTCGAATTTGAAGATAATGATTTTGTATATTTGAAGACTTCACCCATGAAAGTAGTGAGAGAGATTTGGAGAGAAGGGGAAGCTTAGTCCTCACTATGTTGGCCCTTATAGAATTCTGAGTCGTGTTGGGAAAGTAGCTTATAAGATTGAGTTGCCCGCAAACTTGTCAGTCGTTCATCCTGTATTCCACGTCTCTATGCTTAAGAAGAGTATCGGTGACTCTACCATTGTAGTTCCTATAGAAAGCTTAGATGTTCAGGACAACTTTTCATACGAAGAGATTCCAGTTGAGATTCTAGATCATCAGATCCATAGACTAAGGAACAAAGAAGTTCCCTTGATCAAAGTTCTTTGGTGGAATCAGTCGATTGAGGGTGCTACTTGGGAAGCAGAAGATAATATGCGAGCCAAGTACCCTCACCTTTTCTCCGCAAACTCAGACCTAGCCGAAGTTAATACTCTTCCTTGATTCAGTTCCTTTCTAATTAGATATTCAGCAATATAGATGTCCTCGTGTAAGTTCATGCACTCATTGAGTAACTCAGAAGCTCAGAATGATTTAGATTCAGTTACTTAGTTTATTTCAGTTGTGCATGCTATCTTATATTCTCAAATTCCTTAGAAATTTCAACTTAACTAGCAACATTCGAGGAAGAATATTTCCAAGGGGGAGATATTGTAATACCCCGTCCCTTTTCTAGCTAGAATTTGTCCCTAGGATGTTAAGGGATAGCTTCCAAGATGAATATTATTTAATTTGTGTGTATTTCTTTATATTTTAACTTTCCATGGCATAGGAAATCGAATAATTTTTCCAATGATATAAGATTTTCCTAAATCCGATAACCGGGTAAGAAGTTATGGCTATGTTAAGTTCCAGTCGCAAAGCACCGTCATTTGGACCCTTAGCACATTGCGGAGCAGAGTTAATTCCTAATTGTCAATTTCCAGTGGCCCTCCACGATATTGGATCATCGTGGAGAGAGTAAAATTCCCAATTGTCCAATTCCAGTGAAAAAACGTGATATTGGCGCGCCACGCCAAGTGTCTAGGTCCTATACAAGATGGCAATGTGATACATCCATGTCGCTCCACCAAGAATTTTCCTAGTTGGCACTTTCCAGTGGCTTGGCACGATAGTGGCACGTCGCGCCAAGGCCAAAAATCGTGACTCCAGTTTATTTTTCAGTTTCGTTTAGGAGTTGAAGAGGGGTATTTTGGACTTTTTCCCAACCCCCAATCCATTCAAACACTTGATTAGAGCCTTTTAGAAGCATTATATGATAATTTTCATTAGAATTACTCTCATCCAAAACCCTAGGCTTCAACATTCATCTCCAAGAAACTCAAGATTCCACCATCTTTTTTTTAAATTGTTTCAAGATTTAAGATCCCTAGACCAAGAGCTTCAAGAATCCTCATTCAAGAGCACAAATAGCATCTCAAAAAGCAAGCTTATTCATTTAGTTCATCATCTAAGGTATGTGGGATTTGAACAAGGACAATTCTTTCGTTCTTGTGCTCAAAAACTTGATTTTTATTAAAGATTACATGATTTGTAAGTTAGGGTGATAGACAATTCCTATTATTTTTAGTTTATGAAATTATCATGTTATTTAAGGCTTCAATTGCAAGAGATTTACATATATCCATGTTTGTAATCATGAGATTCATACTATGAGTTTTTTTTTACTATCTTGATTGAGATTGTTGAAAGTTTTTAAGATGATTGTTGAGCCTGAAGTTTAAGTATGATTATTGATATATTAAAGCTTTATATTTCGAGTTCTAAGTACCATTGATGATTTTATAAGGAGATTATGATCTCAAGTTTTATTGACAAGTTTGATAAGTTCTTTCAAAAGCAAAGATTGATCTTTTGATCCTAAGCTAAGCTAAGGAATCCACATTTTTCCACATAGTTTGAGATTTAAAGAAGAGAAGCATAATTAATTTTAATTATAAACCCTTATTCTATTTTAAGGTGGATTCCTAAAAGTTCTGAGCGTAAGTATGGGAGTAGTATTTAGCACCGAGTTGGGTATGATTTCAAGGTCTTATGCCCCAGAACTATGAGCCATCATAGGACTAGATTATTCCCACTTCTATGTGGATGACTAAGGTTGTGATCACTAAAGTCAAGGTTCTATTCCGATGGTAAGGGTAGAACAACTCTCCCCAACGTGGGCAAGACGTTGGACTCCATGTCAGCTCACATGGTTTATGTCAATTAGAAGAAACTCCCATGTCCAAAGTCTCTAAGTCCCAAAGCTTCTAAGTTTCAAAAGAAAAGAATGATAGAGAAGCTTTTATAAGGCTAAGTATTATGACTTACTAGATTTACCAGTATGATTGGTTATACATGATTTTATTTTTCGATATTTTGGATAATCAAGCTTATGTGAGTCATATACATCCTCAAAGTGCTGATCCACTTATATGTCTATGTGTTGCATTGTCTTATAATGTAGGTTCAGGTGCTCCATATCAACAGCGTGAGTAGTTTCGAGCATCTTTATCAACATTCCTACAGTTGGTGCGTACTCATAATTCGAGGACCTACATCTTCAGATTTCCAGCTTTTATAGTATTTGACTTATCGTTTTAGTTTAGTTCAAGTCAGTTGGGGATCTGTCCCAATGTCTCTCTAGTTCTTTACTATTAGTAGAGGCTTGTCGGACTACGAGTTTATTTACAGACTTGCGGTATTTGTTATTCAGAAATTATCTACAGTTTATTCAGTTCATTTTTGGTATAATACAATATTATTTCTTAATTAGATGATCTTGAAGTAAGGCTCAGACTTAGTAGCAGGCTCAAAGGGTTAGCTTGAGGCTACTAGTAGCCTTGAGAACCGTGTGACATCCTGGATCATATTTTGGGGTGTTACAACAAAGATAATGAAACTTATATTAACATGAGAATCACTTGGATTATTTTCTATACACGTAGGAACAATGGTTCAAAGACTAGCCCAAAAATGTGAGGCATTACAGATCCTTAGGTGGTGGTTGGCTGCAAAGAGCAGCACAAGAAATAAGGACATTGATCTTTTTAACCCACCGAATGATTCGGTAAGTCTTTTTTCATGTAAAATAATTTAGCTCAAAGAAAAATATTGAAATAGATGGCCTGTCTATTGCAATAGATGGGTCATCTATTGAAATTATCTTACCAGAGTACCCATCGACTGCAACTGGTGCAATAGATAGGTAATCTATTGCAACAGATGACTCATATTTTGTAACAGATTACCCATCTGTTACTTTGGTTTTCTAAACCTGACTTTACATATTACCTATCTACTGCAACTTATGAAACAGATGGTTAATCTATTGTCATATATGAACCATCTATTACAACAAAAAGATCATTTGTTGCAACATACAGATCATCTATTGCATAAGTTATCTGTGTTAACATATTACCCAACTGACTACAAATTATTATTTGATTTAAACGTATCTTCTCTTTTTTATAGATTGTACATCCATGGATCGTACCCACTAAGAAAGAGTTGGGGATGACTTCTTTTATTACTCTAGGTCTTATTGATATAATAGCAGACCCAATAAAGGAGATAATAAAGAAGGAATTGGCTGGAGCAAAAGCCATAAGAAGAACAGTTGGGCAAGGTTAGCCTCATGTTAAGGCTCTTCATGTCCAACCTGCTGCAACAGGTCTGGGTGCTGCTTTTGGGGGTGTTGTTAGTGTAGTTGTTGATGTTGGTGGCAGCCATGTTAATGTTGATACTGCTTCCAGTCATAATGTTGAGCATGTTGATGCTCAAGAAAAAATAAATATGTTTGAAATCGCCCCTTACAGTGGTCCCTCTCACCCCTCTTCACGTTCATGTTCTCATTACAAATGCAAAGATTGCATGGACGGACGGATAAACTCTTTAAAAAAATAGATGCACACACTGATATTGTGGATGAGTTGAAATTCAAAAGTGTTGAGGCAAAGTAAACTGATGAAGCATTTTCCAGCAAAAGTGTTGAAGGAAAAATGGTATTTTGAAGGTCGAAACAAAGATAAGGACCTTTAAAAAAATTCAACCGGTGTCGCGTGTGGGTCGTACGCATTTGCACACATCAAATGTTTGCTAACCAGTACAGAAATGTCCAACCCAACAACCTTTCTGTGTGATAACACTGTGGCAAGAATGCAAGAGCTCTGGGCTTATGGGGTGATAGCTAAAAGGTTGGAGCCTGTGTATGTAAAAGTAGAAGATGTAGAAACACAAACACCATGACAATTTTAATTTCAAGAAACTTTACATGTAGTGACAAATTTTTATGTTTGATGAAAATTGAGTTGGTTTATTAAATTTGGGAACTTATGAATTAGTACAAAAAATAATTACTAAGTTCAAATATTGAAACAAGTGCATTATATAGATACATAGACATCTGCATAATGTAACAGATGACTAACCTATTACAACAGATAGTTCATCTATTGTAACAGATAGTTTATTTGTTGCAATAGGTTGGCAATCTATTGCATTATGCAGATGTTTATATCTATGTCTATTTGTTGCAGCATATAGTCTATCTGTTACAACCGATAGGTCATCTATTGGAACAAATCAAAATAGTAGGAAAACCTGTTTGATAATTTCCAACAAATATATCGTTTGTTGCAACATATCCATTATCTGTTGCAATATTTGAATCTAGTATTCCATTTCAATTAATAATTTTAAATCTAAGGATAAAATAAAATTCATAGATAAAATAAACTAAATCGAAGCCTTCAGAAATTACATGAAATAAATCAACAAATAAATGAAATATATAAAATTGTTATGGGTACAGATGATCTACTCAATAAATAAATCAACAATTTAAGTTTTGAAGCCACCAATTCCTAAGGAGAGGTTATTTCCTTGATAGACTCAAGCTATAAAGATCTACTCAATATGGACAAGTTGTTCTTCATCCGGTACCATGGAATTTAGATTTAATCGTCGTAGATCTTTAATGTTGCGTACAGTTTCTAAGTTTTTTCTTCTCCATATTTTCATAAAAGAATAGTATATATTTTATGGAGTAATCCGGCATCAAGTCCATCATTTGGTACTTGTAATCTATCGCTCAAATACTCGGCGTAAGCGGCAATAAAAAGACCGCAATCCCTATGTTTGTAAAAATCAGATAATCCATATCTTGCAATTAATGTAAGAGTTATGAAATTTATGAAATAAAACTAAATTGTGATACTTACAAGCTACCACTGCATTGTTGAGAAATTTCTTCAATATACACCAAATGGATTACCCATTTTATCCCAGTATGCTTCAATCGTCGACCAATCAGTATGAATCTTTTGATCTAAAAAGTCACTTATATCAAGGTAAGTAGGCAGTATTTTTACCTACTTTTGTATCTCAAACGACAGACTAGAATGTCTCCTTCCCGACATCGAGTCGTAAACTCAGATGCGCCTCTCTTTTAGAATGACGACAACCAACACCCAATGAAATTCATCACCACAATCAATTGGGATGTATACTTTGTCAACTAAATGCCAAGCTAAGCCAGGTGGAATGCTAAAACCTTTGATGATGTTGATTAGGCATTCCTCATTTTGGAAAACTTCTGACTGTTCTTGACAATACCTATTGTAGGCATTATTGATGTAAACTTTGTACAAATAATTGTTTGTTGTGTATCTGTATTATTGTTGTGTTTGCAACTTGGCCTTCTTTTGGAGGTAGTAAAAAATGGCATCGATGTGTTGCACATATTATCAAATAGTTCAAATTATGTAACAATAAAATTAATAAGCAAATACAATTAAATATAGTATTAATAGTTAAATAATGTATGGAATTTAAACCTTATCATTCCAGTATGTTTGGAGTTGTGACATCAAATAGAATCAATTCTTTATTCTGGGATGTGCAACAACAAGGTCGAACATATCAAAACCAAGACCCGATTGGTTCACTTTGTAGTGTTCGTCTTCTTATTTTATATATGATTTATATGTGTTAATGTCATTTTTTTACAAGAGAAATTGTATAAATCAATATCTTTAAAAATTATTTATGTACCTGCTGGCATGAAGCTTTAACAACTCATTGGCAATCCATTCTAAATACTCATTGATCAACTTTATTAGTTTTTTTGGAGTCTCGTCCGAGATGTTGAACCCTTTAAACGGGTAATTCTTTTGTTCTTCCAGACTGACAGGCTTCACTTTTTCTTCATCTTTATAAGCAGTTGAGGGATTATCTATAGGTCTTCCTCCTATTTTAATTTGTCCCAGCAGATTATCGATATGTTGCAACAAATGGGTCATCTATTGGGACAGATTAAAATAGGAGAAACACCTGTATGATAATTTCCAATAGATGGACCATCTGTTAAACCATATGACTCATCTGTTTGGACAAACTAAAATAGTAAAAAGTCTTGATTTAATTTGTCCCAACAGATGACCCATCTGTTGCTGGAGATAGGTCATCTGTTGGTACAAATTACAATAGTAGGAATACATGAATGATAATTTTTAATAGATGACCTATTTTTTCTAATAGATGAATCATCTGCTGGAACAGATGATTCATCTGTTGGAACAACCTAAAACAGTAAGGAAGTCTGATGTAATTTGTTTCACCAGATGAGTCATCTGTTGGGACAAATTAAAACAGTTGGTAACCCATTTGATTTCCTCCAACAAATGAGACATATGTTGCAATATATAATGCAACAAATTAGTCATTTGTCACAACATATTTTTATGTCTGTTTGATATTTTTCAGCAGATGTGTTATCTGTTGAAATTGATATAATGTCTGTTTGTTTGTTGGAATAGATGATAAATATTCACCTTCTTCAGATCATGCCACTCTCCTGTGGCCCTTGTACATCAAAAGTTCAAGAAAAAGATAGAGGAGTTGTAATTTTTCTTTTTTTTATGCTTGATAATGCCTTGGAGATTTCTTTCCTTCTCCCCTTAGCCGCCTTAATCTCTAATGGAGTATACGAATATGAAATCCTCTTTGATAGAATAATACCTCTCTTAGATGTCAATTCCTTAAAGTAGTTAATGCATTAATAGCATTAATCACTCCATTATATTTTGCCTTACAGTTTTGACATTTGCATGCAGAATATTTGCTAGGAGGGGCAAAAGCTGTAAAACTAGTATGATTGTAATCATAATGGTTTGTTGTTTCAAAAGCTACAAGAGGAGGATCATTAGCCCCAATAGCAACACCATTACCACTACCACCACCAACAGCTCCATCAACAACAACAAGCCCACCCTCCAAAATTATTTTTCTTGTGATGGTTGTTGCTCCAAATAATTCCTTTTTTATTCTATCAACGACCTTAGGATTCAATAAAGTTTGCAAAAATCATAAAGTAATAGAAATATGGAATCTTCAACTCTCAATTAGTTAGAACAAGCCACAAATACACAATCTAAAATAAATTAGTACATATATTAGAATGATGATTAAATCATTTAAAAAAATCATTAATTAAAATAAAAACTTAATTAGAATTAGACTTATTGCTTCCTTCGAGGGGTTGAAGAGATCAAGAAATTTAATTTTTTTTATCGATTTTGACTGACAACCATCTCGGGATTCTTGAACATGAAACTTCTTCCTGGTAGTTCACTTGTTGTCTCAAATAAGAAATGGCTTTAAATTCTCAAGCTTATAAAATAACGCTAATAAATCAAAAGCATTATTCAATAAAACATAAATGAATCATAATAAAAGAAATATTTACCATGAAAGCCCATGGAAAGCCATATAAGTTGACTGTCTTTGGCTTCAAATCAAGCGGTATGTTTTTGTTAATGTCTCTCACCCAAAGAATATTATGTACAAACCAAAACAAGCACAATGATTGCTTATGCTTCTTTGAAAGTCTTTTACCTTACAACGCTTCTATCAAATTTTTATTTTGAAGCTTGAAACAAAAAGGAACACCAAGTCATCACCATAACTTGACTTTCCTTTGTCTTTTTTGGGTGTACAGGGTGGTTTTTTGGGTTAGAATACGTATAAGCTGAGCAGGTGTAATAACCCGCATTTTTGGACTAGTCCTTGAATCATCGTTCCTACGTGTATAAACAATGATCTAAATGATTTCCATGAAAATATGAGTTTCACGATCTTTATACTCATTTTTTATTTTCTCTTGAGGTGAAAAATGTTCATAAGAATCACTTAGAACAAAGTTGAGCTTAGAGTCTTTGATTCGTCCAAAGTTTGGTATTTGATTCTATAAGGGTCTACTTTAAACGTGTATAACTTTTTATATACATATAATTTTTCATCTTAAGACCCGACAAATTGTAGATAATTTAATTATCTTTCCAACTATACCAATTTTGCCAAAATCCAATACCCGAGCAAAAAGTTATGGCATTTTTCGTGTGAGGCAGTAAGCCGATGTGACAGCAATGCGACGCATCGATCAGCGCATTACGGAATTGTTTCACATGCTAATTCAGTTTTTAAAAGGTCTAGGAGCACTTTTGTCACTTTCCCTCACCCATATCCATCCATAACACTTAATTTTAGCCCCCAAAAGCAATATACACTCAATTATTCATCTTTTCTCTCAAAGAAAAACCCTAGCCTCCTCAAGAACACCAAGAACTTCATCAATTTTTATCAAGAAAAGAAAGAACTCAAGTTTCCTAATTCAAGAATGCTTTCAAGATTGTGTTTATCCTTCAAGATTAAAGCTTTAAGGTATGTGGGAGTTCATCCATGGGTCCTCTTTCACCCATGGAGCCCAAAAACTCTTTTCTTTTAATTAAAGAATGAATTTTTCATTATTATGGTATTTGTATGTTTAAGAAAGATTGAATCTCATGTTTTCATGGTGTTTTTAGTTCAATTCAGCCCATGTATGATTCCATGCAAGATTTTAAATTCCTCATGCTATGAATTTGAATTTCCCATGCTTTATTCAAGTAAATTCCATGATGGAACCTCCTTAGACTAGGGGTCCTGAGCTACAACCTGTTGAGTAGACTCAGAATCTGTCTCATCCTCATTATCATCATTATCTGGTGGAGGAGTGTATAGGGGTGACATTAACGCTAACTTCATTATTGGCCGGGCTGAAACTGTCTGAGCAGTCTGGCGCATCTACCCTCTAGTAACTCTATGTGTCACCCCAACTGTAGTGTCTTTACATCGCTGCTTCGAGTACTCCTCCACTGAACCGCTAGTCTTAGGAGACTCTGCCCGTCTCCTTGAGGTATTGGCCTTCTTCTTCTTTGCAACTTTAGGAGCCATATGTACCTAAAAATCCATTCGTTAGATTCCAACAAAAATGAGGGATAGCAAAAGTTGAAGAAAAACTCAAAATTTAAAAAGTTTGAATTTTTCCTCAATTTTCACACCTCTATCACCTATTTGGAATTCCAATAAGTCCAATGTGCATGAACTTAACAAGAGTTACGATTTTCAAAGCAAACTAAACATGCTTAATTTATGGTATTACTCTACACCTTCAAGTTCAAATCTATTAGGGACTAGCCTTAGAATTCAATTTGAAACAAGACCCTACATTACGATTTTAGGTTACTTCAAGGATCCTACATACAAGCACGATAGAATTTGGAAGTGAACAAAGAAGAACCCGAGCAAAATCAAGTTGGAACTCATTTTTAGTGTATAAAAATAAGTTGGTATCTCAAACAAGTGTCAATTTAGCCTTTACTTAAGTGTGGGGTTAGTTTGTGTTTAAAGGGGGAAGTTTGAGTTTAAAGAGAAAAGTGAAGCTTTGAGGATTTGAATGAGTTGAAATAAGGTAAAATGTGTTTAAATAAGGATGGGGGCTGTTTTAGGTCCTATATATGTATTGGTGGGCCTGATATTTTAATTAAAATTTAGGCCCACTCTTTACCTAGCCATGGAAGCCACTTGCGCCAGCCACCTGCGGCCAGGCATGGGGCGCAAGTGCCACCTACGGCCAACAGGTGCAGGATGGAAGTGTAGGGCTAAAAGTTTTGGCCTGCTTTCCTGCAATCCAAACTTGGCTTTTTGGTATTTTACAACAACTTATGGTTCCGTAACCTAATTTTATGGTCGCAAAAGTATGATTAGGTGCCAAAGTCCACAACATTCCATTCTCATCCTCAAACTAACATTTTTTATTTTATTGCTCAACTTACCTTACTCGTGTGGGACTTGTGACCATGATGGGTTGGTCACATAGTCCCCTTACCTGGAAATCAATGAATTTAGCATTCTTACCATATTCTAGGAAAGTCCTTAAGCTAAAACCTACAAAATAAAAACAATAAAAATGTGAACATTAAAATAGTGGGTTTCCTCCCACTCACGCTTGATTTAATATCGCAGCACGACATGGTTGTGTTTGTTACTCAGACTTCACCAATAATCCCATGGGTTTCCTCCCATGTATCACTTCATTTAACATTGTGACATAACCCGGGTAACTTGATTACTCAGAATTAATCAAGATACCCATAAGAGTACCCTCTAGGGTCATCAATAAAATCATTCACCGATACCACCCTCGTGTTGGTAGGCTGCTTCATCGACTTTCGGATGTTGAATATGGCCTCCTCACCATTGACTCTGAATTTTAACTCTCATTTCTCTATGTCAACCATCAATCTACCTATGGCCATAAATGGTATCCCTAATATAATGGGAATTTCAGTGTCAACCTTACAGTCCAGAATGACAAAGTCACCCAAAAAGATAAAATTGTCCACTCTCATGATCACATCAAGCAAAATACAAAAAGGTTCATCATCGTGTGGTCAACCATCAGCAACCATATTAAAGTCGGTTCCAGAGGGTTCAAACCCAATTTCTTAAATATGGTTAGTGACATTAAATTTATGTTGCCTCCTAAGTCACATAAGGCTCTAGCAAATTGGGATGACCCAATAATACATGGTATAGTGAATGCTCCGGGGTCACCCTT
The DNA here is from genome assembly GCA_030864215.1 of Capsicum pubescens. Taxonomy (NCBI): domain Eukaryota; kingdom Viridiplantae; phylum Streptophyta; class Magnoliopsida; order Solanales; family Solanaceae; genus Capsicum; species Capsicum pubescens. The sequence goes on along the minus strand of CM061548.1, from coordinate 72,027,753 downwards.
TTTCTAAGCCAAAGACCTTTTAGTGACTGCACTATAGTAGTGCAAGCCATCAATATCCTCGATTGTAGCTCCTTTCTTCTTTATGACCAATTACTTCATAAAACTAACAAAATATAGGCATTTGCTCCAACACCTAGAGAAGGGAGATATTCAAGCTCAACTCTTTCAACATCTCAATGAATCACTTGAATTTTCCTTCCTCTCTTTTCTGCTTCAGTCATTGAGGAAAAGGTGGGGGCGATCTCTGAATTTGTCTTATTTCATGCTTAATAATCGAGCCATACCTCTTTCCTTAGCAACTATGTTATTACTGCATGTTGTCTTTTCTGAATCTATAACAGGTGTCTTATCAACAACAACTTCCATAGCAGGTAGTGGGATGTCCATATAGTCATACCACTCTTTGTGGTAATTTCAAGAACATGACTGTTATTTTTTAAATCTGTACAGTGTTGCTCGAAAGGGTACCCGACTACCTCTAGTTCAGAGTTACTGACATCTGCCCGAACTGGTGTTTCAACTGCTTGATAGTAGTCACATGGGATTCAACCTTTTGGGTCAACCCTAAAATGTCATCCTTAATCTCCTCAAGGCTGATCTCTTGATTTTCTTGACCCTTCACAATCTTAGTCAGCATCTCTTCCATTCTTGATTTTGCATCTCGTCTACCAGGCATAATGTACCTATCTCCCTAATATTTGTAGTCATCCTTGTTCCTTCAGTCACCATCCCACTCTCTACTACAGTCTCTGTATCTATCATATTAGTTTCAACCATGTTTCCCTTGCCCTTGGGCTCGGAAACCTGCCAACTGACGATCCAGATAATTTGCTTCCTCCTCTAATTCTAAATCGTAAGCTTTGGAAGCTGAACCCTGTGCTGTTAGTATATTTACTTACTCCAAAGTTTCTGTTGTAAGCTGCTTTGCTAGTACCCCTAGGTCAGTTCTTAGCAATGCAATCTCTTCCACTACTGAATCACCAGTTACTTTCTGCTCATAAGAGGCACCAATAACATATATGCCAGAACCTCTTTCAGCCTTCTGAGTTTTCCACCCTCGATTAGTCAGTGAGATCTAATCTAATATCTCTAAAGTTGCCTCCTAGCGTAGTCTCATTAAAGCTCCTCCAAAGATGGTGTCTGCTATAGATCTGGAACTGATGGTCAAGGCTTGGTAAAATATCTCCAATAAGCTCGTCCCTGACATCCGATGGTTGGGCTCCATACTCAGCTTCTTCTTAAACCTGAACCATGTTTCGTGCATAGATTATAATTGAAGTTGCCTGACATTATAAATCTCATTCTTAAGCTACAACATCCTGGATAAAGCAAAGAACCAGTTTAAGAATTGCCTGTGCAACTCATTTCATATAGTGATAGAGCGTTTTGGCAATTCCTCGAACTATAAAAATACTTCTCCTATAAAGATAAAGGGAAACAACCTCAGTCTAAGTGCTTCTTGATTCACCCCTGGAATGGTATACAAACTGCAGATCCCAATAAAATTAGCAAGGTACATATTTACATCATCTGCAGGCAAACCCGTAAATACACCCTTCAAATTTAACAGTTGGATCATTGTGCTCGTGATGTCAAATTTGATGCCTGGAGGAAAAATGGGAGGAATAATGGCTCCAGTCTCTGCCAGCTCAACATATCTAAGATCTTCTTCATCATCTATATATGGATGCACATACTGATATGCTGGTATCACTTGAACACGAGCACCTATAGCTCTATTCTGGTTCCCACCAAGTGCTGTTCAGTGGTCTACTTATTGTCTATGCTCAACTAGCTTTGCCTTCCTAGATACCTAATAAGCATCTTCCATTCCCCTCCTCTCATTCTCATCTTGAGCTAAAAACTCACCAGTCTATCGATTAACTATATCCTATACTCTTTTAGGAGAAGGAGGAGATATAACATGACGACCCTTTTAAGATTTTCATCTCTTTTCTATTCTACCATCCTACTGTGTGTTTGTAGGATCCTCTCTGAATTCAGATTCACTTGGAGTAAGGGATTGCCTTTGCTCTATGTTCTAGGCATACACCATTATTGTAATGCCTCGAAACCTGGTTCAAGATGTCACACGGTGCTCAAGACTACGAGTAACTTAACCTAACCCTGTTTACCATCTACTAAGTCTGAATCTCATAATAACGGAAATATAAGTGTAAAATTATACTAAATGCGGAAATCTGTCTGAACTAACTGAGAATATCTGAATCCTAACATCTGAAATAATAGACTTAAGAGTCTGGACAATCAAAACTGAATAATTTGAATCATATCTTCCAGTCTGACAAGTCTCTACTACTAATAACTAAAGAGCCATTGGGACACACCCCCAGCTTACTCAAACTATCTAAAAAGAATACTGAAAAATCTAAACTAATAAGCTGGAAGTAACTGAATGACTAAGTACCCAAACTATGTGAACTCACTAACTATCAGGATGTAGATGGAAATGCCTGAAATCACTTTCGCTGTGGAAACTGAGCACTTGAACCTACATTATAAAACAATGTAGCACATAGACATATATGTGGATCAGTACTTTGAGGATGTACTGAGTATATGGGGGTGAAATGCATAAGTAAAACATAATATCAATCATCATCATAGTTTGTAAAACAATGCATACTAAATGTAGATAACTCACCTAAGCTGGAATATCTGAAAACTAAAATCTGAAATCATGAATAGCAAATCATACTTTGTAAATCTAGTGAGTCATACTCTGCTGGCTTTATCATTTCCTAGTCACTACTCCTCTTTTGGAGTAAGTAGCAATAATCTAGGCAGGATCCTAATGTGTGCACCCGTTAAGAAAACTATTATAATGAAGATAAATCAATACATGCATGGGTGTCAGTTCAGAACAACAATAACACTTCCCCAACTTTGTCAATCTGTCAGGTTCCCAAAACTTAGCTATGGATTTTAGCCTCTCATGCTTGTGAAGAAATAAACAACATTCATGATTGAAAGCATCGATGAAATCACAATAATAAGAAGTAGAAAACCCACAACCATAACTGAATTAATCAACCAAAGTCAATACAAGAGAATCTTGAGATCAAAATTGAATCTCGGAATCAAAATATGTTTATGAGTATAAAAAGTGTGTAACTACTACTAAGAAATGCATAAAAGGTATTAATAGTACCTGAGGAAACCCTAAAATCAAATCCCAAATAAAATAGGAGAAAACAGGATCGATGACCACTTATGGTCTCTACTTGCGCCCTGACCCTGGGCACAGGTAGCACTTGTGGCATGCAGGGTGGGCACAAGTAGCGACCGCAAGTGCCAGGACCAAAAATCCCGTAGGTCAGCTCTCGGTATTTTGGACTTTTGGCACTTTATTTGCCTACATATGGTCCGCATGTACTACTTCTAGTCCATATGTTGACTTAACAGGTGTCGGGAGTCATCTTTTCAGCTCTTCTTCGATTTCCAAACATGCTTTGATCACGAACAAGCCAGAAAGTGTACCTAACATCCATAATTGCTCTAATAAGTAGCCAAAAATACCTTTTTCATATTTTTCATGAACTTAGCATCCAAAACATGATTTCATGCAAAACATACCCAAAATGCATCATATCTAGCAAAACAATTTTAGAAATTTGCATATTTTCCTAGTTTTAAGGATCGGAGGTGCTATATTTCTATAGCACATCAGGTCATAACCACTTCAAAAGTCACAAGTTTGAGAAAATCGTAATTCCTTAGTTCATTCACCATACCAATGAACCCACAAGTTCAAAACCATATTTGAAACATGGAAATTATATATAAGTCATGAGAAACTTTGTTCAATTCATAAACATTCAAAACCCTCCAACCCTTGTTTCAAAACCATCACAATAATCTCATGAACAATACTTAAATGACATCTTTTAAGAAAATTAACAATAAGGGAAGAGTAACATGCATGTAATAGCAATATGTACGAAGAGAAATCACGCTTGAGAGCCTTAATTGATCAACCTCTTAAAAACCCTAAGTGTTCTTGACCTTGCGAACTTGGGAGTATTTGAGACATTACTTAGATTGTTTTTGAGAGATAGTGACACCCTAAAGAGGTTATAAGAGGTGGGTTTCAAGTTAGGTAAGAGGGGAAATGTCTAGAATGCCCTCAACTTAAAAGCTAAAAAGTGTCGCCTTTGACTACGAGTCAACCCCGTGACTCATAACCGCACCTTATGACTCGTCACCATAATTCATAACCAAGGTAGTACCAAAAAGTCACCCTACACTATTATCCATACGACTCAATGGCACCATTTATAATGGAACCCTACGACTCATAGGGTCCAGTCGTAGTCAACACAGAACCCAATTTGGGACTTACACTAGACACCCTACAATTACACCTAATGACTCGTAACATATCCTAATGGCTCTTAGTGAGGCACTCATACTCAGAGAAAAATTAAGCCGCAAACTTATTGGTTTGGTTACGACTCATTCCAATGACTTATCAGGATATCCTACGACTTATAGGGTCCAATTGTAACCAGGGTAGTGAGCCTAAAGCTCAAGAAATTTTCAAGGGCCAAAATTTGGGGTGCTTCACAACCCGGTGAAGTGACCACTACTTTGAAAAATCTACACCATGTTCTGCTTATGCTTGAATCTATCTCCAGCTGTTGTTCCACAGATAGCGGAGGTGACATTAGTTGCAAGTGGGGTTGACACTTCATACACGGTCCTACAGGATAGTTGATATTCAACCATGGGAGAAGGAATATCTTATTATTCATAAATTTGAGGGATTTGGTAGAGAAGTACTGCTTCTCTCCTCAACCGGTATAAGAATTACTCAGGCTCGAGATATGGCTCAACCAACTCCCTATCCCTTACCAGCTTACTAATTCTACAAATATGTACCTGTAAATTCAGAAGCTAAGATCAAGTAATTAGAACTCAAGTAATAAAAAAGAAACACTAAACTAAGACAATTTCCTATTTACAAGTCCCTAACAACGGCACCAAAATCTTATTGTGCACACGCAAGCATACATAATCAACCCAAGTAATATAAGGGCCTTATGAAAAGCCAAGTATCGATCCCATAAGGACTTGTGTTAATAACTATCTAATATAGTTTACTATAAAGATTAGCAAGTTCTCAAGTAACCAAAAGAGTTTGGAAAGTTAAAACTAATCGTAAACTTAAATAATGCGATAAATTAAAGGTTTCTTGGACAATAATAGGGAAAGCCCAGGGTTAAGGCACTACGAACAATCATACTATCCTATATAAACTCATTTTTTAGGTTAATTATAATGGTTTCTTGTTCACGGAGTTGATATTATGAATACAATCTTCCAAACCTATAATCAACTATTTAACTTAGCCCCACAACTACATCGTTAATCGAGGAACGAGTAGTAAGTTAAATGCATTCGTCTTTCATCTTGTAATTAAACCAAATAGGGTGTATTAGGTATATTACTATCCTAAACACATATCACAAATTCATTCAACTTATAGATTTTGATCCTATTCTATCTATCCCACGTTCTATCCTATCGCTCCTCCTTCTGGGTTGACAATAGAATCTAGCATGTATTCTAAGCATCGAAAGTCCTTAAAATAGTGATAAAAAGGATAAAAAAACAACCAATAATAATAAATAACCAATACCAATTCAATTCATAACAAGAGTAATCATGTTCTTGGCCTTAACTCCGGAAAAGCATGTTTATCTACTCATGGACATATAGGTAAGCACAATAGATGAATCCATGTTATAATCCATAAACAAACTAAAGTAAAAGAATAAAAACCATAATTGAAGATTTATCCAGTGTATTTTAAATCCCAAGGTCACGCAAGGTGTTTACAATAATGTTCAAGTGTCCTATTTATAATAGCCCAAGGCTGCCCATTTTTAACATAACACCGTGTCACGCCCTTATTACGTGGACTAGGGCCCATGGCATGTTGATATCACACATGTACACTTTTTTATGCCATTTGAGTTGTAACCAAGGGAATTCCATGGAAATATCAGACCATCTAGGCAGCATGGCATGCCAATATGTCCAAAAACTCCAAATTTCGTCTAGCCTAGTCCAATACATTTGGCCTTCAAGTTCATGCTTTGTGGTGACTTTTACTCTCGGTTTTCAGATTTTATATTAACCATATATCCTTTTTATCAACTCACAAACCATCCTATATCATCAAACACCATTAATTAGACCTCAAAACAACATAGAATCCAACACGATGAACTAGAAAAGAACATAACTCAAACTAAGAGTACTAGTTTCTCGTTTGAACTTTAACTTAATATTTTGACTCAAAACTCATTTAAAACACATCTTTAACCTTATAATTACAAAAATTAACACCTATATGCTCATTTATCCAAAGATTAGTTCATTAAGCACAAGAAAAGTCCTCAAAACCAAACTATTTCAGGCCGGATAACAACACTTAACTGCATAAATTCACCTAAGATCAATTACTTAATTTTTCATCAATGGTTCTATTCAGTGTATATATATATATATATATATATACTGGTTTGGTATAATTCAATGTTTTTACTTTTTATCAGAATATGTTTCATATACACTTTATAGTCACTTTATATTTACTTTATGAATATATATATATACCGTGGGCGTATCATACACTATGATTCAGGAAAATAGTGAAATTGATAAGGATGTTACACACCACATTGGTGTAGGGTGGTTGAAATGGTGGCTCACTTTGAGAGTCTTGTATGATAAGAAGGTGTCTGCTAATCTAAAGGTAAGTTCTACAGATTGGCAGTGCGACCAACTATGTTGTATAGAGCAGAGTGTTGGACAGTTAAGAACTCCCATATCCAAAAATTTAACTTGGAAAAGATAATGATATTTCAATGGATGTATGGACTTACCAGAAGATATATAATCAGAAATGAGATTATTCGAGAGAAGGTGAGAGTGGCTTAGGTGGGGACATAGTGAGGAAAGTGAAATTGTGATAGTTTGGGAATGTGAGGAGAAGGTGCACGGATGCTCTAGTATGGAGGTTTGAGAGGCTAGCTATTGATAGTTTTAGGTAGGGTAGAGGTAGGCTGAAGAAATATTGAAGGATTTGAATAGGCATGATATGAACCAATTACAGCTTACGGAGGACATCATCCTTGATCAAAAGGTGTGGAGGATGCAGATTAGGGTAGAGGGTTAGTGGGTATGAGTTCATCCGTAGTAGTAGGGAAGAGTACTTTTTTTGTAGTTGCGTCTGGAGATTCTTGTTCGTGGGATTTCGGTGATGTCTATGCTTTCAAATAGATAGTTTATAATATTACCTTGTGGGTGTCTTATTTTTCTTATTATCTAAAAGTGTGTTATTCCACTTTTTTGTATGCTTTTATGCTTTTTGTTTGTTATACAATTATCTGTTCTAAGTTGGGGGTCTATTGGAAATAGCCTCTCTACTTCATCTAAGGTAATGGTATGGACTGCGTATACTTTGCCCTCCCAAACTACACTTTATTGAAATACACTGGGTATGATGTTGTGTTGGGTGTATCATATATTATACGAGGGGTGTTACTAATTATATGACAGTCCTTATTGATACCACAATAATATATTCATATACTGTGATGGTATCATTTATAAGTGCGTGGTTTCTTTCGTTTATGATACTATGCATAAGTGAATGGTTCCCTTATGAATCACTTGGTTATTCCTCAATTATACCATGTCAGTATATACATCAATCTTGTATTATGCAGTGTTCTGAGGACTGTTTGAATATACTGCACAATTCATCATGGGCATTATAGATAAGCGATGATGCAAAAGTGAATACCATACATAATGACAGAACAAACACTTATAAGAACAATATGAAATTTGTGTTTGAATTTGAATTTCCCAAAATAACAAAACTATATAAAAATGCCTTGGTAATGTTTTGACTACAAAAAATGAATAGTATTAATTCTGGGTGATCAAGCATTGATATATCTAATTTCGATTGATGTGTGATTGTAAGAGGTCACTAAAATATAGAAAGTGATATTAAGATGCTTCTTCTTTTTCTTCTTCGATTCGATGTAGACTTTCATACCCATATCATTAACTATCTTTAGCAACAGAAATCCAAATTTAATATTTACATATTTGATACCGAGGCTTGCAGTAGCAATAATTTTAGTTGATTTGAGATCCTGCTACTAAATTTTCATAATTGAAAGTAAATTTAATCAATATGGCCTCAACATCATTAGTGATGTACTATTTCTCTGAGTTCCAACTCCCATGGTGTAATTTTGTGAAACCTAGGGCTAACTTCAATTAGGGGAGAAGGAAAATTAGGGAAGAGAGCAAATTTTGGAAAAAAAATAGAGTTTTTCCTTCTTTAAATTGTTGAAGAAAAATTCACGTGTGTGCCTTATATCGTGGGATACTCACTTGGGGGTATTAATTGTAATAAATTTTGGATCTTTTTGTTATAGGACATTGGACTACAATTATTTTGCTCCAATGGGATATGAATTTCCTTTACCCTAGAATTTTTTTCAATTGGTTTTTACCATGCCAAGGTGTTCAAATATTTCCAGTAAGTATAAAAAAGAATGTTATATGATTGATATTTACTTGGGAAAAGTATTAATCCATCATTTTGATACTATTCAGGCAAATCATTCTATAATATGATAAGACATAGAAAAATTTGAAGATGTAATTATCGGGTAAATGCAGAATAACAAGAGAAGTATTTATAGCAAAGTAATAGGAAAATATGAAAAAATAATGACACCAAGAATTTTACATGGAAATCCTTTTAAATAAGGGAAAAACCATGGATGAAGAGGAGCACTGATATTACTATAGTAAGGTCACAAATACAATACTCAAAGTGACTACTACACACTCAAAAGAAATAACCCTCTTTTGACTCCTACCTTACTAAAATATCGCTCACTCAAATTTTTTCTTCGCAGATTATTTTTCAGCACTATCTATGAAATACCTCACTGCTCTCTCTATATTATTTTTCACTCTATTTTGGTGTGTTTAACAAATGATCTGAGGAGCTCCTTTATAGGAAAAAATTATCCCTATCAATGTCATCAATGACATCACTGAAGGTAACATTTAAAAAGCGTTACCATGAACACATTTAATGGCCCAACTACTAAATCTTTATTTTATTTTCCAACGTTAGTAGCCAATGACCTTTGTGTTAACATTTGCAACCAATGACATGGGATGGACCCTAAAAATCTCCCCCTCCAGTCCCATGCACCTGAAGGAGGTATTATCGTCTTCTAAGAGAGAGTTTATGCCGATAAGTTGTTTGCATAATCTGAACTTGTATTTTGGCACCACTTTTATCTGCATATCCGCGGAATTTTCACTCGTGTGAATCTTCTTAACATGGAATGATTCTTTCTCCATTTGTTCATGAATCCAATGCAACCTCACATCAATGTGTTTCGTTCATGCATAGTACATGGAGTTCATGCTCAAGTATATTACACTTTGACTGTCATAATAGATAATGTACTCCATTTGGTACAATTCGTGTTCTTAAATGAACAGCGTGAGACATATCATTTCCTTACCAACTTTAATAGCTGCAATATACTCGCTTTAATTGTAGACAGTGCAATGCACGTCTGCAACTTTGATTGTGTCACGATCCGAGACTACTCCCTAGTTGTAACACGGTGCTTAGAACCACAAGTGATCCCAAGCTAACCTATGTACTGGCATAATAATTGAGCAACTAATTTATAATACAAATAAAAGCTAAACTTGCTGAGAAGAAGCATACTCATAAGATAATCTGTATGAATGTAATACTAACAAAGTTTATAACCTGATAAATTTGAAGAAAGAACGTGAATTACATTTCATGACTCTGACTGACTATCTATGAAGCCTCTACTATACTGACTATAGATAGCTGGTACATGCCTCCAACTACCAGAAGTCAATATATATGGATAATCAAAATACAAAAATGAATTACAATTGAGTGGAGTTCCCAAAATAGGAGAACTCATCACCTGCTGGATGAAAATTGAGAATTGTCTGAACCTGGTGTATACATCTGGTACCTACATCATGAAGGATATAGCCACAATGCATATATGTGGTTAGTACATTGGAATGTACTGAATATATGGAGACATGCTCTAAATTATGGAAATCTTTAAAACATGCTTTAAAAACTGAGGACATAAGTTATTTTCTGAAAAATACATTTAAAATATAGCTATACGTGAAAACTGTAAGTCATAGTGAGATTTATAAATCATAAGCTAAAAAAAATTCTTTAAGTTGGGAAGTAGTAAAACATGAATATTGTATGTAAATCTCATATAAAGCTAAATAGACAGTAAAACCGTACTGAGGATCATGTATGGATACTGAACATGAAAACACGATCATGTAAAACTGAAAATGCAAGACCAAGTAAGGCATGTACTGAAATGATATGAATAATTAATATCTAAATAATTGAAATAATCTATAAAATTGATAGAATAAACATTGAAATTTGTCTACTTGGTCAAGCAAACCTGAACTGAGATAAACTGAATACTGACTGATACTGTGGGAGCTATCATGTAATCGATATAAATCATGTAAGATATCATGGAGTCCAATGTATTACCCACGTTGAGGAGGGATGTTCTATCCTTTCCATCAAAATAGAACCTGAATCTGAACTGGAGTGATCACTAAACTGATCCCATATAGGGCAAGAGGAAACACTCTCTGATTAGTCCTCTAAACCTACGGTGGTATATAGTTTTTGGGGAAGTAGGATGCATTAAACCCACACTTCTCTCTCGGTGCTAAATCCTACTCCCAATTGAAAGACGCTGAAATACTAACTAATACATGCACTGATAACTGATAAGCTCAGGTCATGATATTTTAAAAACAACAATGCATGCAAAGTCTGAAGTAATCATAAATATGTAAACTGATAATGTTCATCATGGTCATAACAAACTGAGTATAACTATAAAATCATGAGTTGAATGACTTATTACTTGGAAGGTATGAAACATAAGTAAAAACATAGGTATCGGGTGTTCATTACCCGCCAACACTAAATGATTACAAAATTCGATAGCAACATTTGAAATAGTAACATAAAGTCATAATTCAAAGACCCAAAATATGAGATATTTCAATAGTCTGATAAATTTCATGAATTTAAATATGGGAATGAGTTAACCTTGGGAAATATCATGTTTATATAGTTTAAAGAATAATTTGAGAATTTGACATGATATTGACTGAACATGACATGGGGTTTAGTCATAGAAAGCATGTAGGAGCATGATTCCCATGGGATAAAACTATTAACATGGATTGAATGAAAAACTAATGAGAAAACATGGATAAATTTCATAATTTACATGGAAGTTGATCATAATTATAGTAAAATTCATACTTGAATCAAAAGAGAGTTTTTGGGCTCAATGGGGGAAGGGTCCCATTGATGAATACCCCACATACCTTAATTGTTTGAATCCTTAAAGAAGAATATTGGAATTGGCACCTTGGCTGCTTGAATTCTTGAGAAGAAACTTGAATTTTGAGGCTTGAGGGATGTCTTGATGAGAAAACCCTAACCTTGATGTTCTTGAGAATGGAGAGGATTAATGGCATTTAAAAATTATTAGTAATGGCTAATAACGCATATTTGATGATTTAAGTCATGGAGAGTAGGGTTTGAGGTAAGGAAAAGACCAAAATACCTCTAGGAAAACTAAATAAAAATTGCAGAATTTTTCAGTTGATGACTTAGTTGATAGCTTATCAACTTAGTCATCACCTTCTCTTAATGATTTGGTTAAGACTGACGACGAGGTTGATAGCTCGTCACTTAGTTGACGGCTTATCACCTGAATTCATCACCTTATAGCTGGATTTTGTCATATTTTGATGAAAGCTGACGACGAGGTTGATAGCTCGTCACTTAGTTGATAGGTTATCACCTCAAGTTATCACCTTGTTGACAGACAGACACTCTAAAGTAAAATGAGCATAACTTTCTACTCTGATATCAGATTAAGGTGAAATTGGATGCGTAGGAAAGAAGACTTAAAGATATTTTATTTTATATATAGTACGATACCTGAATCATTAAATTATAAGAGATACACTCATTTAAAGTTTCCCTAGTTGGAGAATCCATTAAAACTCTATCGATAGAAAACTCCTCAATTCGTCTTTGAATATTCATATACAAAGATATTCCCACACTATAGATTAATAATCACATATATATAGACATAGAATCATTAGGTTCAGGTCTGTATACAGAGGAACAACAATTTGAATTCTAGCCTGAAAATTACATGGTGTTACAGACTACCATAATATAGCTCCCCCTAAAAATGTAAACAAAAATCTAATAGTAGATTTTCTGTTATCAAGATCACCTGACATATCAGAATTCGTACATCCCTTCAAGATTGGATCAGATCCTCCAAAACATAAACAATCACTTAAGGTTCCTCTTAGATTCCTCAATATCCATTTGACTACTTCCTAGTGCTCTTTTCTTGGATTTTTAAGAAATCTGATGACAACACCAACTGCGTGAGCAATATTGGGTTTGGTACACACTATTGCACACATTAAACTTCTGACAACGGAGGAATATAGAACTTTGGTGATTCTTTTTTTTCTCCTTAGTTGTAGAACATACTTTCTTGCTCAACTTTATATGACCAGCAATGGGTTTGTTAATAACCTTAACATTCTTCATGTTGAAGTGCTCTAGTACACACTCAATGTACTTCTTCTATGACAAGTAAAACTTTCTTTCATCTTTGAGACGTGTAATCCTTATGCCCAAAATCTACTTAGCATAACCCAAGTCTTTCATAGCAAAAGACTTGCATAGTTGTTTCTTCAACTCCTCAATCCAGGAAGCATTCTTACCCCCAATTAACATATAATCCACATATAGCAAGAAGATAATAAAATCATCATCAGAAAGACATTTTGCAAATACATAGTATTTGAAGAAGTCTTATTTTAACCTTGCTCCCCATGACAAATTCAAATTCTTGTACCCCTTTCGAGGAGCTTACTTCAAGACATAGAGACTCTTCATAAGTTTGCACACATAATTTTCTTTACCTTTTACCTTGAAGCCCTCAGGTTTTACCATATAAATATCTTCTTTGAGATCACCATGAAGAAGAACCGTCTGCACATCTATCTTCTCAATTTCTAAATCAAGACTAGTAGTCAAAAAAATAACTCTACCAATAGAGTTCATTTTAATGATAGGAGAAAATATTTCTTCAAAGTCAATACCCTTATTTGACCAAATTCTTTTACAACCAATATGGCTTTGTATCTGGGCTTCAGGTTGTCTTTTTCAAATTTTACTTTGAATACCCACTTATTCTTCAAAGCTCTCATGCCCTTAGGCAATTTTACTAACTCATAAGTGTGGTTCTTATGTAGAGATTCTATATCCTCTTGAAGGATTCAATCCATTACTCCTTATGCTTATCTTTCATGGCCTCCTCATGACATTCGGTTATCTCCCATTAGTGAGTAAGACACGCTCATTCGGAGAATAACGAGAAGAAGGAATACACTATTTTGTAGACGTTCTAAGTTGAATATTTGACTCATCCACAACTTCTTGAATAGGAGCATCATTAACAACCACATTGTTGTCATTATCAATATCAACACACTGATTTGGAATATAGTTTTGGGAATCACCATGATCATCAAGCCCACCAACATCAAGCAGACTTGTATGAGGAACTTGATCAAGATTAACCATACCATCAGAACTTATTAATTCTAGCTTCTTTGCGTTGTCAATATCTTTAATGGTTTGATTCTCCATGAAGATAATGCCATGACTTCTTACAAGCTTCTTCTCAACTAAATTATATAGCCGATAACCAAATTCATCAAGGCCATAACCAATGAAGATGCACTATCTAGTCTTGGCATCTAAATTTGAACTCTCATATTTAGGCACATGTACAAAAGCTTTACAACCAAATACTCTCTAATGGTCATAGAAAACATTCTTCCCATACAAAACTTTATTTGGTACATTACTTTTCAAAGAAATATCAGGAGATAGGTTAATAACATGTGCAACGGTTAATAAAGCCTCACCCCAAAAGGAGTTTGACAACTTTGCTTTTGAAAGCAAATACCTCACTCTTTCCATCAAGGTCCTGTTCATTCTCTCTGTCAAACAATTAAGTTGAGGCCTCTTAGGAGGATTCTTTTGGTGTCTGATACATTATTGCATGTAGTATTTGTCAGACAGTCCATAATATTCTCCACCATTATCAGTACAAATACACTTCAGCTTCTTTTCTATTTCTCTTTCAATAGAAGCCTAAAACTTCTTAAAGACACCCAGCACTTGGTCTTCAAGACATATACCTAAATTTTCCTTGAGAAATCATCAATTAACATAAAAGTGAAGTGCACCACCTAAAGTCCTTGTCTTCATTGGGCCACATAAATCTGAATGCACCATCTCAAGCAACTCTGTCTTTCTTGAAGAAGGATGAGACTTAAAAAAAACTCTATTTTGTTTATAGACAAGTTAGTGCTAACATTTTTTCTAATTTAAAACTTTCAAAATATAAAAGTAATTTCTTCGTAGCCAGAACATTAAGTCCTTTCTCAATAATGTGGCTAAGCCTCTCATCCCATAATGTTGAAGAGCTAGCACTTTTAACTACATTCACTATATTAGTACAAGTAGAAGCCATAGTACAGTATAGACCATGATTCTTGTCACCACGAGCCACAACCAAAAAACCCTTAATGAGTTTTCATTTTCCACAATCATTGGTACTAACATATTCCTCATCATCCAGTATGCCAATAGAAATCAAGTGCAAATGAATATCGGGTGCATGATTTACATTGTTTGAAACAAGTTTAGATTCAGTACTACTTTTCAAACAAATTGTACCAATACCTGCCACCTTAGATTTAATCTCATTACCCATACTTAAGGTTCCAAAGTCACCTAGAGTGTAAGATGAGAAAAAATCCTTTCTTGATGTCACATGAGATGCGGCACCAGAATCCACAACCCAACTTAACTCATCACAAGCAATATTTAGCAGATTTGTATTAATACTAATAACAAGATCTCTAGAGGTGACGGTGTCTATGCAATTTTCATTATCGTCTTCCTTTTTTCTTCTTTTTCTTTGTTCTCTTTCTTCAACTTTTGGAAAAATTTCTTTGAGTTCCATTTTAACCCACTATGATAGCACCTAATATCCTTAAATTTACCTTTGGATTTGCTTCTAGAATGTTCTCTATTTTGAAAACCACAATTCTTGCTTCTCCCCTAGTGCCAGTTACCTAGAAATCAAACGATGAAAAAACTTGAGACTTTCATGTCATCTCTTTATTAATAATGCTGCTCTTGGCAAACATGTCATCGGTAGAAATATTTAACAATGAAGTTAGAAATGCTCCCTATGAATGAGTAGGGAACTAAGTAGAAGCAAGCCTTGAATTTCTTTATCAAACTTAATGCCAATAGCGAATAACTGGTTCATGATCTCCTAAAAGTTATTCAAGTGATCTGTCATTGGTGAACCATCATCGTATTTAAACCCCAACATTTGTTTTCTTAAGAACATCTTTGTAATACCCGACAAGATCCTAGATAAGTTTCCAATTATTCATCATATGTTTAAAGGCACCAAAGAGATTATGTCAAACCATAGATAAGTGTCATGACCATATACTGTGACACCCTCAAAATTTCAAGTACTTTATATTTGGCCTTCCCATGTTTGAAACATCGATTTTTGACTAAAATTGTGTTTAGGTATGTTAGTAGGGTGTCTCGGAAGAGTTTCAAAATTTTTGGATAAGGTTTGTGTTCATTTTCAAATTTCGAGGCAGTAAGCCTCCGCATTTTTGTTGTGTCACGAAGGTTACCCTCCACGATATTGGCATGGTATGGAGGCAATGTGCCTCCACGATATCGTTGTATCATGGAGGCTAGTCTCCAGGATATTCATGTCACACGGAGGCTAGTCTCCGCGATAATCTACGTGCTATGCCAAGGTGTAAAAATCATGCAATTCACTTAAGTGTGAAAGGCTTTTTGGTCTTTTCTCCTCTTTAAACTCCCTATCCACTACCTAAAACATAAAATAAGCATTACTTGACCCTTCTTCAGTCAGTTAACAACATTCATCCCTCTCCCACTCTCAAGAACTAAAATAAAGGGTTTCTTCCAAGAATTCACCTCCCAAGGCTCCAAATGCAAGCTCCCTTCAAGAAGTCAAGAATTTGAGGTATGTGGGATATTCATCAATGTGTTCCTTTTACCCATTGAGTCCCAAAGTTTCATTAATTTTCAAGTTTAATTCCTCTTTTGTTTAGGGTTTCATGAAAATTATAAATTCCATGATTCCTCCATGTAATTTTTGAATTCAACTATGAAATAATATTTTCTCATAACTTCAAGTATTCTTCCGTACTCTAATCATGATAACTTGTTATATTGATGAAATTATTGGACTCTTGAGTTTAAGCCATAAAATTTTCTATCATGTCATTACATTGGAATCATTATAATTAATTATTTTATTTTCGATGATGGTGGGTTATGAACACCCGATACTTAGATTATTATGTATGCTATAGTTTTCAAGATTTCAAGTTATTTATATCTATACACACACACACATATATATACACCATGTTTATACCATGAATCTTATGGCATTGTCATGTTGAGCATTATCAGTATTGAATCATGTTAAGTGATTATCCTTACTAGTGTCAGTTCAGTTAGGAGTAGAACTTAGCACCGAGCGAATCTAGGTATGAATGCTTAACTTTCGAATTAGGGTGAGACCTTTAGTAGTAGCCCCTAAGTTCCAGAACTACATTGTCAGCGTAAGTTGTGAGGGGTTACCCATCAGTTTAGGCTTGACACCCTCTTGGGGGACACCCATCAGTTTAGGCTTGACACACTAGTCCCTCGGGACATTAGATTAGTGGACCACACAGCCAGTGTTGGTACTCGTGGTAAGGTACTGACACCCTTCAAACTGGGTCATTGATTAGACCCCGATTAGCTCAGATTGGGGCGTGTCGATTAATGTTAGCTCCCATAGTTTCAGTTCTGTATTTAGATTATCCCAATTCAGGTTTGCATGACTTTATGTCCATATATCAGTTACTCAGTTATTCGTACTATTTTAGTACATATTTATGCTTGGTATTGCATTATTTTTATATGTTCATGCATTAATGCTCAGTGCCTATACATATTTCAGTTAGTCCCTATATCACGTACCATTTCATTTAAGGTACTGACTGCATACTCTCTTTTGCACTATATTGATTTCACAATATTGGTTCAGTCATTCAGTTTCTAGATTGTACATAGTCTGTTCCTGTATCACTCAGCTGCAGCATTGGTGAGTTCTCATCAGTCGAGGACTTGTCATATTATTTATCATGTTTTCTAGTACTTTAGTTTATGTTATTTTAGTAGTCAGGGTTATTTGGAGACCTGACCCAACAACTAATCAGGTTTAGAGGTGTTCAGACAGTCAGATAATTAGTTATGTTTCTAGAGATGTGTTTTTAACTCTTTCTGTTGTTAATTTGATTACTATGACATTCTATTGAATGACTTCTACAAAATATTTTATTATTTTCTTTCAGTCCTTACAGTTTGTGCTAGATCATGGGTTAGCTTGGGGTTACTTGTGGACTTAAGCACTATGTCACGACTAGGGGTATTCTCAAGTCATGACAATCTTATTATTTCCAGTCTTTCGAGCATACAAACTTTTGAGATTCTCCGATATGGACTGAACATTTGTTTCCCCTAAAATATGATTAAACACATTATCTTCAATCCACTGACTAATAAAAGTGCAAACCTATCTGTTCAACAAGTCAGGTTTTATAGTGTCAAAGACTATTTGATGAAAATTCTTGGTGTAGAGTAGATCTTTCATTTCCCCCTTTCAAATAGCATAATTAATTCCATTCAAAGTAAACATTCTACTTGTGTTGGCTTCCACATTTTACCCAAATAATATAGATATTGCAAACTGTGGGATCTGATACTAGTTTACTAGATAAATTAAGAATTACAATAAAATTATTTATAGAAAAATAAAGGAAAAATGGAAAAATAATGACATCAAGAATTTTACATGAAACCCTATTTAAATAAGGGAAAACCCACAAACAAAGAGGAGCACTAATATTACTATAATAAGAAATTTTACATGGTAGTCACAAAAATAATACTCAAAGTGACTACTAAACACTCAAAATAAATAACCCTCTTTTGACTCCTACCGTACTAAAATAACGCTCACTCAAATTTTTCCTTCACAGACTATTTTTTATTATAGTTTGTGAAATACCTCACTGCTCTCTCTATATATTATTTTTCTCTCTTATTTTAGTGTGTTTAACAAAAGAGCTGAGGAGCTCTATTTAGGAAAAAGTCATCCCTGTTGATGCCATCAATGACATTACTGAAGGCAACATTTCAAAAATGTTACCATGACCGCATTTAATTGTTGAACTACTAAATCTTTAGTTTTTCAACTTTTGCCGCCAATGACCTTTGTGTCAACTTTTACAACCAATGACATGGGATGGATCCTACAATAATATGATATATAATTTATATATACTATATTTTGAAGGGAAAAAAATTCAAACTTCTTGTATGTAAGTAATTAACGTAAACAATTGAATTAGAATATGTAGAATAGGTAGTTATTTCTCACTCTAATAGTCAATTCAACCTTCTAAATTGGAACTTGCAAAAATGTTGAGATATATTGGAACAGTGATTCAAATGAATTTTTAATATTTGAATTCTAAAATGTCGTCAACCAGATTGTGTCAACATCATGGCGTTAGTGACACTATAATTCGATGTCTTTTCTTTAAATAGATGAGCTTTCACAAATAATGCAATATTTAGTTGTATAGAAATGGAAGTATCTAGTATGAAATTTCTTAGGTGTTAGCATTACCTCTATTTTTTTATGTCAGAGCCAACAAATATGGATTCAAAATGACAAATTATCCATGCTGAACTGGGAGGGGGTTCCATGTAAAGAAAAGAGGGTTGGCATTGACTATTTCTTATAGGAAAAATTAGGGAACTTGAGCTACTAGATGCATGTTGGGATTTTGCCTTAGTAGATTTGGTAGATTCCATAAAGTTTGCAGGGTGTCGATAAACTGTGGAGTAATTGACCGAGCTACTGGATCCATTACCTTAGTGAGCCATATTTGATTCACAAAGTATTCGATAGATAGTTTTATGCCCTCCAAAATCAGTTGAGCAAGAAAATTTTGGTTTTGGAGAATTATCATGGTTTTCACCCCATTTTGGTCCATCAAAAATAAGGCTACATGGCCCAGTAGTGCCCTATCTATCCATGTTCAATGTTGGTAGAGAGGGTGATCGGGTTGTATGGCATAAAAAAGTAGAATTTGAGCAGCCTGGGGGTTTTGGGGTGGGATTTTCATTGCGCGAAAGGTCCAGGGATGTTCGAATTGAAAAGAGACATTTTTGGTGTTTGGGAAAAGTTACTTTGTTCATTGTTTTTCTGAGGGGAGTTTAGAGTTAAATAACATGAGTTGGAGTGTGGAGAGTCCTCTAATGATATATAACTTGTGTGTATTGGTAGTGAAGAGGGCTTATTAATAGCTAATACAGTAGGATTTAATGGAAGATTTTGGCAAATATTATGTTCCATGCATCTTCCCACCACTATTGTTTTTACATAAAAAGACAAGTGGTTGTTTAAATTGAGTGTAAGGGGTAGGGTATTTTCATTGACATGTAAACCCTAGAGGAATTAGGATGTAGGGAGTTATGGGGGCTAATAATAGAATGACATGTATGGTTTATATTAGGGGCTTCCACGTATACCGATAGGAATAGGGATGTTAGAAAGTTTTTCCTTCATTTGTAATGAAGGTTTCCAACATTCTTTTAGCACATTTTCTTTTTTAAAGGAAGGGCCCATATCTTTTGTCTCTTGTCAAGGCAAATAAAAGGTGAAGATAAAGGATTGTTCTTTCTCCAAAACTTCAAATTTATTCTCATGTTTCTTGTGTAGCTACTATTAATCTTATTAGTGGGGCAATATTTTTTTCTAGAACTAAGGGTATTACTTATTTTAATGGGAGGATCAAGGGAACTATCGAATAGACTACTAGTAATAGAGGAGAAAATGAAAGGCTTACCAGTATTATTATTTCTATTTGTTACCTTAGTAGTTCCAGTCTTCAAATTTGAGTGGGCCATTTTGTGCATTATTGGTTGCGTGGGTATCTTCTTTCCACCAAAAGATTTGTATTTTGGTGGAAATTTGATAGCCTCCCATTCATAAAATGGATTTGCTGGATCTTGTACTGGATTTTTTATGATGGAGTCTCTTGATTTGTTGGGTCAATCGTAGCTTGCGATTAGGAGTAGTGACAATTATCTTTACTATGACCAAAATGACCATATTTAATACAACGAAAACCCTCCCCCACCAGAAAAAATGACCTGTTTATGGATTTCAATATAGATATAGTTTAAACGAGCTCATCCATGGGGATTTGTATGCAAAGATAGGCACATCTTCCTCTTAAAATAGAGCTAGTGCATGCATTTAACTTTAATAGCTTGCCAATGGCATTGCCAATTTTTGTAAGTATAATTCCATCATAAAATTTAGTTGGAAATTGTGGGAGTCGCACCCAAACTGCAGAAATGGTGAATTTTTTATTTTCAGGGACAAAATTTGGTTTCCACTTCTTAACTGACAAATACTATCTATTAATGAATCATGGAACATTCTATAGAACTTGAGAAATGCTTTCTGATTTTGTGAATTTTTTGATGTAAAAATCAAGATCCAAAATTCCAAATCAATGAGTAGAAATGACTCTAAAACTTTCCATAGTGTGACTAGCTTTTCTCTTAGGTATTGATGAGAATTTTTTTCCCCAAAAACCTAATGATGATGAAATGTTTCCAAGGTGCATAGAGGCGTTCATTTTCCTATTTAGAGAGGATAATAGTTTTTATATCACTAGCCAATTCTCCAATATCATTTTAAGATTGTTGTGTAATGTGTTCATCATTTAATTCCACACACTTCTCCATTTGCAGATCAACTAGTTGTTTAGAGGCCATTAACTTCAATTTGGAAGTTGCATATTGAACAAAATCTAAGGAATCTGGGGCTTTCAGAGGGATGCGGTTTGAAATTAGATGGGTTGAGGATGGTTGTCTAACTAACCGTATAATGCATTATGTATTTTATCCTTTTTTTAATTTGAATTGGAGATACAATATCTTCTCAAAGATTAACTTATAATTTTCTTTTAAAAATGTAGGTATGTTAATTATAGATGTATTATAAAATATATCTAAGTGTAACTTAGAGAAATATTAAATGAAATATAAAAATATACTAAATTGTAACAGTAGTAGTACATAGTATGTATGTGTATTAGTAGTAGTGATGTACCATGGTTTCATGGCAGTTTCGATGTTTAAAAAATAAGGTGATTAAGCAAGTATTTAGGTCCTTTTATTAGATGTGATGAATTTTGTATTTATTTTGCAGAAAAACAGGGTTCGAAGTGAGTAGAATAAAAAAAAAGCTCCAAATTATAGTCTTTTGCTTGGACAACGAGTCTTTGGGGGACGCTATGAATCGCCGTCTAAGTCGTTGGGTAACCAGTAATGAAATAAAAGAAGAATACAAAAGTCAACACTGGCTATGACTCATAGGGTAAGACTACGAGTCGTATTAAAGGCCATTCTGAGCAAAAGAGAGATAAAGTCCTAAAAGAGTTCAACTTTGACAACAGTGTAAATGATGTTGGTGATGAGTCGTAGGGTTAGGCTATGACTTGTAGTGACCCCTGTTTTGAGCATATGGAATAAAGTTCTAAAGGTTGAAAAAGTTACTAAAGAGGTAACGATTCAGGCAACGACTCATCCAGTGACGTGACGAGTCATCACCAGCTATATTGAAGCTAAGGATACGAAGCTGACAACGAGTTGTTGTCAATTCAGATTACTCATTGTCTGAGGCGTTACATCTGCCGACCTTATTTTCCAACTTTTTTTTGGATAGGATTTTTAGGTTTTCTTATGAAACTATAAATACCCCATTTATATTTTATTATTAGTTTATGCACCTTTACATATTTTTACATACTTTTGAGTTCTGAGGTACAATCTTGATCTTAGAATTCTTGCTCTTGACTTTTAGGGCTTGATATTAATTTGAGATTTTGGTTTGCATTCTTACTTGGTTTTCTTGCATGTATTGTGGTGTACTTCATATTAATTATTTTCTTAATGACTACAGACATTAAGAACCTTCTTGTAATAGATACTAACTCGAGAAAGAGGTTGAGATTAGGAAAAAAAAGATCACAACAGTAATTTGAAGCCACCAAACTTCATCTAATTAACTTGAGACCGAAAAAAATAGTTAATCTGGGATTCAGGATAAGGGTTAGTAAGGAGAAACTTTGAGATTGACATGTACTGAGTGAAATTCACCAAATAGTGTCGAGAAATAGTTGGTGATACATATCTTGTTAGATTCTGCATGTAAGGAACTGAGATAGTTTGACAAGCACGATAAATCTGTGGAGTTAGGAAGTCAAGGGGGAATACAATCCTAGTGTTTGTCTCATATTAATTTCAACCTAAAGTGTTAAAGCATTATTACTATTACTACTGTTCTTACAACCCCCCCCCCCCCCCCAATTTACTTTCTTCCCTTTCCGACTACATCAACAAGTTCTTGACAAAGATTTATCCTATTCCCTGTGGGTTAGACCACAATGTTTGTTGGGTTCTATATTTGATCAGCAACGACGTTATACATTTTGGAGGTGTAATTTGGGGGACATAAAATTTTTACACCATTATTGGGGACCCTCATTGCCTAAGTTGTGGTCAAAGTAAAATGTCGCGGACCTCATGGGCTGACTCGGCCTGGGTTGCATAAATAAAATGAGAAATTGAATCCCACACGATTCCCTTTCCCTTTTAAATGTGAAATTCCTTCCACCTTTCATAACGAACTCTCCTATGACCCTTACACTCCTCATTGCCTTAAATTACCCATTTAATATTTACAACTATTCCTAAAGAACTCAAAATTCATATCTCATATCCTCAAGAATAAGGTTAAGTGAAGTAATAGCATCCAAGCATTTTTTGATTAAAAGTAAGTACTCTAATATTCTTTGATAATTATCACTCATACTTAATCCATTAAGTGAATATTGCTTGGTTACTTTACTTAAACCTGCCTACGGTTACCATTAATTTGTAAATTTACTAAGAAAATAGGGGTATCCATCTATAATGAGAGTAGAAATTTTTGTGGGAATTGATTTAAGGAGTGGGTTACGTGTGTAAATCTAAGGGGAAGTCTGAGTACCCTTGGGAAATAAAATTTGAACACTGACTATCCATAACCCCGTATGTTGAATAGTAGCGACGATCCACTTTACGACAATTAGGGTAACCTAAAGAGTAATTCGGTGACTCGTAGTAACTTATAACATGGGTGGGTTATGGAAGAAAGTTTCTTGTCACACTACGACTCACCCTATGAGTCGCTATCTTACCCTAAGACTCATAGTCTGACTTGTAGTGACTGGGCATAAATGGATCCTAAACTATTATATTATGGTCATATGACGAGTCACCCTACAAGTCATCAGGTGACCTAATGACTTGGGAAACCAATACCCAAGATCCTGCTTTCTAGCTAACCGTACGACTGTCAAAATAACTCATAGCCTCTGGTAATGAGTTGTATCCTGACTCATAGGGTGCTCACCACTGTGAAAATTTTCAATTTTTATTTGTTTTTCTTTCCTTCTTCTAGTGTGAACTAATATGTGTTCTTTTCCTAGGTACAATGGCACCGAAGAATGACTCTGCAAAGGAAACCAAAGAAACCCTCAAAACTCAAGTTCAGCCCACCTATAAAATTAGGGACTATCCTACTGATGACAATTTTAGTGATTCCATGGAGGAATATCCCACCCCGAAACTAATGAAACCACAGAGTAGCTTACCTCGGAGCTAGAAGGCTAAGCCTCGGATGAAAAATCCTAGCCAATCACCTTCACTCTCCCCTCTCCAATCTAAAAAGGGAGAGAATTCAGTGTATGGGGATATTAGAAGGGTGAAAAAGGAGAGGAAGATGCCTCCAAAAGCACCAATAACATTGCATTTGGAAGTGCCTCCTACAGTAAAGGGTCTGAGTCAGAGTTTAAGGATGCTGAGGGTAGTAAGAAGGAGAAGTCAAGTGATAGTGTGCCAATGAAAATTCCTCCTTCAACACATGTTCAACCTACATTGTATTTTGAGCTTGCCCCGGTGCCCATTGTCAACCAGTAGGGGGTACCCCAGGATGCAGGAGATTTAAAAATGGGACAATGTTATTGTTCCCTTATACAAAAAAGTTGAAAAAATGGTTCTATCTTGAACCCAATTTGAGGACTATTGGCACATTTAGGATGCCCGAGTCTGAGGCTCGATTCCAAAAGTACCACTTTGAGTGGATGACAAGAGACTTAGGGTGATACAACCCAACATAAGTTTGGGAGTTTTATGTTGCTTATTAGATGGAGATGAGGCAGATGTATCCGCAAGGGTTGTCATAGAAAGAAAGTGATCCTCTACACTCTCTGATGATTCGATGTGTTCTAGTGAACATCTCCACATAGAATATTTTTTGAATTCTGCATAGAGTAGAGCTTAAGCTCTCCCCCGATACTTTAGAGATTGATCACCGCATTATGGAAATGTAAAAGGTGAAGATAAAGTAGATTAGTACTGATAATAAATATATGTATCTTAAGTGGATAGTAGGGATTAGTGCTACTGCGCAGAAGGATGTGCCATGGGTTGTGGGTTCATCCACGCAGATCATAAAGGCCAGCCTAAGTTTTGCTACCAAGGTAGTGGATATTGGTTTAATATCGGTTGAGCCCGACTATGGGAGATAATGTGAAAAGCCCCAATAAGGCTGCTTTGGTCATTGGTATTATGGAGGGCTACGAGATCGACATAGCCAAGATCCTTAAAAGGGAGACTCATGAACGAGCTGTAAGTACAAATACAAACTTGGCTTTCCTGTGTTTATTGACTCGGATTTTCTTGGATAAGCTGGTGCCGGTGATCTCTGACATTGATAATTTTTTAATGATCTATCGAACCAGTGACTTGGTTTTGATCCAGGACCCTGGCAACTTTATTTTGAAGGACAAGGTTGGTGCATCACTTCTTTAGGAAAAATTTTAGTCCAGCAGGAACATGGACATAAATACTCTTGGTTTTGCCAACCTCGGAGACACTCCAGTTAAGACTGTGTGGTCTGAGCCGCAGGCCTCTACAGGTGCAAAGATCCTCACAGACCTCAACTCTTATGGACTTAAAATTATCCACTTCACGCCCACCTCCAGATGGTTATGGTTTGGTCTCGCGGGAGTTTTGGACTAGTGTCCTAAAGAGATTAGGCACCCTCAAGAAAAAAGTGACTAAATTTAGAAGGGGTGCAGTCGTGGGTAAAGAAGGACATATGAAGTTGGATGCGGGGTATGCAGACCCGATTTGATAGTTTTGAGTTGCATATTAGCCAGAAGCTGGCAAGAGTTTAGGACCCAGATCTAGCGAGTGTGCATGAAGAGTTGGATGCATTATGGGTTACTATTGAGGATATGGTTACGAGGTCACTCCCTACTTTTTTTATTATCGATGAGGTTTTTGTTGAGAATGTACCAGATATTTGGGGCATGAAAGGTCAGGATATAACTGTTGAGGAAAAAAATGGTGAGAGATCTAATAAGTGGAGAAAGAAGAGAAGAGAGAGATGATATATAGAAAGCTTATATAGCTAACCTGCAGACATCCTGGGACCACTTGAGTGAGGTCCACGAGATTAGAGTAGGAGCTGGTAGCTTCTGAATAGGTGAGATGAAGGCTGAAACTGCAGTAGGTGTGAGTGGGATCAATATTTTACCTCCCGAGAGCCAACCACCATTGAGCATACTGGCTACTGTCGATCCCACAGTTGATGTGAGTGTCTCGATCACCATTTGAGCCATTATTGATGAGAGTGAGGCCCAGCCCAAGGCCTCTCCTACTGAGATGTATTAATTAGGATCCTAGTACGTCCAACTATGTCTTCATCCTTTGTCTTTATATTATAGTTATGAAGTGGAGACAATGCATAGTCTTTAGTTGGGGGTGGGGGTATACTACAACCAAAGATTTTTCTTGCCATGTTTTTTTTCCTATCGATTGCATTATCCTAGTAGAACCAATATATTTAGGTCGCTTTGTGTTTTATGTTTTGTGTTGTTTTATTTAATTAGGAGAAAAATAAGAGACCTAAGTGCAATTGACAATTATTTTGTGTGTTCGAAACATTTTAAGAAAAAGTGAAAACAATGATTAAAAATATGATACCCCTCCTAAAATTTTGTGAATTGTGTGATGTAAATATCTCGGTGACCATCATTTGAATATTTTCATGGCATTAGTATTAGGGACAAAATAACCATAGCTTAGCATTACATAAACTGAATAGGTAGTAGTTGGTGATATAACCTTGTACCATGTGTGTATAAGGTACTTACCTAGTTTCCTATGTGCATTTAATACAAAACTTGCCCGGTTAATCTTGCCTAGGTTGTAGGATAGTTGGTTAGGACATGATCATAAGCCATTTTAATTAGTCCACTCATAGTCTAAATAACCGTCCAAATATGAATAAGTATCCCTTGATCCCTGCTTTGAGCCTACATAGACCTATTTTCTTGTTCTTACCTTTTCATCTTGCCAATTGATTACAATAAACCTATTTTGGCTCTGGTCCCTCCTTGAACACTGTGCACCTCAACTCAGGCAAATCGCCTAAGTTAAAGATGGCTATCACAGGGGTGCGTAGTTAAAGTTGGGTATGAAGAAGGGCGTGAATAAGTGAAAAAAAAGTAAGGTTGAGTGTGATAGAAAAATAAGAGAGAAAGAAAAAAAATTAGAAAACTTAAAAAGAAAAAGAAAATAGAATAAATAAAGAGCACAGAGAAAACCACACCCAAATCAAAAAAATCTATAAAGGAGGAAAAGGGAGAAATAAAAAGAGAATAGCAGAGAAGTGGAGCCAAAATTAAGTATAGTATCAAGGAGGGTGAGTACTATATCCCAAATATATCATACCTGTCCCCAAGCCTACATTACAAGTCAAGCAAAGTCCTATAGTTATTCTAGTCCAGCTGTCTAAAAAACTAAGGTGTATAAAAAAAGGACAAGCCTATGGTATTGATTGTAACTTCTTTTATGAGCGTGAGTGTCTTGATATATCCCCTTGCATTGATATGTATTATTCTACTACAAGAGTTGAGACTTCTTTCTTGTGAGAATACATGGGTTGTATTGTTGACTGCTTATCTTTTTGGGTAGTCCAAATTGCATATTCGCTTGGTTGTTTATTGCTAATATAATGCCATCAATTGATTCCATTGTGGCATATTGTCATGCTACATAGATACACACAATGGCTTTAAAAGTCGTATGTAAGAGGAGGTAAAGATTTTTTAGTTGACTAACGTAGGTGCCTTAGGTTTCTCTTATTTAAGTATCGTGTTTCTTTGTTATGTGTTAGTTGCTTGAGGACATGCAAACTTTCTAAGTTGAGGGTGTTGATGTGCCATGATATATAGAACTTTCAATGCTTAAAGCAAGGGTATTATGCAAATTCTTTGGTCATTTTATTAGATGTGATGTATTTTTGTGTTTGTTTTGCAGGAAAACAAGGTTGAAAGTCAGTAGAATGAAAAAAGAAAGAAAAAGCTCCAAAATTGTAGTCTTTTGCTTGAAAAACAAGTCGTTGGGAGACACTACAACTCTTCATCCAAGTAGTTGGGTAACCAGTAAAGATATAACAGAAGAAGACTGAAGTCAACACTGGCTACGACTCGTAGGATCAGACTATGAGTCGCAGTGAAGGTCGTTCTAAGAAAAAGAGAGATAAAGACCTGAAAGAGTGAAAGTTTGAAAACAATGGAGATGATGTTGGTGACGAGTCGTAGGTTCAAGATACGACTCATAGTGACCCTCATTCTGAGCATACGGAATAAAATTCTAAAGAATGAAGAAGTTATTGGAGAGGCTACAAGTCAGGCAACGACTCATCTAGTGACGTGATGAGTCATCACCAGTTGTACTAAAGTCAAGGATATGAAGTTGACAACAAGTCGTCATTAGTCCAGACGACTCATTGTCTGAGGCGTTACCATTGCCGACCTTATTTTTCTACTTTGTTTTGGATAGGATTTTAGATTTTCTTATGTAACTATAAATACTCCATAGATGTTTTATTATTAGTTTATACACCTTTACATATTTTTATATAGTTTTGAGTTCTAAGATGCAATCTTGATCTTGGAATTCTAGTTCTTGACCTTTAGGGTTTGATATTAACTTAAGATTTTGCTTTTCATTGTGAGATTATTCATATGCTTTTAATTATGAATTTTATGGGTGTTCTTGCAATCATGAGCAATAAAACCTCTTCACTAGGATTATGGGAACCCTTATGGAATAACGAAGTAGAGAAAGTGCAGTATCTTTCTTGATTGGTGTTCTTTTATGTATTGTGGTATTCTTCATACTGATCATTTTCTTAACGACTACAGATGTTAAGAGCATGTTTGTATTCAATACTAACTCGAGAGAGAGGTTGACATTAGGATAAAAAGATTACAATAATAATTTGAAGCTACCAACCTTCATCTAATTAACTTGAGACCGACAGAAAATAGTTAATCTGGGATCCAGGACAATGGTTACTAAGTAGACACTCTGAGATCGAGAGGCGGTGAGTGAAATTCATGAAATAGCGTCGAGAGATGGTTGGTGATACATAACTCGTTAGATTTTTCATGCAAAGCATCGAGAGAGTTTGGCGAGCACGATAAATTTGTGGAGTTAGAAAGTCAGGGAAACACAATCCTAATGTCGTCTCATATTGATTTCAACTTATAGTGTTCAAGCGTTGTTACTACTATTACTATTCTTACACCATCCCCCCCCCCCATTTACTTTTTGCACTTTTCAATTACATTAGCAAGTTCTTGACCGAGATTCGTCCTATTCCCTGTGAGTTTGACCCCAATCTTTGTTCGATTCTATATTTGATCAGTGTTCGCGTTATACTTTTAGGAGGTGTAATTTGGACGACATCCAGTAGTAGGTAGTATGTTTAGTACTAGTAATAATAGTAGTATAATACAAATAATTTGTTAAATGAGAGAGTCTTTTTTTAAATCATAACAAGTAAAATTTTAAATTTTGTATATCACATAAAATATCAATAAACAACGAATTAAACGAACATTAGAATATAAAAAATATAAGTAACATAGATTTAAATTTAGTTTCTTATATTTTGAAATTAAGAGGAAAAACTCAACTGCTTATGAAATGTAACAATAAAGAAATTAATTCAAAGTATTCTGGAGAAAATAATTAGATTATAGTAAAAAAAAAAAAAAATTACAAATATGTGAGGTTGGGGTGAGGGATAAAGATTTTGAATTAACTTTGAGACTACAATGAAGAAATTAGATTATATTTTTAGTAAAGAAATTAAATAATAGATAAATTATTATTCATACATTTTAAATTGAAGAAATGTGTACTACAAAATTAAAGTTCAAAAATAGAAAATACATGATTAAACAAAATAAATAGAAATTTTGAAAAGCACTTGATAATTATATTAAGCAATTTGATAAGTTAATAAAAGTCAATATTAGCAATCGAATAATTTTAGATAGTGAACAATGAAATAAATAAAACAATTGGTCTTTTTTTTTTTTGATAATTATATGATTCGTTATTTTTTTCATTATGATTTGATTATGGAATTGTGTGGAAGGAGAGGTTGAGAGGGTTAAAGAGGGGTGGGAGTGGGGGAGGGTGGCAACGAAGGGAGAGTACATAGTTCAACTAAATTATTTGAACTATCTAATTTTCTGAATTATTTATTTCAAATTATATTTAATATTTCTTAATCAATTTAAAATATATTAATATGATACAATAAAAGTTAATTATTATTTCAAATAAGGAAGATAACATTTCTAATAATTTAATTTTTTAAAATATTTCGCATATCGCGTGGATACCTACACTAGTGATATATAATTGATATATTATCTTTTGAAGGGAAAAAATTTCAACTTTTTGTACGTATCTAATTAAAGTCAACCATACAATTAGAATATGTCGAACCGATAGATATTTCTTACTCTATTGGTTAATTCAACCTTCTTAATTGGAACTTACAGAAATGTTGAGATACATTGGAACAGTGATCCAAATGAATTTTTAACGTTT